>LOEQ01001230.1:231563-250728 GCA_001685075.1 Bramus lutescens
TCCTTCCTTTCTTTCTTTCTTTCTTTCTTTCTTTCTTTCTTTCTTTCCTTCTTTTTCTTCTTTCTTTTCTTTCTTTCAAGAATAAATGGGGCCAAAAAAAAAGTTTAGTCATACTGTGGAGATTTCCCATACAGGAATTGTTCTTGGCTTTTCTCTTGCCAAGTCAAAGTACATTATCAACATTATCAAGAAAAGGATTTGAGGGGCCTGGAGAGATGACTCAGAGGTTAAGAGCACTGACTGTTCTTCCAGAGGTCCTGAGTTCAATTCCCAGCAACCACACGGTGGCTCACAGCCACCTATAATGAGATCTAGTGCCCTCTTCTGGCCAGCAAGCACACAGACAGACAGAACACATACATAATAAATAAATCAATAAATCTTTAAAAAAAAAGAAAAGAAAAGAAAAGGATTTGACTCACAGGTGGACTACCAAAAAGCAGCTCCATCTGTCCATTAGCTTCTGGTTCAGGGGCTTCAGCTGTGTCCCAGTGGGGCCGAGGGAAGAACAGGGGGTGCTGGGCTCACACAATGACAACCCTTTGCTGTGGTGCTGCATAAGCTAGTACTCCACTCAGGAGTGGAGTCCTGAGGACCACCCACCCACCAGGGCCCATCCCTGCCACACTGCACGTCAAGCTTCTGGTGTGGTAACCTTTGGAGAATGCACCAGAGCGCACGGTAGGCTCAGAAAAGCTCCTGGGAGTCAGCAAGGTCCTGACTCTCCTTCCCTTCCCTGCTTCAGCCTGCCCTGCAAGGTTGTGGGAATTGGAGCTTTGTTGTGTACCACCCGTCTCTGCCAACGGATCCTGGGTGTTTCTGTCTCCTAGGCCCTGGCTGTGAGACCCAGGACTCAGAGCGGTGTCTCCCGGGAAGAGGACGAGCACCCATATGAGCTGTTGCTCACAGCAGAGACCAAGAAGCTGGGGGCCACAGACGGAAAGACTAAAGGTATTCCCTGCTTCTCTCCATGGCACAGGGATGGATGGAGGGAGGACGGGTGCTGCAGGTCACACAGCTAAGGTTCTTAAGTCTGGGGCCCCATGGTTGTTCTTGTCAATACCTAGATTCCATGCTCTTGGGTGGATGGGGACACAACACTCCTACATGTGCAGCCAGGGCAGGCAAGGGCACCCAGGTGACAGCTGTGGGAGGGAGACAGCAAGCACCACTGTGGAGACTGACTGGAGCCTGTGGTGCTAGCGTAGCCCATGGCAGGGTGGACTCTGTGATTCCTGACCTTGGGACAGTATGCCCCTTGTTAGGGTCATGATGGGCTGTCACCTGTAACTACAGTGCTTTGATACTGTGGCCCGCTTGTATTGCTTCAGCAATTCCATTCTGGAATTAAGTTCCAGCCCTATAGAGGGAGGATGCATGAACACCAAGCCGACTGAAGGGCAGTGTCTGGAGGGAACCTGCCTGTCCCTGCTCCCCACATTTACAGCTGTGAGGTCCTCCGCCATGTATGCCTAGTGCCTCCCGTTGACTCTGTCAGTTCACAGCCCTTCTGTTTCACCTTGGCCAGATACCCCAGCACATCGCCTCCCATCCTGCTCAGAGGCCTCCCCTGGATGTAGGAACTTCGTTCATAGTTGTAGTAGTTGTGTGTGTTGTGTAGTTTCCGTTGGGAACTTTCCTAAAAGGTTGTGATTTGGGTGCAGTGAAATGCATCTGTGTTTGTGGACAGTCTGTGAGTAACTGCAGCCAGAAACAAAATAGGGGACAGTCTGCACACAGTGAAGGGTTTTCCTCTGTCCCTTTGCATCTGCTTGCTCCCTGCCTTGGGGACAGGGCATCTGATGTCTGTCCGAACGATTTGCCTTTTCTAGAACGTTACATGAATGAAGTCTGTTAATGGAGTCTGCTTGTTGGTTCCCGGCTGCTCAGCCCTGAAATAATCACACAAAAACTGTATTAACTAAATCACTGCTTGACCCATTAGCTCTAGCTTCTTATTGGCTAACTATTATATTTTAATTTAACCCATTCCATTAATCTGTGCATCACCACAAGGTCGTGGCCTACCAGCAAAATTTCAGTGTGTCTGTCTCTGGTGGAGCTACATGGCTTCTCCTCACTCCACCTCCTTTCTTCCAGCATTCAGTTTATTTTTCCACACCTATCAACCCTATCAGGCCAAGCTAGTTTCTTTACTAACTAATGGTATTCACAGCACACAGAGGGGAGTCCCACTTCAGGAGTCATTCAGCGTGCACCTCTGTCCTGCACAGTGCATCTGAGATCCATCCATCCATCCTGCATTTTCCGTCATTTCTTCCCTCTCATTGCTGAGTTGTGTTCCTTTATAGAGGTATGCCACAGTTTATCCTTTCCCCACCCAGGGCCAGTGAGTCATTTTTCAGTTTTTGACAGTTTCAGGTAAAACTCCTATATGTTACCATGTTTCATGTAGGCGTAGGTTCTCATTTGGCAGCCACTCAGCCACGTGCAGATGACACACCATTCTGGATCCCCTGTGAGGTGCTGTCGTCCCCAGGCCGCAGCACCATCAGGTCTATTAAGCTTCAGCCATCCCCGGAGAGGTGGGACATCCGCCTTCCCCTGCAGAGCTTCTGTGTGTGCCCCGTCCTCGGTGTCCACAGACACCTGCTGCTCTTTCTGTTACCGAGTTGTGAGATCTCTATGTATTTTTGGCATAAGTTTTTTTTGTCTTTTGAGACACGATGTCACTCAGACTGGCCTCAAACTCATGGCAGTTCTCCTGCCTCAGCCTCCCAGTGCTGTCATTATTTATATGCATTGCCATGCCTGGCCGAATTGGAATTACTTTATTTTTTTATTCATTTGTTTTGAACATTTTTGTTTTCTAAGATTTTGAGATAAGGTCTTATTATTATAGCCCAAGTTGACCTTGAACTCTCAGTGATTCCCCTGCCTCAACTTCCCAGGTGCTAACTAGGCTCACAGGCCTGTGCCACCAGACTCTGCTGATTTCTTTATCGAATGTGCTTTCTTCTCAGTGTATAACCGCACTTACCGTGGCCTTTGAGAGAGGTTCTTTTTTTGATGGATAAGGCCGTGCGTTGGGGAGAGGTATGCCTGATCTTGCATGTGTGGGTCTGTGCAGAGACCGGAGGTTGGTGTCAAGTATCTTCCTGTGTGGTTTCCACTATTTATTTACCTTTGAGACAGTGTCTCACAGTGTAATTCTGACTGACTAAAGCTTCTTCATACCCCAGGCTGGCCTTGAACACAGAGATCCACCACCTCTGTCTCACTAGTGCTGGGATTAAAGGCTGGTGTCACCACACCCTATCTACCTTATATCTTGGGACAAGGTCTGATGAAAGGGCTGCTGATGGGGCTAGACTGACTGACTGACACTGAACTGTAGGGTCCCCCAGCTGTGCTCTCCCACCCTCAGCCGGTGCTGCAGCCACATATACCACACTTGGCATTTTCTAGAAGGATGCTTAAGATTCTGACTTGGCTCTCTTGCTCACACAGGAAGCACATTCTTAACCGGGCCATCCTCCTAACACCAGGGGCATTCATTCTTTTCTGTACTTTCTTCTAGAAATGTTCTAACTCTGAGTTCTGTGCTTAAGGATGTTAGCCATTTCGAGGTAACTTTCATGTGTGCACGTCCAGCTGTGTCAGTAATATGTTGAAACATCTTTTTCTTTATTAAATTGCCTTGGTAATGTTGCTATTATTCCAGAAGTATCTTGAGTATTTCAGTTCTTTTATCTTGCCCTACACAGAGAACTGAGATGCTGATTTATGTATGTGCTCATACCGGTCTGCGTGTGGGTTTGTGCTGTGTCCCCCACATTGGGAAGTTCTGGTGCCTTGGCCGTGTGAGTTGGCCCGTCCTGTGGGTGTGTTCTTAGTTTAGAGCAGGCACAGTTCTGGTGCCTTCTCTTGAGTCTTAAATGATGTGAGCCACGCATGAGTTCACTCCTGTAACCCCATGGCTCTGGTGACCTAGGCTGGGGAGTACTGTGAGCTCTAGAGTTCAAGGCTGGGTGAGGCTGTAGTGCTGAGTCACTTTCTGAAAAGATTGTGGAAATTAACTCTGGAAGACAGGCCTGTCCTCTAATGTTGCATTTGAAGATGGTGCTCCATGAGGAAGGAGGGCGATTCCTTGAGAGGCTTCATGTGGGTCGACTGCACACCACTTGCTCAGCCTTTCGAGTGCAGGGGGAGGAGCCACAGCTTTCTGAGCGAACCTGTCCCCTGGCTACCAACTGTCCTTGGTGGGGATTTCCTGTCCCAAGGTCAGGGGTTCTTCCAGTTCCTGGCAGTCTCATGTCTACCTTCTGCTCCTTGCTGTTCTGCCCTGTTTGCTGTTGAGAGTGCGTGCTGTGGGCAGCCTGTTTAACTGAACCATGGTGTGTGGGGCACCCTGCCCGTGGGCTTGCCTTTCAGCATGACTCCCTGGAGCTTTAGACAAGGGCTGAGGCACCAACTACAGCAACGACTTGCTGGTCTCCCAGGCGCCCGGCTTGTCCTGTCGACATATGGGTACCGCTGACCCAGAGGGAGGCATTCAGCAGCCCGTGGTGCTTTAGTTTCCATTAATATCATTGTCGTATGCAGCTTTTATGTACTAATTGATCTGTTTTCCAAAGCTTATGCTTATGTTTATGTTAATGAGACAGAGTTTGGCTTACCTTAGTTTGTAGTGTGGGGTTGAACGGGAGATACTTTTGAATTGCCTTGTTAATTATACTGGTATATACTCACCAAAAAGAAAAAGAAGGCACACATTACAAGAATAAGTAGAGACGGAATGCTAAGGCTCTGTGCCTCTCTGTTCTGGAGTTGCTGGAGGCGCCCGAGCTGTGGAAGCCTGGCCCACTCAGACCATTGCTGTCTTCACGCAGTAGTGACTGAGATAGCCCGGCTGGAATTTAACCCAGAATGGAGTCACATGTGACAAATGACCTTGAGAATTCGCTTTTTGCGCATGTTTGGAGATCATGGATCCAATTTTGTCTTGGTGCTTAAATGTCAGCCTATTCTTTCTTAATCACTGCTAAATAGCCCCTCTCAGTTCTCATTTCCAGTTGGTGGACGTACGTGTCTCCAAGGTTTCTCTGTTGTGAATTGTGTTGCCGCAGGCATGCGGTGTACGCATTTGTGTTTCCCTACTAGCAGGAGGGAGAGTGAGGAGAGCACCCCTCACCCCCAGTCTGCGCCCCGCCCCCCGTGCCCTGTCCTTACTGTCATAGTAGTGTCAGCACTACCAGAAGGTTGGGCTGCAGAGGTGGACCCAGGCTTGCTTCCTGACGTCACATCAAACTGCTCACAGCACCTTGTCACGCTGCAGGGATCCAGTGCCCTCTTCTGGTATTTCTGGGCACCTGCGCACACAGAGTGTGCACTTACACAGATACATACATATACATTATAAAACAGTTCTTCAGAAAAAAATAAAATTAGCAGTAGGGGTTGGGTCAGCCAGCACATGCCTTGCAAGCATGAGGCCAAACATAGAGATGAACATGAATTTTTTTCTTCATTCTTTGTTCTTTGTTTTTGTTTTGTTTTTTGAGACACGGTTTCTCTGTCCTGGAACTCACTCTGTGGACCAGGCTGGCTTGGAGCTCACAGAGATCTGCCTGCCTCTGCCTCCCGAGTGCTGGGATTTGGGTGCCACCAGTGCCTGGCTGATAATGTGAATCTCTACTCCCAGTGTCAGGGAGGTAGAAACAGGAGGGCCCTCCAGCTGGCTTAGGTGAACCCCCAGGTTCAGTGAGAGACCCAACCTCCCCAGACATGGAATACACTTCAGTAATAGCACTGATGATCTGTTCGTGCACATATGTACGTCAGTGTGAAAAGGCACACAAACATATGCTTGAGGAAACAAAACTGGCAAATGCATTAACTTCTTTAGATATATAGTCTACCCACTTAGTTTCTGAGATGCCTATGTTTTTCTTTTCTTTTTTACATTAAAATTAATGACGTCTGGTTGAGGTGCTACAAACTGTGGTTCCATCATTTGGAAGACAGAGGCCAGAGGGTCTTTTAAATCTGGGAATTCAAGAACATCCCGGATGTGACATAGTGCATACCCCCCAGCTCCAAAAGGAAGAAAATAAAACAGTGGCAGTAGAAATGCTTCTTGTGTCAGGTGGTGGTGCACACTTTTAATCCCAGCACTTGGGAGGCAGAGATGGGCGGGTCTCTGTGAGTTCAAGGTCAGCCTGGTCTACAGAGTGAGTTCCGAGACAGCCAGGGCTGCACAGAGAAACCCTGTCTCAAAAAACAAGAAAACGAAAGGAAGGGAAACAGAAGGAAATGCTTCTTGTGAATACATGTTTGGGTGGAAGCTTCACTCCAGCCACTCGCATCCATGTCCAAAGAGTCTAGAATGTTCAGATAGAAGCTCCACCTCAAGACCCCTCCCCTGGAGCTGCCTCAGTCCAGACTCCGCCCCTGGCAGAGCCCCTCCCAAAGATGCTCAAGACCACTCCACCCGTGGTTTTCCGGTCTTCCTTTCCCGTCTCCTCTCTGGGAGGCTGGAAAGCCATCTGGGAGAATTTGTATCCATTAAACCTGGACTTTTTCTAATTTGGTTTGATTTGGTCTCATGTGGATTGCTGTGTCGGCTGAGAGGTTTATTGGGGTGCAGAAACTTTTCCTCATGATGTGGTGTGGTGGCCCTGAAAGGGGAGGTGTTTCAAGTTCACTAAGGCTGGGAGGGCAGCAAGAAGAGTGGGGATAAGGCATAGGCATATGCTGCCTCTTGGTGTAGCCGCCGGCCTATGCAGCTCTCACATTTCATCTGAAGGAGGAAAAGGCAGGAGGGAGCAGGAGAGTAAAGTGATGGACTAAACATAAACAGCACATGTGGGAATGACGTCAGGAACTTGCAGCCAGCCTGACATGCAGTGACTGTAAAAAGCTGTAAGGTCTTATTTAATAATAAGTGTGCCACCACTCCGGGGGAGCCCCTGGCACTGTGTGTGAGACAATTTGAACTGCAGAGGATCCCTACTCACCTAAAATTGGCCCTCAGTCTTGGAGGGCAGGGATGCTGAGCCTGTTGTGGCACAGGAGAATTTCCAACAGATACGTTATTCATGCCCACGGACCTGGAAAAACCTAGCCATAGGAGAAGATGTTAGCAGATCCTTGAGGCAGAAAAGGCATGTCCTCCTAAAGCACCAGGCCCACATGGCATTTATGATCATTTTTAACAAGTGGGGATGTCCCTCTGTGGTTTGTTTGAGCGCTCTGTGCTCCCCTGTTAATGTTCGACTCTGCACTGGACAGCCCAGGCCTGTTACTCAGAATTGCAGCGACAGCTTTCCATAGCTGTCGCTATGGGTTTGATAGCACATAGGAAAGTAGCCAGGAGATCCAGCGGTGGTCTGTGAAGTGGAGGAGCATAGGCAGCAGTGGCTGATCTGCAGGCAGTGGTGCATGTGTGGTGCTGTCCGAGTTCTAAGGGTTTCCAGGTGCAGCTCTCCCTCTGCTCCCATATGTGAGCCTTGGTGACTCCAGCAGCCTGGTCTCTCCCATTCTCAGCTTGGCATCACTGCTATTGGCTAAGTCAGAATTCAGAAAGAAAGCAGTGCCAGTGTTCAGTCTCTGTCTTTACCTGAAAGTCCAGGCTGGCTTTTCATGGCCAAAGTGTGGAAAGTGTGCATGCCTGAGTGTGTCAACAGCGTGGCAGTTGAGTCTGCCCGGCCCCTGACTTGGCCTCCTGACCCAGCCAGTCTGGGTCCAGCTCCCTTGCACTCTTGCTGCTTTGGGGTTAGATTAGTTCTTTTCCCTCTTGATCGAATAATCCTTGTGATTTTCTTGTATTTTCTTCCACAGAGTGTTCTGACAGTTCTATATATACACGGATATGTGTGGTAAATACTGAAAATAGTAGAAAGGGGGCAGAATATGTTAAGTTCATGTGAAAGTGGTACAAAGAAAAAGCAAGACAAATTATGTCCACGTAAGAGATCAGAGATAGCTTTATGAAGAGAAGGTCTGAGCCAAGCCCAGAAATAGAGACTTCAACTCAATAGGCAAGACTGGGGAGGGAGCTGACCAGAGGTTCCAGGCAGGGGTGTGGCTCAGGGCAGAAATGGGGGTGGGGGAGGAGGTGGAGAATTGCCTGGAGCACAGCCAGCACTCCAGTTTGGCTGGAACAAAGAGAACTTGTCATAGAGTGTTGGATCTCAAATGTCCGTCTTTCTTCCAGAGACAGAGCAGTACTGTTGAAACTCTAGGAGTGGGGTGACAGCATTAGGAGCTGCTCTTTAAAAGGATAGAGCTCAGGAGTCTTGGCTCGGGAAAGGCTGGTGCAGGAATAGCTTGTAGCCAGGAACCGTCATGAATCTCTGAGGGTAACTAGAACCTACCCTAGAGGGATAGAAGGAAGTTATGGGGAGGGGGAATGGTGGAATAAAGTTTCAGGGGTAGGATGACAGGAAGATGTGCTGCCAAGTGTGGGTGAACAAGGGCTGGGTGCTGAGGGAGGTTCTGAGGTTTCTAGCCTGACTGAGAAAGTGTTAAGTACCCAGTACAGATGGGGAATTAGGAAGGCCTTGATTGAGGGAGGACGCTACATCTAGAACATCTGTGTGGGCATGCCCGTAGCACCCAGAGACGTGGTTCTGAAGATTAGGAGAGACACTGCGGTTAGAAGGGCTGAGCCGGGCAGGAAAGAATGGGAAGCAGCAAAAACTGAATGATCTCTAACACATGAGCACAGGGCTGGGTGGAAGTCTGTGTTTCCACAGACCTGGGACCTGTTGCTTCCTTTTTGACTGTTCACTTTCAAGTCATTAGCATGGGAGGGCATTTTAAAGATAGTCCCTAAACACTGAGCGTGTGACTCGAACAGCCTTAAAACCTGATGTGCAGGTGAGCAGGACAAGAGGTCACAAGTTTCACACCAGCATGGACAGCCGAGTGAAGCTGTCCCAAGCAGCAACCACAGCCTTTATCCCAGGTAGCAGAAACTCTAAGAATTGCAGGGCAAGGAAGCGGAGGAAAAGATCACGTGGTTACCATTAATACTGTTTGCAGTGACTCCAGGATAGAAGGAGAGGACTAGAAAGCGATCAGAGGGCTGTTGCTACATCCTAGTGGTTGCAGGGCTCCTTGGAGATAAAGGGGAAGAAGTGAAGTTCCCTGGTGTTGACACGGGACAGGATGGAGCAGTTACAGCCTGTCTTGCAGTCTTCTGGGGAGACTGTCACATCCTCCAGAGGTGCTGTGGATAAAGTTGCTGACTTGAAAGAACAGAAGAGACAGTCGCTCTGATGGTGACATCAGAGTGTTTGGAAAGAAGGAAGAAGGAATTAAGTTGGCCCCGTCAGGTGCTGAGGCTTGCATAAGAACACTTGCTTGCTTCCTTTTGGTCAGTGGCCTTCAGGGTCATTTACCTTCTTGAAACTTCAGTTTCTGTGTAAATAAGGGGCACCAGTTCTTCATGGTTGTTGAGAATTCTAGTACCATGAACATAGAGCAGAGATTCCTAGAGGGAAGCCTCAGGAACCAACTGGGTGAGCAGAATTTACCAAGGGAACCTGGAGGAGCCAGTGTGGTGAGCATGGGGAACCTTGAGGAGTGAGCACGATGAGCAGAGGGACCCTGGGGAGCTGGTGGAGTGAAGTAAATCTAAGGAGGAATGGGTTAGTTGTTTCTTGAGACTCGAGCAGGCTCAACCTTGCAGCAGCTGCAGAAGAGTAAACAAGTGGCTGTGAATGTCCAGCATTGGTGTTAGAGCTGGGACTTAAACCCTGACCCACAGAGTCCAGACCCACAACTAGAACCATTTCTCCACCTTAGGGGCTGCAGAGACAGAGGCGATCATACACTCACCAGAGTCTCAGGGTGTCATCATGCATCCCAGCTGTTCATGTTCTGAGCAAGATCCCAAGAGGGAAGGTCACTGGGTGGACTGTCACTTGGACCTCTTGACTCCTATCCATCATCTGTTCTATTCTTGGGTTGCTGTGGACTGGAATGGACTTCTTCACATCCTAGTCTGTAGTAGTGCCTGTGTCACATGGTCAGAACCTTTCTCCTTGAGAAAGCGTGTGCCGTCCAAGAGCAGTGCAGCCTTGTGTTGGGACTGCTGGACACAGATGCCTTCAGCATGTTCTTTCTTGCTTTTTTGAGACAGAATCTTGCTATGTAGCCTGACTGACATTGAATTCAGAGCAGTTCTCCTGCCTCAGAATCCAGAATTGAATTATAGATTTGAGCCCTGGAATGGTTTGAATAAGATGTCCTTCATAGCCTTGGACGTTGGAGTACTTGGTCCCCAGTTGGTAGCACTATTTGGGAAGCTCAGGAGGTGTGTCCTTGCTGGAGGAGGCATGGCACTGGGGCAGCTTTGGAAGTGTAAAGGTTCACACCATTTCTAGTTCATTCTCTGCGTCATGCTTGCTGTTCAAAATGTAAGCCCTCAGTTTCTTCTATCAGTTGCCTTGGTCACGGTGTTTTCTTCCAGAAATAGAAAAGTCACTTAAGCTTCCACGCTTAGGTTAGGTACAGTTTTGCGGGGACAGACACTGCACTAGCGTATTAAGATCCTGATTTCAGCCATGCATCATGGCATGCAGTGTAGTTGCAGTGCTGAGGAGCAGGATGGTGAGTTTGCAGCCAACCTGGGCTATAGAGTTCTAAGCTAGCCAGAGCTACCTAGCAAGACACTGTCTCAGCACACAGAGAGAGGGAGGTGGGACAGACGGGGTCAGACAGACTGACACACTAAAGTTCCTGTGCCTTTCTGAGCTAGCTCTTCCAATGCAGAGGCTTCTCTCCTGTTGACAGATTTGCAGGCTGTACTTTCTGTGACTGGCAGAGGTTCTTTCCCTCCACAGATCTCCATCCTACACAAGCTCCTCTCCCTTCTCCCTGCCCACAGCCTTCCCTGGCATCTCTCTGGTGTTGGCATCTGCTTCCCTTTCTTCATTGATGGCTGGCATGAATGAGTGGCTGTCTGAAGGCCTTTATTGTCAGCTCCCCCAGTAAGCAGCCAGAATCTTCTCTGACTTGGGTTTTGAGCCCTTCCAGTTCGGTGAGCCAAGAAGTCTCACAGTGCTGGGCTGTGGAGTTCTCCTTCTATTGCCCTTCACCACCCACAAATAGTTCCCTAAGAGCCTGGAAGCTGATGCAGAGGAGCAAAGGCCTGTGTCCTGCACCCAGGCCCCTTCCTGAATATCAACAGGGATAACAGATGGCAGACCCATCCACCTCTCCAAGGAAAACACTGTTACCCCGAACCTCCATTAGATAGTCACGTGTTATCTTCTTTGTAGCCTCAACATATAGTCAGCAGGCAGCTTTGACCTGGTGCCCATTGTCATAGTGTGTGTGCAGCTATGAAGTCATGGCTTCCTCAGGCCCCAGTTAAACTGAATGGAACTCTTCTGTTTTCTCTACCTGGAGAACTCATTCAGGTTGTTCACGCCTTTTTCACGGTGCAGGACCTACCCTGTAGAGTATAGTATTAGTGAGTGGAGGGTGTGAACTCCAGAGTGGTCAGATGTAAAGAAGGGAGGCACCGCAGTTCATACTTCTGAGTTCCCATGGGTTAGTGATCAGAGCCTGTAATGAGTGAGTTGGCTGCTCCTCTGCCCTGCAGACCTGCCCAGAGCTGAGCTGTGTGGGCGCCTGGAGGGAGCTGGTTGTTGAGGCCTGTAGAGACTTTCTCAGAAGAACCAGCACTATGAGACCCTAGCATGCCTCTCATGTATATGACACGCTGGTCATCTGTACCCCTTCTCCCCAACTTCCTTCCCTGTGTTGTATACTGAGTCTCCTCAAGGACCTTGCAGCTGCCAGTGGGAAAGCAAAGTGTGGAGTGGGAGCTGCACTCTGCAGCAAAGGAGGCACCAGGCAGCACTGTACAGCATCCAAGGGACAGGTCCCATCTCTGATTGTGGGGACCAGGATTCTCATCACTGTCGTGGCGGTTGAGGGATTTTTAAGCATCAAGTAGTCCAGCCAGAGTCTCAGCAAGATGTCTGACCACACAGCTGGAGAGGAGCAGAGCCAGTTCTTCCTCCTGGGTGAACCTCTGCCCAACCACCCTGGGAAAAGTATGCCGTGCCCGGGGCCACAAATTACTCGTCTGTGTAAACACTGGCACCACACACTCTGCTCTGTGGTGCTCCAGCGCCATGAACAGTTCTCAGGTTGTTTGGACAAATCAGGGAATTTTTTGGTTCCATGCTATGGAAGTGGCAGGTGCCACTTCTGTGCTTGTAGACGATGTGCTTTGGAATGTGGTTACTGCCGGGTGTGGTGTTGCCTCAGCTGATGGCGTGGGTGAAAATCTTATAGGACTGAGTTCCCACCGGGTGCCCCAGGGTGGCGCTGACATGAGACGTGTACTCGGCTGCTGATTTACACAACTTCATGGCAGAAGTTTCTGAGAGTGTGGCAGTAGTTGGCCTCGGGAACTAGCGGTGTCAGGTTTCTAGGGTGTAAGGGAGGTCTCCCAGGAGCAGCAGCTGTCTCCTGGTTTGACAAACTAGACTGTTTCCTTTTCTAGTGGATCAGCTAAGGTTAAACTTAAACAAATATGAGCGAGCAGCTGGGAGGCCTTGGCAGGAGTGAGGCGCACACATTCTCAAAAAGAAAAAAGGGGGAAAGTCTGTTCCTGCGGAAGGACGAGGCGTGTATGTGGATCTGAGTGGCCTGGAGGAGAAAGGAAGCAGTTACTTCCCCCTCCGTTTTGTTTTGCACTTTCAGTTAAGGAATTCCAGAAGTTGCAGGTTGTGATCATGACCTCCCTTTTCCCCTCGCAGCTGCTTGCCAGAGGAAGGGCGGGCGGGTGGCTCTAAATAACACTGGCCTTCATGGAAATGTATCCAGTGTCCCAGGAGCCACTCTTGCTGGCGCACTCTCGCTCCCTGTCCCTCGTTCTGTCCTTATGTGTGTCCTTTCTGTCTGTAGTTAGCGCTTCTCCTGGCCTTATATAGCAAGGTCTGGTCGGTAATGTTAACAGAGGTCTAACAGGGGGATGGCTGCCAGGCAGCATTAATCAGACCAGTGTTTGGAATTTCATAAATGCTCTGACTTTGGGTACAAATTGAACGTGAACAATATGAAACTGTTTTCCTTCCTCCCCTCAGCCTACCCAGCCTCGCTCTTCCTCTCTGTTGTGAACTCTGCTCTGCCATCACGCGCTGCATAAGAACTCTGGTGATTCTTACCACGTTTAATTTTTTATTTCTCTTTGTCCACTCCAAGACCACAGGCGGAGCANGACTCTGTGGAGGGGCAGGACGGGCAGGTCCCGGAGCAGTTCTCAGGTCTCCTCCATGGCTCCTCCCCAGTGTGTGAGGTGGGGCAGGACCCTTTCCAGCTGCTTACTGCCCCCAGCCAGAACCACCCAGAATCTCCCCAGCAGGACGCCTGCCACGAGGCCAGCATGCAGCTAGAGGAGCCGGGTGTGCAAGGTACTGGAAACCCACAGCCCGGCGTCCTGGACCAAAGCAAGAGAGTGGGCTTCCCAGCAGGCCTGAGTGCCGCAGCCGGCCGAGCACACCTCCAGACTCTGACTCACACAGTCGCTCTGCACCCTGCTGGGGCCGAGGAAGAGGAGGACAGGAGCGGGGCCAAAAGCTGGGCCCCTCCCACTAGCAAGCCCAAGGCTGAGCTTAAGCTCAGCCGCAGTTTGTCAAAATCTGACTCTGACCTCCTGACCTGCTCCCCCACGGAGGACACCACGATGGGGAGTCGCAGTGAGTCTTTGTCCAACTGTAACCTCGGAAAGAAGAGACTGGAGAAGTCACCTTCGTTTGCCTCTGAGTGGGACGAGGTAAGGCTGTGATGTCACAGAGAATTTGGGCTGGCCGACCTGGCTGTAGCCCACTCCAGCTCCCCATGTACTGGCTTCTGGGACCAGGATCTGTGCCAGGGCTGCCCCATCCCTGAGCATTGTGCTGAGAGTCTCTCTGGTGATAGTTACTATGGCATGCTCCAAGAAGCCCAGGTCCCAGAGGACATGTCCCCGAATGGTTAAACCTGAGGGTGGAGGCCCGGCAGGACAGGGCAGGGCTGGGCTGAGGGAGGGACAGTTCCTAGAAGTGACATATGTTTGGAAACATTTGGAGCCCCTCCGCCCGTCTCACTCTGAAGTTACTTCAGAAGGGCCCTGGCATTGGCTGCGTGTCCTTGGAGAGGCTGAGGGAAGAGCAGGCTTAGCAGGGCAGCAGGTGGGGATAGCCGGAAGTGCTAGGAAGAAGCTGTGGAGAGGGGTTCCAGGGATGATGTTCTGTTCTGGGTTCCTCCTGGCTATTCTTGCCATGTTCTTGCAACCCAGAAGCGTCTCCCAGCAGATGCACGCAGCCTGTCCCACATTCCCAGCTTGGTTAGGCAGAGCCTTTGGAGGCTCAAGAATCAAAGATTGGTGAGGAGAAAGCATTTCTGGTGTGAGACCTAGGGTTCTTCTTAACCACTGTTACTCAACATTTGGAGGTAGAACCTACTATTTCCCGGAGACTTTTAGAGTGCCCTACTAGGCAGAAGAACATGTGTTTGAATGATTGGCAAATACCCTAGGAATGTTAAAATACCCGCCTTACAGTCTGTTTGCTGGGATGGAGCTGCCTTTGAAGTGAACTCAGCCTGTCTCCCAGGAACAATCTTGGGATGCATTAAGCCCTCTAAAAGGAGGGGGCAGTACAGCAGCCACTTTTGCCTGCAAACAGTCTGTAGCCCTTATGCCCAACCCAGCTTGATGGTGTCGCTGTTGCAAAGTTACATAAACCAAAGCCCATCCCGTTCCCATTGTGAGACAGGACAGGGCAACTCCTCCTGCTCCTTATCTCCAGATAAGACCAGGCTTGGGACTGTTTAGACAGACACAGGAATCCCTGTGCAAATGCCTTGGTGGACCTGTTCCAGAAAGGTGCCAGGCTCTAGAGGGAAATCACTGTGTGAGGTTGCTCCTGGGTGCCCCAGATTACATTGGAGAGTGTGTGTGTAAGAAGATGTCCCTCGCTGAATGGTGCTAGAACTTGGGAGGCAGAGGCAGGCGGATCTCTGTGAATTTGAGGCCAGTCTAGTCTACAGAGCAAGTTCCAGGACAGGCTCCAAAGCTAGAGAAACACTGTCTCAGGAAGGAAGGAGGGAGGGAGGGAGGACAGAAGGACGGAAGGAAGGAAAAAGATGTCCCTCAGAACATCTTTAGGATGATGGCCCAGGAGTTTCAGAGAATAGTGGAATAGTAAAGTCAGTAGACAGGGCCCTAGTGTGGGAAGGAGCTTCCAGAAGGACCATGGAGAAGTGGAATTAGACTGGAATCAAGGAGCTAATAACTCCTTTGGTTCAAACCAGACTGAGGCTAGCACATGAAGAGAAAACATGGACAGATAGTTTGTTGGAGCTAGGAGAGGAGGGCATTGGGCTCCTAGAGTGTGCAGGTGTAATGGAGGGTACAGAGATGGTAGAGAGTAGACTTGGGACCAGACAAAGAGAGACTCTGAAGGTGAGGCGAGAGCAGTATGGCGGGATCTGCTAGAATGCAGCCTGGCTGACTGAATTCCTCTTCATGGCTCCCTGTCCTAGGCGTCCTCACCCTAAAATCCTAATGCTGGGC
Organism: Bramus lutescens; assembly: GCA_001685075.1. Classification (NCBI taxonomy): domain Eukaryota; kingdom Metazoa; phylum Chordata; class Mammalia; order Rodentia; family Cricetidae; genus Bramus; species Bramus lutescens. Next base: position 247,108 of record LOEQ01001230.1, read on the forward strand.
AAGTACACTCCACTCAGGTGTGGCATTGCCAGGCAGCCTTATGTATTCTCGCCTTGTATTTCCTCCTGGAGAACAAGCCAGATCACCATGGCAGTGCCCAGCCTGAGTGAAGCTGGTCACTTAGACCTACACAAAGTTTCTCTACTTTGTAATATGATAAGGTTTTTGTGCTGTTACCACCTTTGTAGGCAGACACACAGACACACACTTTTTTCCAAGATGGGGTTCTACTATGTGGTATAGGCTGGCCTCAAATTTAAGATTTGTTTCCTGGCCACAACCCTTGACTGCTTGACTGTTGGGATCACTGGTGTGAGCCACCACGCTGGGCTCTGGACTTCTGCAGTAAGCCCACTGTGTTTCTCAGGTTTATTTGATTGTTGGTCTCATCGTGTAACCCAGCCTGGCCTTGTGCTTACAGTCCTGGGGTTCTAGATATGCACCACTATGCTAGACTATACTGCTTCATCTTAAATCCGAGAAAATGTGAAGATAGCTGAGCCATTAGAAAAGATTTGAGCCCTGCTTGCAAAATCAGAGGGAGGCGTGCTGTGGGTAGTCCAGCATCCATGTGCTGTTCTGAGGACGGACCCATATCGTGTGGTCCTGTGACCAGCCTGTGCAGTGCTGGGGGGCGGACCCATATTTGGAAGTCCAGCGACAGTCTTTTTTGCAGTGTTGGGGCTGGAGCCCACATAAGCTACATCCCCGGCCTCTCAGCATTGCTTTTGAGCCATAATTTGCTTGTTTTTGTGGATTCCTCTCTCTTAANAAAAAAAATCTCAGAAGTTGTTCGCTGGACTGACTAGTCCTGAACCCAAGCCTCTGGTGGGCTGTTCCATATGAGGGCCTTGGTGCTGACTACGCTCCCCCCACCCAAGGCAGGGCCTTAAGGCTGCATCACCGCATCCTGTGTGTGCTTAGCTTCTCCTTGGTGAGCTTTGGGTCCACAAGTCTTGGGGAAGCAGCTCTGAAGAAGACAGGGCACAGGTGCCTCCTCACTGAGGCCTTGGAGGAGACGGAAAGGTCCAGGGGAGCTGTGGCGTAGCACTGAGGAGTTGCGGTGAGTCTGGCTGGCACTTCTAGAAGACAGTGCAACGTGGAGACATTTTGGGCCGCTGTGAATTTGGCTCTAAAGCCATTGCCACCATCCACTCCACATCCCGTGGATGTTTTCTACATCCTCAGGGTTATTCTTTGTTGTGGAACAGCCCCAAATAGGGACACGTGGAAGTACCTAACACAGTTCCTGGCGTGCCCAAGGAGGTAGCTACATGGCAGAGTCTAATATTGTCACTTCCTGGAGCTTTGGAGAAACAGAACTGAATCTAGACTGTCTTCTGTACCATCCATACTACTACATGTACTACGGTCCTGTAGCGCCTGTACTTTGTGTACTACGATACTATGCCTGTAGTACCGCCTGCACTACAGGACAGTGGGCAAGGGCCTGGAGATTGAAATACATACACACAGACAGAGACATGGATCATTGTTGAAACAAGAATGCCAACTTTATTGTGTTCCAGGGCAGCTTATGTAGTGCCTTCCTTGACTAATGGCCGCGCCCTAGCTCTCAGGACCCTTCAGCCGCAAGCTGGCCCGAAACCACTCCTCTGCCATCAGGGTCTCGTGCTCAGAGCAGCTGCAAGCACAGAAAAACAAGCTGTTTACTCTGGCAGGCAAAGGGTCATAGAAAATTCAGGGTCTGAGAGTCCGCAGTCCCCAACAGTTTTCAACCTTAGGAAAGGCAGCACTCTTTGTGGGTGATCCTCAGGTGGTGGCCAAGTAACTGGCAAGCAGTGGAGTTCAAGCCCTTCATGTGACCCTCTTCCCATGTGGCTTGCCAACACCAGGCAGACATCCCTTGGTCTTGGAGGGGCTGTGAGCCTCCTTCTCTTCCGAGAGAAGATGGGTGAGAACTCAGCCACCGCGGGTCCACCGAATGCATCTTATATACTGTGACCAGCAGGGCTGGTTGGCTGATGGCCGAGGTACTCTGCCTGAGAGCATGCTTAGCTCAGAGGTTTGGGGTCATGCTGCTTACTGCTGGTGATGCAGCCCTTGGTGGACTGCCCTGGGCAAGATGACTTCTGAGTGCTGGCCTGGTGAAGATCAGCCAGCAACAGAGCATCCAGTAAAGACACTAGCCTTTTTCTTATGTCCTACTAGAGTCTTGCTAATGAAGAAGTAATGGAGTTTGCTTACTAAAGAGCTCTGCCTAAGAGGGCCCTCTGATGCCAGATTCCAGGTGTTACCTGACTTCTCCAGTCAAGTTCGAGCATGACCCCTGCAGCTCACTGGCAGGTAAACTGAGAAGCTGTGTGTCCAGGATAGAGGAGCACATGTACCTCCCGCATAGGTAACCCACGTGGACATTTGTTACATAGCCAAATTTGGTTGTATGTTTACCAATTTATAATTTACTCTTCTTACCCAATAACTGCACATTGTAGAAAGCTTTCCATGACAAGGTAGAATTTGGAGCTGAAGTCAATATTGTCCCCTGCCCTTGTATGTATGTTGCTAGGAATCTACCCCAGGACCGGTGCGTGCTAGTCCAATGCTCTGCCATCAGGTTGTCTCAATCCCCTTGGATCCGAAGGTTCAGTGTTGTTTGTGTAGCTGCACTAGTATTGCTGGGCTTCCAAGATGCTGTGCCCACCATGTCCTCCTACCTTTCAAGTCTGTACCCTTTCATCAGCATTGTTAACCTGCCTGTATGCTCTACATTGACAGTCCCAGGGCTGGTTGTGTCCCTCTGGCAAAGGTACCATTCCTATGAGGGGCCTTTTGCAGTAGCAGTTCTGTCCAGGTTCTAGTCCCTCTACCTTTGAGCATGGGTTCCCCACTGTGACTTGTTTCAATCCCTGAGGCCTACCTTCCACCAAGAAGCTTAATATTGGCACTGTTTGCATAAATAAATGCTGGCTTTTTTGTTATTGTTTGAGCATCTCATTTGATAGCCCATGCTGGCCCTGAACTCACAGTAGTCCTTCTGCTAGACTGTGCCTGTGAGATCCTGGGATTATAGGTGTGTGCTACTATGCCCAGCAATAATGCCATTATCAAGTCTCCTCAGTGGAATGAGACATCCTTCTTAAGTGGGGACCTTATTTGTATCACCTCTAAGCAAGTGTAGATGGCTTGTGCTGAGCACAGCTCTGGCAAACTGATTTTTGTGTGCAGTGCTTGAGTGTTCAGTATGCTGAGAGATGGGGAGTGGGAGGGTCAGAACTCACAGCTTTTCCCACTTCCGGCCGTAGGAAAGGCTCCAGAGCTCCATTTGCCAAGGTGGCAGTTTCAGTGGTGTCCGAGTCTCTAGTTAAACTCCTAGCTGCCTCCTGCCCACAGTCATATGTACAGCAGCAGAAGCAGTTAATGTCAGAATTAAATGTCTTCCACACCATAGTGTCTGTAAACCAACCCTGCCAGGCCAAGCAAGTCCCAAGGATAGTAAAGCCCTTTGCATAAGATGGCAGAGCCACTTACAACCTGTTCACACACTGCTGCATGCTTCGTGCCATCTCTGGGTTTCTTACGGTGCCTAACAAAGTGAAGCGCTGCGGAGCGGTTGTTTAACTCTGTAATGTAGACAGCAAAAGCAATGGTGTATGTAGA
>LOEQ01001230.1:296303-309915 GCA_001685075.1 Bramus lutescens
TGGTCTACAGAGTGAGTTCCAGGACAGGCTCCAAAGCTACACAGAAACCCTGTCCCAACACCCCCCCCCAAAAAAAAACCCTTGTGTCTTACAATGGGACAGTCTCATGGGCTACAGGTGTGGGGTCTCACTGCTTGGGTTCAGATCTAAGCTCTGCTGCTAGCTATAGAAGTTCTGGAAAATTCTGATTGCCAGGTGTCTCCATTTTCTCATCTTGCCAAGATTACTAGAGAGGCTGGCATTGTGGTGAGGTTGGGTAGCCCATGTAAAAGCAGCACTTAGGAAGCAGGCCTGTGGCCTGCCAGTCCCTACTTCCATGTCAGACTCTGCGATGCTGTCTCTGCAGCTTCCCCACCCGGTCGGTCTGTTCTGTAGTAGAGGGAAGGCTGACTACAGCTTAGCTTGGACCCGCTCCTACAGCAGGGGGCTCCGCTCTAAAAGTTCTGACCCCTGGCTCCCTTGTGAGGCTGGCTCCCTGAGCAGCTGTCAGCCTGCCTTTGTCCACTCAGCTCTGGCTGACAGAGCTATGTCCGTGGGGAACGCAGAGCTTTCCTTCCGAGGTGATGCAAAGGGGTTGTGAGTGTAGCTCCATGTGCTCTGGGAATGGACAGTCTGAGCAGGTTTGCCTTCAGCTTATGCTGGCTGCTGTCTGGTGGCCGTCTTCTTTCCTTCATTTAGTAGCTGCAACAGAAAAATCTGGCAAGGGGTCATGGCAGGCTGACTTACAGAAAGCCAGGCTCCAGTGTAGGAAGGACCTAACTTCTCTGTCTCAGGGCTCCAATGTGATGGAAGAGCAAGACCTGAGGGAGATTGGCATCAGCGACCCACAGCACCGGCGGAAGCTGCTACAGGCTGCACGTTCCCTGCCTAAGGTGACGCTCCCAGGCCAGGGCTGTCTTCTTGAATGCCTAGACCAGTGGTTCTCAACATGTGGGTCTTGGCCTTCACAGGGGTCACATTATCAGATAGCCTGTGTATCACAACAGTAGCAAAATTACAGCTACAAAGTAGCAACAAACTTACTTTATGGTTGGGGTTAACACAACATGAGCGACTGTATTAAAGGATCGCAACATCAGGAAGATTGAGAGCCGCTGACCTAGGTTGAGTGGAAAGGAGCCTGGCTCTGCGGCATGCAGGTCTTGTCTGCCCTCATAAGAGCCCAGCAGGGCGCAGGGTCTTGGTTCCTTCCTTGTAAAGCCTGCAGGGCTTCAGAGGTAATAAGTGTCTTGTCTGTCTGATTGGGCAAGAGGATCTAGGGTCCTCTTGGCACAGAACCTAGGCCCATAGTCTTGGCCTGTCACTGGTGCCCCCTTTGGAGTCTCTTTTGACTCATTAGAGCCCAGGCTAGCCTATCTTGACCCCAGAGAAGCCTGAGAGGAGCAGGAATGAGAGGCAGCAGCAGCACTGGCTTCCCTGAGGCTACAGCCTCCATCCCTTGACTGTTAGTGCCGTGGCCTGTGTCCCATTGATCCTTTTACTAACCCAGAGTTCAGGAAGTAACTGCTTCATTGGCACACACTATATTCTTGCCCTTCCAAGCCTGTGACCTCCCAGAGCTCATGGAGAAGCAGTCTGTCACCCCTTCCCTCCATCTTGCCTCACCTACTGGCCCCTCCTCCTTATATCCAGCAGCTGCTACCTCTCAGAGTGGTGATGGGCTGTGCCAAGGGAGGGCCTTGGGGTAGCCCTTGGTCTCCAGGTTCTTGCTCTGCGGCTCAGGGATGCCATTCTGCCTTCTCACACCACAGGTGAAGGCTCTTGGCTATGATGGGATAAGCCCCCCCTCAGTGCCCTCCTGGTTGGACTCACTGGGGCTGCAGGACTACATCCATTCCTTCCTGTCCAGCGGCTACAGCTCCATTGACACTGTGAAGAACCTCTGGGAGCTGGAGCTTGTCAATGTGAGTGCATCGTGGGAGGCTAGGGCAGGAGGGGCTGAGGAGATCAGCTCCATTCACCACCCCTCTGCTCTGCCACCAGGTCCTGAAGGTTCACCTGCTGGGCCACCGTAAACGCATCATTGCCTCGCTTGCGGAAAGGCCTTATGAGGAGCCACCCCAGAAGCCCCCGAGGTTTTCCCAGCTAAGAGTGAGTTCAGGGAGGGAGACAGTCTATGACTGTGTTTCGTCCTGGTAATATGACTCAGGATAGCAGACAGCAGTCCCTGCCCTCTCCTGCTGGACTCACACACAGGAGAGTGGCTTCTGTCCTTTGCAAGGGTGGCACCTCTTGTCTGTATCCGAAGGTGCTGAGATGGCCACTAACCAAGGACCACTTTAACTGTAGGAAGGAGTGCACGTAAGCAGTTCAGTGGAGCCGCTTCTAGGGCTTAGACTTAGTTCTGCACCTAGTGCTGATAAATGTGAGCACACGGCTTCTGCCCTGTCCCCTGAGCGGCACAGGCTTGTGTGGGCCTCTGCAGGATGGGGTTGGTGAGGCTACTTGGCCTCTGGGGGATTTGCTCCTTCCTGGGCCCAGGCAAGGCCTAGTCGCCTCTGTCCATGGTTCTTGGCCACTTGTGCGCCTCCTTTTTCTCCACCCCTCAGCTCTGTACTCACCCTAGGTAGCCTCAGAACAGCCGACACCTTCAGCTGGGAATTTCACCAGTTTCTTGCTCAACAGTGCCAGGACTTAATTTCCCAGACGTCATCCCCGCTGAGCCAGAATGACTCCTGCACAGGGCGGTCAGCAGAACTGCTGCTGCCCTCGACAGACACCAGCAGGAGGCGCCATGACAGCCCTTACGACCCTGGGGCAGCCTCTCGAGTAGAGCGCTTCAGAGTCCAGGTGAGTGGAAGGGTCAGAACCTGCAGGGATCAGCATCAGGAGGCAGCACTGCCTGCCTACTTCACCCCTACCCAAGGGCCTCCAGCAGCTTTGAGAAGAGCCACCTCCACTTCCCTCCCATCTTTAGATCTGGGGCTCTCCTATGGCATGGTCTTCCCGTCTAGCCCTGCAGGCCCTTGCTCATCCCCATGGCCATCCCATCCTCTCACTCATCTTGGTCCCCAGAACTTCCTTCTCTGTAGCTGAAAGCTCCTTGTCCTCCTGTCCTACCAACCCTGCAGAACCACAACCCAGATCCCTGTGTGCTCCGCCGCCACTGTTCTTAGACTTGCGGGCACGGCTAGATATTTCCTGCTTCCCTATGCTTCACCAGGGCAAGGCTGGTGCAATCTTGCATTCTGGGCTCAGTCTTTGGAGCCCTCACCCTCACACATTCTTCCAGCGCTTGCCTGTCTGACCTCCTGCCTTGCCAGGCTCCGGCTCTGCCCCTTCCTGCAAGTAGCCTTCTGGACCCCAGCTTGGCAGGTGTCCCTTCCCCTCTGGGAGAGCTGATGTCTCACTCCTACCGGCTCTGACACCCTGCACACACTCCACGTCACTAGCTGTCTCCCTGTTTCTCCGCATTCCCTCTCCTTCCTGCAGCTGTTTATTTACAGACTTGAACACTGCCCAGTTGTGCAGTTCTCTGTGGAGCCTGCACATAAGGGTAGCAGAAGTCTGAGATCTTTTCTGAACCTATATCTCCATCCCCTGCATAGACTCTTGTCTGAACTACGGTGGCTCCTCCCGCCCTAGTTGTTAGCAGAGGGTCCATTTAAATCGCATCCTTTGCCCAGGACTTGAAGCCAAGGACTCAGCTCCATGGCTTCAGCCTTCGTTTTTATGCGAAACATGCCTACAGCTTGTGTTTCCACACATCCTGCTATGTGCGTGCTCCTGTCTTGGGTGCCAGAGCTCTTCCTGGCTGCGCTTGCCCTGAGAACACCTCCCTTGGCCTCAGTGCTGCTCAGGTGCCTGTTTGCCCTCTGCACCTGACTCCTGCCCTTGCTGGGGTCACCGGTTTCCCCACTCTTGGGTATGCTAGAGGCCAGATGATGAATTTGTGAGCTCCCCTGGAACAGTTGAGCAGTGTCCACTTGTGTTTTAACAGGAAGAGCCCAGTGAGACCAAGCTGACCCTCCGTCCGCCCAGCCTGGCTGCCCCCTATGCTCCGGTGCAGAGCTGGCAGCACCAGCCAGAAAAACTCATCTTTGAATCCTGTGGTTATGAGGCTAATGTGAGTCGCTCACGCTCTCCCAGATGGCCACCCTCCCTTCCCTCTGGGGTGGCTGTTCACAAGGCTGAACCCAGGACTAGGCCAGCCTTTGCTGTGCTAAGGGGAGGGAACTCTGATGGGACAGGAAAGAGGACTGCATTGGGAAAGGTGACCCTCTAACAGCAGGATAGCCCACATTGACTAGGTCATCCTACACGACAGCACACGTGTTCCTAAACCCACCTTCTGCCCCTTCCCACAGTATCTGGGCTCCATGCTGATCAAAGATCTGCGAGGGACAGAATCCACACAAGATGCCTGTGCCAAAATGCGGGTAAGGGACTGGAGAGACAGCCCAGCAGTTAAGAGCACTGGTGCCCTTGTCGAGGACCCTGGTTCAATTTCCCAGCACCCACATGGCAGCTCACAACCACCTGTAACTCCAGCTCCATGAGAATCCGATGCCCTCTTCTTGCTGACATATACACATGAAAATAAAAGGGAAACCGTGGGGAGGTGGCTGACTAGAACAGCAAGTGGGAATGGCAGTCACCACCTCCTGGGTCCTACTGCACCACAGCGGGATGGACCTTACGATCAGATAACACTCTCGGCCTGCCCCGTATTTCTTACAGAAATCTACAGAGCACATGAAGAAAGTCCCGACCATCATCCTGTCCATCACATACAAAGGGGTCAAGTTCATCGACGCTTCCAACAAGGTATGGTTCTCGTGAGGCCTGCTGGCAGGTGTCCCCTGTGACCAGATGCCTGAGACAGAACCACTTGAGTTTCAGAAGGGCTGGTCTGTGGTCACCTGCCTCGGTGTTTCTGGCAGTATACATGGGTTTGGGGCACATGTGGTAGAGGCTGTTCGCTTCATGGAGCTCAAGGGGACAGACAGGAAAGGAGGCAGGGACAAGCCTCTGGCACCTGCTATATAATAGCACTACCAGCCAAGGCCGGCCTTTAGTACATGATCCTTCCAGGGACAGCTCATTTTCTAACTATATCTTCTGCTGCTGGTCCCAGTGGCTCCTGACCACCTAGTAATCTCATGCAGTCCTGGCCGTCCTGGAACTCACTCTGCAGACCATGCTGGATTTGAACGCACAGAGATCCACCTGCCTCTGCCTCCCAAGTGCTGGATTAAAGGCATGTGCTGCCATGCCCAGCTCAGACTATTAACTGTGAGCGCCAATAAAACTCAGAAACTAGGGCTGAAGAGATGCTAAGTGGATAAGAGCGCTAGATGCTCTCCCAGAGGACCCAGGTTCAATTTTTAGCATCCACATGGTGGCTCATAACTGTAATTCCACTTCCAGGAAGATGGAATTTCTCTGGCCTCAGCAGACACCAGGCCCATACAGGCAAAACTCCCTACTCATATTTACTTCCTGAATAATAAAAGTTGGGAGACAAATCTCATGCTCCCGACTTACCGCATGACACAGAATAAAAACTTCACTCTAAGGAAAACATGAATAGCAGAGAAAGATCAGACCAAAGCAAACCAGGGCCCAGCAAGGTCAGTGGTACCCATAGCTCCATGGCTGGCATCTGGGCATGTGGTGTGGTACTGTGAGGGCCAGAGGGGTTCGAAGCCCTGCTGTTTCAGCGCTTGCCTCTGGTCACTGTTCCCAGCTTTTCTTGGGAAATATCCATGTTCCTGGTGCCTTCAGTCTCCATTGCTGTCACCATCACAGCTTCTTGAATTCCCCTGGCCCCACGGTCTTCCTTTGAAATTGGAGTACAGGCCTCCATGACCCAGTAACCTTTCTCATTCTTCTTGACAGCAAAACTAGTATCTCAGAGGTGATGCCAGGGTCTGCCGTTCACTAAAGTAGCTGGGCCCTTAGGCCATGGCTGTGGCTTGTAGACGAAGTCTCTGTCCTGCCAGCGGCTCCCAAATAAACACACATGGGCTTAATATGAATTATAAATGCTTGGCCAATAGCTCAGCTCAGGCTCATTACTACCTCTTACATTTAAATTAACTCATAGTTCTTATCTGTGCTTTGCCATGTGGCTTGGTACCATTTCTCAGTACAACATGCCTGTCTTGCTTCTGTGTCTGCCCTTCTTCCTCTCCTAGTCTGGCTCTCCTGCCTAACTTTATCCTGTTCAGCTGTTGTTAAACCAGTCACAGGACACATTCAGTGGTAGAACACGATCAGATGGCACCTCCTGGTGGCCCTGCACAGGCAGAGCCCTCTAGCAGCTGCTCTTCACAAGGAAAGGGTTCCAGTGAGTTCACGCCTCCATCCGGATTCTCGTGTTTGTCGTGGGTAGGGTCTGCCTTCAGAGTCACTTTCCTGTTGCTCTAATACAGAGCCTTTGGCTCCTTTTTAATGCCACTGCTGTCTTCAGAAACCATTTTGTCCTTGGGCCAGCTTCTTACCTCTTTCTGCCTTGGCTGTTGTTTCCAGTTCTCCCTGTAAGCCTGGCTCAAACAGCCACAGCCGTAGTCCCTCCTAATGCAACCTGCTCCACCCGTCTGTCACCTTTGCCCTAGCCTCTCAGTCCAGGGGCAGGAACAGAATGTAGCCTTCTCTATCCTGCATTTCCAGACTCCTCCACAGACACACCGTTGCAAAGGTGCGAGACCCATGTTGTCAGGTTAGGCGCTGCCCTTCCATGTTACCTGTTCATGCCGTGACCAAGCGGCCCAGAACCAATTCAGAGCACAAAGGGCTTGTCTGGCTTGTGGTTTCAGAAGAGGAAGCACAGCTTGCTCTGTTGTGGACAGGAAACAGTGAGGAGGGCCTGGGCAGGTATAACCTTCCAAAGCATGTTCTCAGTAACCTGCTTCCTGTGCCCCTCCTCTTAAAGTCTCCAGCATCTTCTAGAATATTGCCAAAAGCTGGAGAAAAGTGTCCAGTATGTGAGTCTTTGAAGCACTTCCTGTTCAAAGGGCAGCGGTGGGCAGAGCCACCTCTTTGTCAGGTTCCTGCAACTCTGTTTGCTGGTCCCTGGCCTGGCCTTAGAGGCTCCCTTGGTGCTCTGCTGCCCTCCTGTGGGGACAGGTGGAGCATGCATTTGCCTGGGAATATTTTGCTGCCTGTTGGCCATGGCCAGGGGTGAGGAAAGAGGTTGGTTTGTCTGGAGTTCCAGGCTGATAAAAGGCTAGGGTGGTAATCCTAGAGGCGTACCCTGAGGGGACTGTGAGTTCCAGAACACGTTTTTCCTGGCAGAATGTCATTGCTGAGCATGAGATCCGGAACATTTCTTGCGCTGCGCAGGACCCGGAGGACCTGTGTACCTTTGCCTACATCACCAAGGACCTGCAGACGAGCCACCACTACTGCCACGTTTTCAGCACAGTGGATGTGGTGAGTGTCACCGTGACGACAGCAGGCTCTGCCTTGAGAAGGCAAAGATGAGCAAGGCCACGGAGGGGCCCACCATTCTGTGACTGGATGGGGATCTGTGCTGGCCTAGCCCTAGCAGGCAGAGGACTAGCCTACAAATGAAGCCCAGTGGTGTCCAGTGCAGTCCTTTTCACAGCAGGAGTGGCAGCCCAGAGGGAAGCACCCTGAGCCTGGCTATTGGTGGCACCTTGGTTTTTTAGCTACGTGTTTTCTAGGTGGGACAGAGCCCCAAGCTGCTGGTAGTGGTACACCCTGGCCTTGGCTCTCCTTGCTCCTGCTCACCCAGCAGGAAGTCTGTCCAGCGCTCTGGGGCTTTCTCCACACAGACGCTGCAGGAAGTCTTTGCAGTCTCAGACTGTGGTGTCAGATGCCCAGTTTTGCCCCTAGTAGCTTTCATGATCTAAAAACGTTACCTCTACTCCCCTTGGGCTGTACTGAAGATTACGTGGTGTAGGCTTAGTAGCTCCTCACCTGTGGCTCGTAGAGGCACACCTGCTCCTAACTCGATGTGCTGCATAACCGCAGGCCAGTGGACCACAGGGCACACTCTACCAATCTCTGGTGCTCCCTCCACCTTGGGAAGCCAGCCAGAGAAGACTCAGGAGAAAGCACAGTCCCCAGGACACCAGGGATGGGCTGCAGGTGTCTCTTCTTGTGATATGAGCAGCCTAGCTGGGCTTTGGTTTTTTAATGATCTTTATTTTATGTATGATGGCTCTATCTGCATGTATTCCTTTAGGCTAAAAGAGGGCACCAGTAGGTGCTGGGAACTGAACCCAGGTCCTCTGGAAGAGCAGCCAGTGCTCTTAACCTCTGAGCTGTCTCTCCAGCCCCAGCTTAGCTGGATTTAAGTTGTGTTTGAAAGAATCAAGCCTAAGGAAACTAAATGTGCTGAAATTCCTCACTTTGAAATAAGTCTGTTGGGTTTTTTGTTTTGTAGTTTTTGGTTTTTTGAGACAGGGTTTCTCTGTGTAACCCATGGCTGTCCTGGAACTCGCTCTATAGACCAGGCTAGCCTTGAACTCAGAGAGCTGCCTGCCTCTGCCTCCTTGGATTAAAGTCCCTGGCTCTGGGTGCTATTATTAAAGGTGTGTGCCACCACTGCTGGGCTTGAATTTTTACTTTCAAAAAGAAGTTTCCTACTCCCTGTAGGAATACGGGGTCTGCAGGAATCTGCACTGCTCAGCAGGCTCTCTGCTTCTTCCCAGAACCTCACCTACGAGATCATCCTGACCCTGGGGCAGGCATTTGAGGTGGCCTATCAGCTGGCCCTTCAGGCCCAGAAATCCAGGACGATGGGGGCCTCTGCAGCTGCAATGATTGAAACAAAATCTTCCAAACCGGTGCCTAAGCCTCGGGTCGGCGTGAGGAAGTCTGCAGTACGTACCCACCCCCATCCACAAGGCACCCCAGGGCTTGGGTGGAGCTGGGCACATCAAATGTCTTCTCACTCCTTGGCAGTTGCCCCAGGAAAGCAACCCTCTTCCTTTAGCCCCCCCTCCCCTGCAGCCCTGGGTTCCTCGGGCAGGAGAGGACAGCCGCCTTCCATTGTCAGGCCTGACCGGGCAAGTCATCCAGGGGCTGCCGTGTGTGGCTATTTCACCAGTGACCCCCCTCCCCGTCTGTCTGCTTTGCTCTGCGCCCCAGGTGCCGATGCCCCCCGATACTCGCTGTTCTCACTGTCATGCCAGCACCACCCACCGTCCTTCCTACCTACCGCTGCCGTCTCTTAGTCCTGGAGCCAAGGTCTCTCTGCCTCCCGCTGTCTTGTGTGTCAGGCTCTTTGAAGCGTCCGTGAGCTGTCTCATATCCCGGTGGCCTCATGCTCTGCCTGTGTGACACTCTTTTCCTTTCTGGAGATGCCCTCGCTGTGTGCCCTTTGTCTTTATCGTGTGTCCTCTGCAAAGGTCTAGAATATGTGCAGTGGTCTGCCCAGGCTGAGCTCTTCTGCCCACTAGAGGGACCCAGGGGCTGGGGGCTGCTGAGCATTCGTCCACTTCCTGCCCACCATGACCAGACTGCAGCTTAGAGCGTGAGCTCTAGTGGGGCGGGGTTCCTCTGCGTAGTCCCTGAGGAACTGTTCCAGGCTCCTGGAGGTGCCCGTCCTTTACCTTCAGGGCGAGCAGGTGTGCGGGCCCTGTGCAGTGGCCACATTTAGTCCTAACCCTGTCTCCTTGTTTGGCAGCTGGAACCACCTGACTCGGACCAGGAGGCCCCATCCCACGCTAGTGTTTCCTGGATTGTGGACCCAAAGCCAGACTCTAAACGGAGCCTCAGCACCAAGTATGAGACCACTATCTTCTAAACAGCCACCCTGTCTCTACTACCCCACTGTGCCTTTGCCACCCGCTGGCTCTGCTGTCTCAGCTCTCCTTCCAGCTGCATGGGACCTGCCCTCCTGGCAGCAGCTCTAGACACCTCCTCCCCCACAGCCCCTGCTCACCACCACTCACACTGTGAACCTCCCTGTGGACCAAGGACAGCTTTCGTTTGAGGGCCCCAAAGCCTTTGCAATAGGCCCTGGGAGGTGAGGAGTGGGGGTAGCTTCCATGGGGACCCCAGTAGCCTCCCCAAGGTTGCTCTCCTCTCCTGTCCTATCCTGGGTCACAGCTGGATGCCAAAAGCTACCAGTTTTCACCTTTCCTGACCCACCCACCACTGTGACCACCCAGTGCCAGGGGCCCTGCACATAGCCGCTCTCAGGTGCTGCTGTGACCCACCCACCACTGTGACCACCAGTGCCAGGGTGCCCTGCACACAGCTGCTTTCTCACCTGGTCAGGCCCCATGATGTGGCTTCACCAGGGACAGACTTTCTGTAAGGGCCAAGGTTGGTACTGGCCATACCCTCGAGCACGTCCAAACAGTGGGTTCTTGAGGTACCTGTGTGTGCTTGGCCCCTTTCTGTGCTGTGGGCCTGGCTCTGGAGTCCAGCTCACGGAGGCGTGCCCTGCACACAAGTGCACCTTCTTCCTTCTCAGAGTGGAGCTGCCTGCGCACAGGGCGGACACTGAGCAGCTTCTCTGGTGTCTGACAGCATTCTCACACTCCCTGTGGTGGTAGGGACCTGAGACAGCCATCATCCAGCCATCCCCAGCAGCTAGCATCATGGAGCTGGATCTTGGAGACAGTCTCACATGTCCTGATGTGGGAAGATCAGTCTAGATGGCAGGAGGCAGAAGAACTGGTTCCTGTGGCCTTGGTGCCAACAGTGTAGGACAGTGGAAGAGAGTCAGTCAGCGCTGAGCTGGGACCAGGGCTGGCCCTTCCACCGCCTGTCTTTGTGCCTTCCTGGACAGATGGGCCAGGAGCAGCAGTGGGCCCTAGGCTGTGGAGGGCGCTCCGCTCTGCTCCGCTCGGGGGAGGCAGGGACCTTCTCTTCTGCTCTGTGTCCTTTCCATTTCCTCCACCTTGCGCAGACTTTAGTTAACTCTCTCCTCCCCCGTTGTTTGCTTCTGCCAAGCTGAGCCACTGAGGAGCCACTCTGTGCTGGAGAAACAGCCGTGGAAAGCACAGGCTCCTGCCCCCAGCACCGAGCCTCGTCGACAGCTCTGAAGACCCAGACCCAGCCCTGCCCGTAGGATCTCCTTTCAGCGCTTGGTCTGGCAGATCAAACCCAGCCATGGAGGCAGAGAAGACACCAGGCGTCTAGCCGGGCGGACCATAACTCTTGGTGGCCCAAGAATGGCCTGTCCAGGACATGTGTTTTTAATAGGAAAATGTAATCTTTTTTTTATAAATTTTTAACACTTGGTTCCAGCTTCTGGATAAAGCTGTCGATCAAATGACAAGAAAAGACCTCGACCGTACAGCCCTCTGCCTTCAGGATGGAGTCCCAGCCTGGGGGTGGCTTGGGCCAAAGTTAAGACTTCAGACTTTTGTTCCCAGCTACTAGTCTAGAGCTAGACTGGGGTGATGACACTTGGGCCAGAGCAGAAGTTTCTGGGGTTCCAGTGGGGATGAGCAAGTAGTTTCTGGTTTGGGGAACTCCTTGGTACTCTCCTGTCCATGTTGGCACTGCCCACGGCAGCTGTGCCGTGTGTTGACAGGCTGCGGCAGCCATCTCAGAAGGGAGAAGTGGCTTTGTTTAGAGCGCTAGTGGGATTATCAGCTAACATTGCAGCTTGGAACTTGGCTAGCCTCACTCTGGTTCTTTTTGGCTTTGTTTCCTCTTGCTGGACACATCTGTTCCAGATATGGAAAAGGCTACGTCCAGTGATAGTCTTCCCGGCTGTGGTCTTGAGGATAAGTGGTGTACTTTGGACTCCTCCACTAGCTTTGCTCTTTAGAGTGACTTGGGTGGCAGTCATCCTCCTGGGCCTAAGGAACAATGCAGAGGAGAGTACTGGGGGGTGGGGACAAGCCAGGCCAGCCACTCCCCAGCGTTTCTGGAGTAGAGAGCAAAGGAAAGAAGCACTGAGCCTGTGGGTGCACTAGCAGGTGGCAGGCCTTTCTGGCAGCACTCATTCTGGTCTTGGGGGCAGTAGGTCAGGCTTGAGCAGATCTGTGACTGCAGTGCTGCTGGGCACCTCCTCCTGTGGCTGCTCCTTGGGAAGCAGGGTTCACCTCTGCTAGGCCTGTGGGCTCTCTGTCCTCACTGGGAAGAAGCCAGTGGTCCTCCACTGCTAGGTACCGGCAACAGAACTTCCTTTCCCTGCCTCATACTCTCAGCCCTAGAAAGTTGCCCTCAGCTCCCACCTTGCAGGAATCCTGCTCCCAGAAGTGAGCTCAGTGGTGGGCACAAAGCCTGGGGACACTGTAGACACTACAATGAGCTCCAGCTGCATTTTGTTCTAGAAATCCCAGGCAGGCACTTCCCCTTGACGCTGCTATGTCTTATTTATTCAGGGTGTTTCTACCAGAAAGTCTTTGACTTGTCTGCTCTGGGGCTCCTTTTAAGATTGGTTTCTGAATAGTCAAGAAATTCTTCTACTCCTCGGGGTGGGTCTCTCCCTTTCAGAACAGGTGCCAAGTGGAAGGGTCTGCCTTTGGCACTTGTGCGAGTCATGCCCTGTGCCAAGACCAAGGCTGTGAAGGAACCATTCTGGTCAGAGTGGTAAAATGTGCCCAGTGCCCTTGCTGCGGTGGTCCCAGGCTCCCTTCCTTGCCTCCCAGCCAGCCAGCTGCCCTGAGCAGGAGGCTCAAGCGGGTTCTGCCTCTGAGGTTGCCTATTCAGGAGTTCTCCAGAAGCCTCGGGTTTGAGCACTCAGAACCCACAGCTGCAATCATCAGTGTCTCACAGTCGGCTACACTGCAGGTCACAGGAGTTGTTGCTCATGGCGGACAGTGGGACTGGATTGTAAGAAAAATGTTATTTAATCTTTGTTCCCATATTTTGATACTTGAATGATTTCCCTTTTGTTTTACTGTACATAAAATTGTTAATCCATCCAATTTTGTTTGAATTATGAACACCTTGTGGTACCAAACGTAACCAACCGTGCAACAGCATAGGCTGACCTCACTACGGAGTATGCATCTCCTGGGCTTCCCGACTCCATCTGTTATTTTCGTAGCTGTACAGCTTAGGACAGACTGAGCTAATAAAGGAGAGCGGTGGAAACCAGCCATAGCTTCCGAGTCTGAATTGGAAAGCTGCTTTCCTCATGTTACGCGTGGATACAGACTAGATGCCACTTCAGGTCGAGGACACCTGTCCTCTGCTTGACTTGGATAACAGTTTGGGAATTCTCTCCAGCGTTCTTCAGCAGGTAGATGCCAAGGAAGCCTGGAACAGTCAACCCTGTGTGAAACGGGATTCTTAGGGACCAAACGAGAAGGGATGCATGGCCACAGATGGGTTTTTACACCTTGTGCCAGGCTCACCCACAGATGTCCACTGAGGGTCTGTATGGAGCATGAGGTCTAAAGCTCAAAGAACTGCTCCCCCAGTTGCCTAGCTGGGCTGCAAGATTTGTGCTGAGCATGCACAGCTCAGTGCCCAAAGCCTCTATCACAGGGTCTTACCGTGATAAGCATGCGCTAAAACCCTGATACATTTTCATGTGCTCAGCTCTATATAAAACCAAACATCTCTGCATAGCAAAATGCAGCCATTCATAAAAAGAAACAACTGGAATTAATGTTTGTACCACATGAAACCCAGGATGGCTCAATGAGGGGACCAGAAACATCTGCTTCCCTTCTTCAGCACAGTTTAAACCCGGGGCAGATTAACAGTGGAAACACCAATTGGC
>LOEQ01001230.1:309995-324901 GCA_001685075.1 Bramus lutescens
TAGATCAGCACCAGGGAAGAGGCAGCCTCGGAAGACAAGACAGTTTGGTTCTGGTCGTTGCTCTCCTTTAGCCAAATACCACAGGGGAGCCTGGCTGTCTACTTGAGGCTCTTCATGAGGACGGTGGAAGTGAGGAGCCAGACACCTCAGGTGTTGGCTGAGGCCAAAGGAGGAATCTGGATCTGTCTAGCATGGCTGCAAGGAAGCTGTGCATCCCTCCTTGCTAGCCGAGCGGTGGCCAACAGCAGCAATTCAAGCCAAGCGTCAGTCCTGTGGCGTCCCAAGTCTGCAGTCCCAGCTTTCAGGAGCAAAGGCACAGAGGGCTTGTGTTCAGAGCAGCTTGGGCTCAGAGTGCAGAGTGGGCAGACTCTCTGGTGGACTATTTCAAAAAGGAAAAAATACTACTAAATAAATGCCTTAATCACAATTTTGGCAAGAGACCCAAACCTGATGATGATGGAACAAATCTGAAAATGGAAAACCCCAACAAAATCCTTACCAAGATACTAGTACAGCATAATCAGATTTCTGAAGAAAATTTGTGGGGGGGATTTTGAGACAGGGTTTCTCTGCATAGTCCTGGCTGTCCTAGGACTGTAGACCAAGCTGGCCTTTAACTCAGGATTGGCCTGCCTCTGCCTCTCAGTGTTGGGATTAAAGGTGTGCACCACCACAAGAAAAACAATTGAATGACATGGAACTTGTCTCCAGCCCACACTGCTGCACAGAGTGGCACGTCTGGTCTTGTAACCCAGCACTTGGGATGCTTGGGTGGTGTCATGAGTTGAGGTTACTCTGGGTTATGTCCTAAGTTCTAGTACATTTCTAGTAAGACCCTGCACCTCAAAAAAAGACCATGAATGGGAGGGGAGGGAGGAATTGACAAACTAGAATCTTAAGTAGTTGGCATTTGGGGGGGGGGCCAACNAACCAGCCCCAAACAAAGACATGGAGACTTAGAATACCCTGCCTTTGCTTGGGCTTGTCCCCCTAGCTCTTTTAATTAAACCTGTTTCTTTCCCTACATTCTGTCTCAGGCTTTTTAGGCGTTCTTTCCTTCTGTATGCTCTGCTTTCCTGCTTCCTCCATGGCTGGCTGACTGGCCCCTGGTGTCTTTCTGTCTTCCCCTAAGCCTAAATTCTTCCTCCTACTTTACTCTCTCCCTGCCTGAAGTTCTGCCTTATAATACCTCCTCCCTCACTATTGGCTGTTCAGCTTTTTATTAGACCAATCAGGTGCCTTAGGCAGGCAAGGTAAAACAGCAACACATCTTTACATAGTTAAACAAATGCAACACACCCTTGCAAAGTTAAGTATTCCACAACAATCCTACCTCATTGAAAACAAGTCAATATTTTTTAGGAAGGAACCAAAATCAGGGTGTTTGAGGGTGAAAGAAAATGGAGGAACTTTGTCACCAGAAATTGACCCAGAAGAGCTGGTAGGAAAGTTAGCCAGACCGAAACCTTGGCATAGCAGGAAAGTCAGCCACAGAAACACAAGCGTGCTTTAATGTAAGACTCCGGCTGCAAGCCCTTGCTAGTGTAGCTGCAGCAGTCGACAGCATGGTCTACATGGAGGGAGGACTACACTGGGTTTATCACACTGTGACTGTATGGGTGTGGGCATGTGGGCCGTGGGGACTGAACTCAGGCCAGCAGGCTTAGTTAGCACCGAGCACCTCTGCCAGCTCCACCCTCTCCCCATTCTAAGTGGCAGTAACAAAGGGACTTAAAGGGAGGTACTGAGAGGTCAAGTTTCTGTTACTTGAACTGGTAGACGACTGTGACAAGCTACATACAAATTCAAAACTCCTTTTTTAAGAAGCTGTGGAGAGGCCACTACAGATAAAGAGGTGTGCGACTGGTCAGAGTGCCTGCCTGTGGCCCAGCACTTGCATCATAGGTTCAAGGCTATCCTAGGGTTGTGGTGGCACACGCTTTTAATCCCAGCACACAGGAGGCAGAAGCAGGTGTATCTCTTTGAGTCAAGGCCAGCCTGATCTACAGAATGAGGTCCAGTAAAACCACCTCTCAAAGAAAACAAAAACCCTAAAGGTAGGGGAAATATACAAATAAAGGCGTAGCTCATAAAGAACAAGTCACAAGACAGAATACCATTACATGATAAAAGAAGGTCATGGCGTGAAGGTCATAAGGACCATGGCCTCTCTCCTTTCCCCCTCACCCCATGAGCACAAACACACAACCCCCCATCAAGGAAAAAAATCCTGAGACGAGAAGGTGGCCACCCACGGCTCTGGAAAAGATCCCTCACCACAAGCAGCCCTTCCTGGCCTTCAGCCATACGCTTTCCCTGCCTCCAGAACAATGAGAAATAAACACCTGGGCTATGGTATTTACAACAAATAATACAAAACCAACTCTCCCTTATCTGCTTGTGGGCTCCCACAATTGTGAACTGAACTTCGATTTGCGCGTGCATGTAATTGTGTAAATGAATGCCGTGTGTACGCATGTACCTGCAGAGGCCAGAAAGCGGCATCGGGTCCCCTGGAGCTGGAGTTACAGATGCTTGTAAGCCACCCAAACATGGTGCTTGAGAGCCAGACTCAGGTCCTCTTGAAAAGCAATGAGCACTTTAACTACTGAGCCATCTCTCCAGCCCCTGAAAACAATATTTTTTACATTAGCTTTTGTGTATGAGCGGTTTGCCTGCACGCCTGGTGCCTGCAGATGAGGGGGCATAGATCCCCTGGAGCTGGAGTTTTAAAAGGTGGTGAGCGCTGTGTGGGTGCTGGGAATCACAGTCCTGTCCTCTGGGAGAGCAGCCAGTGCTCAACCACTGAACCCTCTCTACAACCCCTCACCGAATTGTACTAAACACAGACTTTGCCATTCCCTAGGCAATGCAGTACAGTTATTTACATAACATCAACCAATAGGTTATTGTATATAACAACTGTTTAAAGCCCGCAGAAGGACGTGTGTAGGTTACATGCATGCAGTTCCTATGCCATCTCATTCATGGGCTCACGCAAACTTGTGGGATTTGTTATTTGTAAGGGGTCCCTGGCATCTCTTGCCAGTATTACAGGGCAGCTATATAGACTTCCGCACCCCTTTATCAGCCACAGATCAAAGTAGGCAGGGCATAGGCATGGTGTTGCAAACTTCTAGACTACCAACTACTAGGCTTTCTCTGTCATGAGCCAACACTCCAGCCAACAGGGGCAGAATATGCATTCTGTCCCAAGTTCCCCGTGAACCACATACCAAAAGAGAATGAATCCTGGGGCCACACAACAAGCCTTCACGAATTTAAAGATTTAAAACTGCGCAGAATGTGTTCAGCCACGGTAGAATCAAAGCAGGAATCAAGGGCAAAATGGCAGGACAGCCTCTAAAGTGGGAAATGAATCAGGGCANGCTGCTGCAGAGTGGGTTGGGTCGTAGCACTAACTGCACACTGGGACAGAGTACAGACAAGCCCAGAGCAAGATGTCAGAGGACAGTGGAACCAGAATTGGGGATCTGAAAGCCAATAAGAAGCAACAGAGCAGTCTTCTCGGAACGTTCAATTCAACGGTCAAAACCTCCAGCAAAACTGAGGAGAAATGAGGGATTACCGACCACTCAGGAAGCTTCCTGCGAACATTCCTCAAATCATCTCACAAAATGAGGTGGAGCCAGCCCTTTAAGCATGGAGAATCGAGGCCATCCATGGCCTCTCCAAGGTGTGCCCCTGATGACCTATGACCTCTCAACGATACCATGTGAGCAGGCACCAAGCCATTAACCGTGGGCCTTTGAGAACATCATTCAAATCCTGGCAACCAGTATCGGAAATGAACTGGCTGCAGCCCCACAGCCCTCGAAGGGAGAGCTACACGCACTATGCACAATTCACAGGTACACGCAACAGACTGGAACCAAAGCCGGGCACACATCAGTGGTCAATCAAGAAAGTGTCCACTAGCTGGGCACTGGGGGCGCGCGCCTTTAATCCCAGCACTCGGGAGGCAGAGGCAGGTGGATCTCCTTGAGTTTGAGACCAGCCTGGTCTACAAGAGCTTGTTCCAGGAAAGGCTCAAAAAGTCAGAGAAACCCTGTCTCGAAAACTAAAAAAGAAACTAAACTAAGTTTACTGGTTTAAGGATGAACATGCAGATCAATGGGCTAGAAAGGCCAAAATAAACACTTCTTACACATGCGGTATTTTCTTTCACATACAGTATTTTCTTTTTGAGATTGGTGTAAATGGAGACCCGCTTGTTCGTTTCCCAGCTGCCCAGACCCAAATAATCACAGAAACTTTATTAATTACAACACTGCTTGGCCTTTAGCTCAGGGTTCTTAGTAACTATTACATCTTGAATGAACCCATTTCTGTTAATCTGTGTATTGCCATGAGGCTGTGACTTACAGGAAAGGTTCCAGGTCCTCCTTCAGCAGCTCCACGGCATCTCCCTGACTCTGTCTTCTTTCCTCCCTATCTCTGCTTGGAATTCCCACCTCGTTCTATTCTGCCCTGCCATAGGCTAAAGAAGCTTCTTTATTAACCAATGGTCACAGCATACAGAAGAATCCCACATCAGACTGGGGTCTTGAGATACATTGCCCAAGGTGTCCTTGGCCTTAAGCAATTCTCCTGCCTCAGCCTTCATAGAGCTGGGGCGACAAATACAGAACTGGGAAATATTATTTTGGCCAGGGTGCCAACAATGTGAACCAGAGTCCAACAGTGGTTTCAACAGTGGTGCTGAGAACACTGTATCCACACACACGAAAATAACTGTTGTGCCAGTTTTACCCTTGGCTCTTTTGAGGGGCCCACCACCCAGCTCCCAAATAAATCAACAGAGGCTTATTCTCAGTTATGAATGCCTGGCCTTAGCTCGGCTTGTTTCTTTCCAGCTTTTCTTAAATTATCCCAACTACCTTTGCCTCTGGACTTCTATCTTCTTCGATTTCCGTCATGCCTTTACTTGCTTCCTTTTCCCACAGCTGGCTGCGCGGCTGATCCCTGGCATCCTCCTCTCCTTGTTCTCATTTCTCCTGTTCATCCTCTCCACCTTCCAGCCCCGCCTATCCTTGTTCCTTCCTCACTATTGGCTGGTCAGCTCTTTATTAGCCCATCAGTGTTTTAGACAGCAAAGAATCACAGCTTCACAGAGTTAAACAAATGCAGTGTAAACAAAAGTCACACACCTTAAAATAATAATTCCCCAACAAATAACAGTCTCACATCATCTGATCCTCACGCCAGTACAAACTTTAGATCCTTAATGAGCTAAACATGGAGCTGGGCAGTGGCGGTGCACTCCTTTAAATCCCAGCACTTGGGAGGCAGAGGCGTGTGGATCTCTGTGAGTTCAAGGCCAGCCTGGTTTACAGAGTGAGTTCCAGGACTGCCAGGACTACATAGTAAGATCTTGTCTTGAAATAACAACAATAACAGCAAATATCCTAAAAGGCTGGGCAGTGGTAGCACAAGCCTTTAATCCCAGAACTAGGGTTAGGGAGGCAGAGGCAGGTGGAGCTCTGTGAGTTCAAGGCCAGCCTGATCTATGGAGTGCATTCCAGGACAACCAGGGCAGTTATACAGAGAAACCCTGTCTCGAAAAAAAACTAATAATAAAATGCCCTCAAACCTGTAGGCAAGACTAAACTGTAAATGTGAATATAAACTAGAGAACTTGTCTCCTCCGTGTGGAAGAACAAGGAGAAACAAGAAACATCTACTGTGCTGGTTACTCCAGACTTAGCAAGGCTCTCATAGCCCCGCATCCACACCCACTGCTCGGGCAGTGTTCCCAGAGGCCCCAGAACTTTGAAAAACGAGGCTCCCCTGGACTTCGGAAAGCAAACTGAGTTAACTGCAATCAGAGCCCTAAGCGGCCAAGCGGCCAAGCCTGTTCATCTGAGTCTATCTTTTTCCTGGGCCTCCCCAAGCTGAGGCTGTACGAGACTGAGAACTTCAAGTGATCTCTGCCTGCTCGTTTCCCCCCACACTCTGGGGGCCACCAGTCAGAAGCACATCTCAGGCAAACCCAGCTGTGACACCACCTTGTGTTGTCTCTGCATTGTGTCATCCTCACCTTTTCCGGCTTCTGAAAAGGGGATGTTGTTTTCCTTTATGTTGCCTTGAGGACACACAAGCCAATCTTCACATCCTCTTGTCTGTTCCATAGGACCAGGTTAGTACGGGACACTTTCCTCATGGGAACCAGTTGGGACCTGTCTGCTGTGGTCAGCATGACAGCAATGTGAGCCCAGGTCTTTCCCACAGAATCCCGCTTGGTGTTGGTCTGTGACACACACATACACACACCGCAGCCACCCGCGCTGGCAGAGCAAGGCGAGATGGACGTCCACTTCCATCTGAATGTACACCTTGCCTGTCAAGAGGAGCAGGCGTTCCAAACTTAGTGAAGAGGCCACAGGGGGACTGGATAGGGGATGGGACCAGGGCAGACCTAACTGTCCCGGCCTGAACTCTAGATAACCTGAGTGAGAGCCGAGGATGCCCCAGCATTGGCTATGGGTGCTGTTTGTAGCCAATGTCATTTTCCTGCTGTGCCTTCTCTGCAGGCGCTCTGGAAGGGGCTGGGGCTTTTGCTGTCCCCTGACTTCCTGCTGGAGCACCTGTGACCCCCCAGGGGAATCTGGTTTGCTTTCACAGTGTCCTCTCCTGGCCCTGGCCGGCTGGGTAACGTGAAGGCTCCAGGAAAGTGCTTTTCCTCAGAGCCTCCTGGCCTGTCATTTGTGACATTGCAGGGCACAGGGCCCTAGAGGAGTGCTGCTGAGTCACAGGGCCTGGCCTTGGCTGCGTCCCAGAAAGAATGCTGGTCTGCTTGCAGGTCAGAGGTTTATTGGGGAGCGGTCTGGGCCAGCTGGTGTTTACATGCTGGATTCCTACAGCCCAGGTGTGCTGGCTGTGGGGGAGCAAAGGGCACTCACTGCTCGCCTGGTCACTGGTGATGTCACTCCAGGAAGATGGGCCATCCCCCTGGGTCCGAGGCGCCAGGGCTCTCATAGAGCCTCCACTCTGGCAGACTGGCCTGGGGAGATGAGGGGTTTTAGGCTCTCGGTGTAGTAAGGGCCGAACACCTGCTGGTTGTGGTGCCTCAGGCTAAGAAAGTTCTGGCCCAGCTCTGCCAGCTCTGCTTCGATGAGCGATGAGCGTGAGGCCTCCAGGAAGGTCCAGCAGGGGTCGCTGCACGCCAAGAGCCAAGCAGCATTTGAGGAACAAGTGGATCCTCTGATCTGTGCACAGGACGAGAGGGAGAAGTGACTAGAGCCACCGAGCACCTGGGGTCCTGCTACTCAGTCACATGCTCACCGAGGCGGGGGACAGCTGTCTAGTTCCCACAGGTACCGGGTTACCGAACCTCAAAGTACTCAAGACTGCTCACATCTGTAGTCCCAGAACCCAGAGGCAGAGACGGGGAAAGCCATGAGCAAGGCCACCCAGAGATAGTGTGTCCAGGCCAGCCTGGGCTGCAGCAGTAGGCTTGGGATTGACATCAGAGAAGAAATCATCTGATTCCTCCAATGGGACTGGGTCTGTACTACAGAGAGATGGCTCCTGTTGGAGAGCAGGTGTGGATGTTTCAATGAGAGACTCATCAACAGCGACTTTAACCAGGTTGGATGCACAGGATTCCTGTGTGCAGGCCTCCTTTAGGCCCTTTCCATCTTTGACTGGAAAAGCCTGTGCTCTGGGCCTGGAGATGCACACACTCCATGGCTGCCCCCACAGCACCCTCACAGCCCACATGCATGGCTGCCCCCCCCAGTGCCCTCACCACCCTCATGCATGGCTGCCCCCCGGGCGTGCTCACCAATGATGCTGTGGACGCAGTTTTCCTTCTTGGCAATGTTCTGGAGCTGTCCTACCAGAGACACCGAGTTGTCACTGCTCAGAGGGGTGAGGCTCATGTTCTTGAGACTTCGGTGGATTTCCTGGGTCACCTGCTCACTCACAGTCTGCATGGTCTCTTCAAGCCTAGACCACAACAGAGGTGAATTGGCACCTAGTAGGTGGCTTCAGGCAGCAGCTAAGAGGTTAGGGACTTGGGGCGAATGCCAGTTGCCCACCCCAGCCGCCCAGCCCCGAAGCCCAACACTGGCAACCTCTGTAAATGTTGCTGTGTACTGAACCATAAAAAGCTCTCAGTGCTGAAGAGCAGCGTGCCTCCACCCAGGACTCACCTGTCTGCAGTCTTTGTAAAGGCTGAGACTCCCCTAAGTATCACCCCTGGTTGGTCACCCTGATAAGCACGGACCTGACCTGCTGCTTTTCTTCTTTGTGGGAGCTAGGCATCGAGCCTGGGGCCTTCCTTGAACACACCAACCAAGTGCTGAAACCCTCAACTCCATCCCCAGCCCAAATCTGGTTCTTCCGTCTGCTCAGTCATCATCGGCTACAGCTCAGCATAAGTTCAGACAACGCTGCTGCCAGCACCAGCCGCCATCGCCTGCTGCCCAGTGAGAGACGGGCCTGCAGCTCAAGGTCTCACAACACCATTTCTGGAAAGTCCCCCTTGCCAGTCCCCCCCATATGCCCCAATATTACTACAGAGATAAAGCGACACTGGCTGGTTCTAGAGGGCCTCGCTCTGTGTGGTTTGTGGTGAAGAGCTAGTAACCCATGACCTGCCAGTACCTGAGACACTTGGTGAGGACACCGGGGGCCAGCTGCTGACCCCAGGCCTCCTTCTCAGTAGCTGTCTGCCTTCTTTCTCTCTGAACCCAGTCCGCACGCCAGCCGACTAGGCTGATCTTGAACCCACCCCTCACAAGCGCTGGAGTTACAGACGATGCCCACATGTCTGGCTTCTTGTTGTCTTTTTGGAGACAGGGTTTCTCTGTGTAGCCCTCACTGTCCTGGAACTGGCTCTACTGTAGACCTGGCTGACCTTGAACTCACAAAGATTCTCCTGCCTCTGCTTCCAGCATTCTGGGATTGAGGCCTGTGCAACCACAGCCAGTTCATGCCTGGCTTTTGCCAAGCATGCTTGCTGGGCACCTTTCTTTACCAGCTGAGCCATCTCCCCAGCTCCTTCCTGTTAATCCTTTAGAAAAGCTGTCTGCGGCTCACCTGGAGTTAAAGTCCCCCACCAGGGACTTCGTTATCCGTTTCAATTTATCCACAAATTGGGGTGAGCCAAACAGAACACTGCCAGAGAAGCTACTGGCCACCAGCAGGACGGAGGCAAGGACTGTTAGGTGGTTCCGTTGCAACTCCAGCTCCTGCAATCGGGTTCTGTCCGTCAGCAGGGTCTGAGGAGGGAGAGGGGCCGTCAGAGGGCTCTAACCAACGCTCAGAGCCTAAAACGAGGAAATGCTCCCCATATTCCCACCTCAGGGAACTCTTCATTCTCAGGGTCCCAGATGAGAAGGTTCTGGAATCCCTGGAACAGCACCATTGCAGGGCTTAGCGGCTCCTAGGCAGCCCAGGCATGCTGGAGGAGTCCAGTGTGTCGGGGAAATTTGCAGGGGGGTGGTGGTCTGCGGCCACCTGGGTCAGCCACTTAGTGGTGTGGTTGAGGAGGCCTGCAAGGGGAGGGATGGAAGCCTCTACCTATGGGGCTTTAGGCCAGGTTTCTCCTTAGCTAGTACTATTTATGTTGAGCATGGGGGTGCATGCCCTCAGGAGCTGAGGTGGGAGCATCGCCATGAGTTTGGGGCTAGGCTGACCTACGTAATGAGTTTCCGAATAGCCAAGGCTAAAGAGTGAGATCTTACCTCAAAAAACTAAAATAAATCACTAAATTAAAATATTTTTTAAAAAGTATGTTTTCCTGGTTAATCTGCCTTCTCCCTCCCACTGTGGGAAGAAGCGACCTCTTCCTAAATGGCAGAATGGCCCTTTGCAAACGTCAGGGGCGAGCCATCAGCAGCTCTGCCCTCACGTCAGACATACTGGGCTGTTTGTTAAGGCGCTCCTGGAACTGGGCCTGCTCGAGCTGGATGGAGTGTTCCTGCAGCTGGAGCTGGAGGCTCTGGATAGTGAAGTTCGCCATGTCCATTTTCATCAGTCCCAGCACTTGGAAGATCCCCTAAGCAGGAGAGAATAATTGTGCTGGAAAAGGGACCTGACGGAAGGAAAGCCAGGTGGGTGACTGGGGCATACGGGACTCCAGAGTCTCGAAGGAGCTTCATACATAGCTCCGTCCTCTCCGTTCACAGAAGGACAGACAGCCAAGACCAAGGCCCGCAGGGAGCGGGTGGCACACGGGCATGCTCTCTCCTCTGAGACCCAGGTGTGGCAGTGCACAACTAGTGCACAACTAGGGACCCACCCACCACTGGGAGAGCTGAACAGAGAAACTGGGAGGTCAAATTCTGCGAGGGCCACAGGGCAAAGCCACACGGAGACGGCATTCTAGTGACGCTACTCCGTACTCAGGCGAGGGGCACTGGTGCTTGTCAATTTTTAACTTGCTGAGCGCACTTCCTAAGCGCCACACAGCCATACATCGGGAGACACGCTGCTGGGCCTTAGAGTGTGTGAACTAAGGCCAGAAAAGAGCTGGGACGGGATGTTCTTCACACCTTGGAATTCTGTCTACCGCGTGTCTTTCTGGGCGCAGGGTGCCAAGCTGTCTCCAGCAGAAGACAGTTAATGGCTGTCCCACTGTCTGCTACCCTTCCCAGCTCAGGGCCTGGAGAGCAGGCCAGGCAACTCACCAAACGTCACACCTCAGCAGCCAGACGGGATCCGCAATGTTCTCGAGTCTCTGCACGGCTTCATCCCGGACTGGCGCACACAGCAAGACCATCGTGTTGAAGATGTACTTAGAAAGATAGGTGACATTCAGGTCCCCACGGTCAGCTTGCTGATGGAGGAAGTCCATGTCCAAAGCTTCCTCGATCTCTCTTCTGAGGCGGGTCTGGCGTGGTAAGAGCAAGGACAACAGGATCTGCCAGGCAAGTCAGAAGAGCACGTTCTGCTCAGTCTGGCGTTTCCCCAGCGCTCAACCCAGTACACGCACCAGCCTGTGTCTCTTTAGGATCAGGAAGCTTGCGGCAGACGTGTTCTACTGAGTATTATCGTAGCTAGTGATAAATCTGTCACAGAGTGAGATAAAGAGATTAATAAAACAGAGTGTGTGGAACACAGATGACAGATGAGCTGGGTTGAGAGCATGTAGGTTCAGGTCCCTCTAACTACAGACCATGGGCTCTAGCGCCCTCTTCTGGCATCTCTGGACACTGCATGCACAGGTACACATGCAGGCAAAACACAATACACAGAAAATAAAAATTATTTGTGTTTTTTCAAGACAAAGTTTCCCTGTGTAGCCCTGGCTGTCCTGAAACTCTCTCTGTAGATTAACTGCCTGTTTCTGCCTCCTGAGTGCTGAAAAAATTAATCTTAATTGAAAAAAAGAACTAGAAAATGTACCCTTAATTTACAAAGGGTAGTTCTTTATTTTTTAAAATTATTTCAGAGGGAGAAGGCAAAGATCAGAAGAGCTGCAATGGGGTTGCTGATCCCCAAACGTGAGCTCCTGGTAACTGGCTCTTATTTATTTATCCCTGTGTCTGAACAGCACACACAACACATGGAGCTGGAGGGTGGAATCACGACTATTTAGCAGAATCCAGCAGCCAGCTCCATGTGGTACCAGACAAGACTGCTTCCTGATACCTATTTCAGTGGGCAAGCTTCCAAAGCTACCACCCAGAGCTTCTTTGTTTCAAGCCAGCCCTGGGAAGCCGAGGCCGACCTCCCACGCAACCACACACCTCTGGCGTTTCTTTGCTGAGGTTGCAGCAAGCTCCCTCTGTACTCTACAGAGGGCGCTAAATATACAAGAGAAAGCCTCCCTCCGGCCCCAGCTCTCTAAAGGAAGCTGATCAACCCACACAAATTCAGTCTGTTTCAGGGCTTTTCAAGCTATCTTCCCTAAAAAAGGCAGGTCACTGTGCCTCCAATCGCCCACCACAAATAAAGCACATTCTTTTTTTTGTTTTGTTTTGTTTTTTGACTTTCAAGGCAGAACACACCAGTAGAGCCGGATGGGGTAACTCACTCAGAACGTTTGTATCCGATGTTTCAGAATTCTTCAGAATTCTCGTTATCTTTAGTCCTCTCCCATGTCCTGCTGGAGTTACTGTACATGGCGCCTTCCTGTTCACATTACTCTGGTTGCGTTCTGTCTAGTCACCTTGGAAACTAGGATTTGCGGCCATTGCCCACTGGGGCGCTAAGACGGCCTTGGAACAAGTCTACAAGCGAAGATGGCCACTCGCCTCCTTGACCTCTTTCTGAAGTTCAAGGGCACAACTGAAGTCAGGGGGCACAGATGACAGCTGCTCCTTCAGATGGCCCCCAAAGTCACTGGGCATTGTCTCCTTGCCCTTGCTGTCCAGGCTACAAGAGGGGCGAACACACGGGTTACTCACTGCGCGGGAAACCCGTCCAGGCTCGGCGTCTAATCCCCAGAGAGAACAGCAGGAGCGACAGCAGGGTGGACTCCCTGAAGGCCAGGTGGGCTTTCAAGGCATGCTCAAGAGCAGAGGCAAGCCTGAGCGTAAGATAAGTCTTCCCTGTGTGGCCCGCTGTGCGTGTACGTGTGTAGGAACCTGCATGCATGTGCTGCATTGAGCAAGAAGTTACTCATCATTTTCTTTCACTCCTAAATTCTAGGAAAATATTTTCCTTTTTCGACAATACTTGAATGTCACAGACACCTCCAGATCAGTCATGCTTAAAATAAATTGACTCACGGGGCGGTGGCGCACACCTTTAATCCCAGCACCAGGAGGAGAGGTACGGAGTGTTAGGATTCAGACATTCTACTGGCCCGTCACCTGGTAGGATGAACCAGGCAGTTCCCTGCCAGCCCAGGGTCCAATGACTGCTTCCTCACTACGTAGTCTGTACACAGGTGCCAAGGTACAGTACTCAGGTGCTGTCCCTTTAAGAGACAAGCCCTGCTTTCTCTCTGCTATTTCTCTGAGGAGGCAGGTCACTGTCTTTCTGTCTCTTTCTCTCTCCCTGTTTCTTCCCTTCCTTCCCATGTAAGCTCTGTCTGAAGACGTGTTTATTTCCTGCCATGAAATCCGTGGTCCCACCTCGTGCTGCATATCATTACAGGGGGAATCTCTGAGTTCCAGGCCAGCCTGGTCTACACAAACACACACACACACACACACACACACACACACACACACACACAAATTGTCTCAAAAGAAAATTACTGCTCCCACCCCACCACTTCCTCGTATATTCCTATTCTGAGAGCATTATCTATCCAGTCATGAAGGCTACGTTTGTTATTGCTCTTTGTTATGACTTAAAAAAATTAAGATAATGTCCACACTCAGGAGGCAGAGGCAGGAGGACCATCCTGGGCTACACGAGACCCTATCTAAACTAAAAAACATACAAAGGCAATTTGATATAAAAAGGAGAATCTTTCCAACAAATGCTGCGGGAATAACTAGACATCCGCGAGGAGAGCACTGAATTAAAACATCAAGGTAGATCAAAGATCTCATTTTCAGACTGTGAGTTTTAAATCATTATAACTAGCCTTGATAGATTAACCAAAATGGAAACTGCGGCAATCAACGCACTTGCCAAGATGACAAAAATTTGGGTTGTTTTCTCTGCTTCTTTGAGACAGGGTCTCCCTGTGCAGACCTGAACTCTGTGTAGATCCGATCCAGCTGGTCTCACACTCACAGATCTGCCTGCCTCTGCCTCCCAAGTCCCAGGATTACAAAGGCAGACGGGAGTGTGTGTGCGTGTGTGTGTACCATCACACAATGCTGAGTTTTTAGTAATTGTGGTGGTTTGAAAGAAAACAGCCCCTAAAGGGAGTGGCACTATTAGGAGGTGTGGCCTTGCTGGAGGAAGTGTCTTCTCTGCTCAAGTTCTACTCAGTGTGACTGTGAGGCCACTTCTGGTTGCCTGCATATCAAAGGTTACATCTTTGTATGGGCTCTCAGCTTGGCTCCCATGCCATGGCTGCCTGCACACCACCATGTCGCGCCATGATGCTAATAAATAAATCTGTGAAAATGTAAACCACCCCAATTAAATGCTTTCCTTTGTAAGAGTTTCCGTGGTCATGGTGTCTCTTCACAGCAATAGAAACCCTAACTAAGACATATTGATTGATTGATTGGGGAGGGGCACACGTGAGGCCCAGGAATTAAACTGTCATTGGACTTAGCAGCAAGTGTCTCTGCCCACAAAGCTGCAGAACCCCTCAATGCTCAGTAAGGACATCAGGAACCCAAACAGATAAAAATATAAAAGCCAACACCTGGTTGACAATAAAGTCTTCTCTTCAGAGTGGCAGTCGAGCTTGGAAACTTCATGAACTTTCTCAGGCAAGCCTGTGATTGAAAGAATGTCTGGTGGAGCCAGGGAGTGATGGCACACGCCTTTAATCCCAGGACTCAGGAGGCAGAGGCAGGTGGATCTCTGTGAGTTCGAGGCCAGCCTGGTCTACAGGAGGAGATCCAGGACAGCCAGGGCTACACAGAGAAACCCTGTCCCACAAAACAAAAACCAACAAACAGTAACCTGATGCTGCTGATCCTATCTGCCGCCCTCTGAATTATTCTGCCCAAGACGGCTGGCACAGTCAGCTACGTAAACAGACACACTGTTAACTCATGGTACTAAATAAGAGTTAAAAGGAAGCCTTCAAAGCAGAGCTGAGCTACAGGGGCATCCTGAAGGACTGCGGGAAACAAACACCTCAACTGCAACAGAAGTTCAACACAAAAGCGCCCCAGTGTGAGGAGGGCTCAGCCGGGAGAGGCAAAAAGGGACTAGAATAGAATTCTGAAAAATCCAGATCACAGCCGGGCAGTGGTGGCACACACCTTTAATCCCAGCACTTGGGAGGCAGAGGCAGTGGCAGGCGGATCTCTGTGAGTTCAAAGCCAGCCTGGTCTACAAGAGCTAGTTCC
>LOEQ01001230.1:335698-351410 GCA_001685075.1 Bramus lutescens
AGAGGCAGGGAGGGGAGCAGAGAAAAATGTAGAGCTCAATAAATATCAAAAAAACAAAAGATCGGCCCTTCTCCCCTACATCCCTATCTGTCAGGATGCCTTTATCACAGCGACAGAAATGGGACGGAAGCAGAAGCATCCTCAGAAAAGATCAGGTGCCTACGCGTTTTCATCTTTGCTTTCCACCCCACTCAAAATGCATTGGGTTTCTCTTTGTATTCTTCTTTGACCCATAGTTATTTAGAAGCAAAGTCCCCAAATATTTGGGGATTTTCCAAGGATCTTTATTATTAGCTTCTAATTTAATTCCATTGTGGTGAGAAAACTTTATTACTTGAATTGTTTTCAATGTGCTGAGACTTGCCTTATTGAAAGAAGATGGCCTATTTTGGTAACTGTTCTCTGGGAGTCTGAAAGAGTATTTGCGCTCTGCTGCTGTTGGGGGAACAAGCCATGCGGTCACAGGTCAGGTTGATGGCGTTCTCGAGTCTCCCAGAGCCTTGTTCATGTCTGTAAGAGTAATCTGGGCACACTGAGCCAGTTACCACGACAGCTACATTTGCACTTTGACCCATTTGACCTCACGTACTTTGAAGCTCTGTTATTAGGTGCATGTGCTTTTAGAGTTTTGATGAATTTAAGGGTGCGGTCCAGTTGGTGCAGCACTGGCCACGCACGCACAAAGCTGTGCATTTGACCAGCACCATTCGAGCAGGGTGGGAGGGTGATGCCTGCGACCCCAGCATTTGGGAGTTGAGCACAAACCCGGCCATATTCCTACGTACAGACTGAGCTGGAAGCCAGGCTGGCTACATGAGACCCATCTCAAAAATAAGCAAACTGCAAAATATTTCTAGTGACTTGGCCATTATTATGCAAGGATTTTTGTTCCTTTTCGTTGTTGCTGTTCTTAATAGATAGGGTTTCTCTAGGTAGCCCTGTCCTGGAACTTACTGTGAGACCAGGCTGGCCTTGAACTCAGGGATCTAAGTATTTTCTTAACATATAAGACCCTTTGCTCTGAAATCTTTGATAATAAAGCCATTTCTGTGTTTCCCCCACCCAAGCACTAAGGACGCCTGCTCCTGCTTCACTTCCCAGGTCATACGGGGTCACATGAACACAAGATGGTGTGGTCACCAGCGTTCCTGCGATGAGGCCTGTGAAGGTAGAGCTCGATTCTTGAAGTTTTAAAGGTCTATTACATTTTTGTTATATTTGTTAGGGAGGTGGTGGGTGGGCACACATACCACGGCACACACAGGGAGGCAGGAGGACAGCATGTGGGAGCTAGTTCTCTCCTTCCGTGTGGGGGTCCTGGGAATAAACACATTGCCAGGCTCAGGACTTTCACCACAGACAGAGCCATCCTCCACCCTAGCCTTAGATTTTATCTTATCTGTGTCTTGTTCTTTAATGCGCCCTTTGGTTTTTCTCTTCCATCCTGAAACTTACAGGGTTTATGGTCTGGAACTCATGGCGTAGGCTAGGCTGGCTGACCAAGGATCGCAGGGATCTGCCAGGCTCCACCTCCCAGGTGCTGGGGTCATGAGCCGCCCTGAGCAGGCACCGCTCACGCTGTGTAAAGCACTGCACTGAGTCATTTCCCTTCTTTTTCCAGCAGGGATTCTCACTGCACAAACCAGTTCCTGAGCCTCCCTCAGAGCGGGATCACAGGTATGTGCTGCTGGGCGTGCCGTGACCTAATAGCGGGGCTGCACATACGTGATGCTGGGCGTGCCATGACCTAATANATGACCTAATAGCGGGGCCGCACATACGTGATGCTGGGCGTGCCATGACCTAATAGCAGGGCTTCACATACATGATGCTGGGCGTGGCATGACCTAATAGTGGGGCTTCACATACATGCTGCTGGGTGTGGCGTGACTAGTAACCTTCAGTGTTGTAATCTGCAGACGAAGCTAGTCTGTCTTTTCATTTCTCTTTTGTAGCACTGGCTTTCCCATGACTCCATTTTGTCTCCTTTCTTGGCTTTTACAGAGTTTAATCACACACACATGTATTATTTATATATAACACATATATTATTTATATATATGTATATAGATAGATAGATAGATATAAATATATAGTGTGTAGATACAGCCCTGGCTGTCTTGGAATTCATTCTGAAGACCAGCCTGACCTCAAAATCACAGAGCTCCACCTGCCTCTGCCTCTTGAGTTCTGGGATTAAAGGTGTACACCAAGATACCCAACCCTTTTTATAATTTATTTTTATTTTACACGCACTGGTGTTTTGCCTGCATGTATGTCTGTGTGATGGTGTCAGATCCCTGAAACTGGAGTTACAGTTGCAAGCTGCCATGTGGGTGCTGGGAACTGAACCTGGGTCCTCTGGAAGAGCAGCCAGTGATCTTAACTGCTGAGCCATCTCTCCAGCCCCCCAACCCCTTTAGAAAAATAATAAGAGTTTTCCACTTATGTATGTCTGTGTATGTGCCTTTGAGTGCAGGCATCCAAGGAGGCCAGAAGAGGGCGTCAGCTCTCCTGGGGCCAGTTTGGTTGCTGAGAACCAAACTTGGGTACTCTATAAAAGCAGCAATCACCCTTAACCACTGCGCCATCTCTCCAGACTCCACATCCAGATATCTAGGTATATAATTGTTGATCTATATAATGATACACATATCACATATATCTTATCGCTATTGCCTTCCCCACTTTACATACAAGAATCTTCCTACAATATGGATTCATTCCTCCTGACCTTTTGGCTTTTATTGTTATACTTTTTTACATATACATGTTTTAAACCACACAATACAGCATGAATTTTTGGTTTAGTAGTCAATTATCTTTGAAAAAAGATATAAACCATTGCTTAAAATCCCGTGGTTTTGCCCTTGTTCTTCTGAGCTGAGACGCCGTCCGTCTGGCATGGTTTCTCTCTGTCTGGGGGACTTTTAACAACTTTCTACAGTGCGGTTATGCTGCTGATAGATTCTTCCAGCCTTTCTGTCTGAAAAGATCTTTATTATACTTTTATTCTTCAAGATTTCTTTCTTACATTTTATTTTGCCTGTGTGCAGCAAGTATGTGCATGATCACTGGCCTATGTGTGCATGTGTGTGCTGAGTGCATGTATGTGTGCAAGTGTGTGCGTGCGTGTTATGTGTGTGCATGCAAATGTGGGGGGCAAGTGTGTGTATATGCGTGGGCACGTGTGTGCATGAGAGTGTGCATGCTTACTGGCCTGTGTGTGGATGCGTGTGAGTGTGTGCACATGTGCAGGTGTGAATATATGCAAGTGTGTACATGTATGCGAGAGTGTGCATGCATGCATGCATGCATGCATGTCAGATGATATCTTGTAGAAGTCCTCTGTCCCTCTGTCATGTGGGTCCTGGGGATTGAGCTCAGGTTGTCAAGCTTGGCAGCAAGCTCCCTTTATCAATGCGCCATCCCCTATCCCATGTGATATTTTACAGGATTTAGATCTACAGTTCATTACTGGGTATGGCAGCACACAGCCATTAAGAGATAGGAGGCCAATGCAAGGTTTTGAGTTCAAAATAGGGTGGAGCAACGGTGGGCATGTTTTATTTCCCACCTCTCAGCAAGTTTTTTCCGTTGCTGGTAAATTCTAGAAAACTGTGCTTTCTTTATTCCCACCCTTCCTCCTTTCCTTCCTCCATCATATCCTTTTCTTTTTAAGAACATTTTCTTATTTTTATTTCTGTGTATATTACCTCTCTTGTCTGTACAACTTGTCTGTACATGAGTGCAGTGCCATAAAAGGCCAGAAGAGGGCATCAGATACCCAGGAACCAGAGTTACAGAGCCTTGTGAGCTGCCTTGTGGGTGCTGGGAACTGAACCCCTGTCCTCTGGAAGAGCAACTAGTGCTCTTAACTGCTGAGCCGTCTCTCCAGCCCCCTCCTTCCCCTCCCTCCCTTCCGACTCGTCATAGGAGAATAAACACAGTCACCAGTGCTCCACTTTAGCTGGAAGAAAAAAAATCCTTATTTCTTTGCAAATTCATTCTTATCTTTGTAGAAAGCAGAGCAAAGCCAGGCCTATGGCTGGCGCATTTGCTGAATGTTTCTGGAATCCAATCATCTCTGTCAGTCAAGTGATATTGAAGCAAAAATTTCTTCAGAAATTCCATTGTAGTTAGAGGACTAGGGCTACTTTCATGCTGGGCTTTCCTCCCTGTCTCCAGAAGGGGAACCTCCCACCCACCCCTGCAGTAGTCTCCTTCCTGCCTCTGGTCCTTGGGCGTCTAAGACTCAGATCCCACAGGTCAAAGGTGCTCAAGCTGAAAAGCCACCCTCCCCCTGGATGGTGACACCACCTCTATTTCCATGGCCATTTTTATAGTAACCTCCACTGTCAACTGGGGGCCAGGGTACAAATTGCCTACATGTATTAAATCTTCCTGCCTATCCCTGACTTCATATTTTCTGGTAATGACCCCAGATTGATTCTTATCAGAAAATAGAACCTTCAGTAGCAGGGTGGCTAACATGGCTCACTAGTGGCAAGGCCCTGGGTTGGTCTCTGGGTGGGAGTACTGGGGAAGGAGGGATAGGGTGGGCTTTATGAGCGAAACCATCAATAATCAACAAATTGATCAGTAAGTTTTTTTTTTTTTTGAGTCAGAGTTTCTTTGTGTAACCCTGGCTGTCCTGGAACTTACTCTGTAGACCAGGCTGGCCTCAAACTCAGAAACCTGTCTGCCTCTGCCTCCAAGTGCTGGGATTAAATGCATGTCACCGCTGCTCAGCAAGGGTAATTTCTTAAGAGTTAACAATGAATTCTTATATTTCTTATTCAAATGAAAACTAAATTTTACTTGTGAAGTTGCATGGAGCTAGGCTTGCATGTGTGTGTGTGTGTGTGTGTGTGTGTGTGTGTGTAACATGCTCTACAGAAATGTTTTCAGGTCTGGAGAGATGGCTCAGCTGTAAAACTAGGCCCACAAACAAAAAGACTAGAAATGTTTTCTAATTATTTCTTGCGGGCCTGACTTCATTTTCTTTTCTTTTGGGACAACGTTCTCATGTAGCCCGAACTGGCCTCGAACTTGGTATATAGCTGAGAATGCCCTCAAATTCCTAATCCCCTGCCTCTGTTTCCAAAATGCTGGAACTGCAGTGTGAGCCACCAAACCCCACACCTGTGGGTGCTCGAGGAGAGCTCAGGGTTTGGCACACACTAGCGTCCTAGCTGGCTTTCCCGTTGCTGTGGCAAACACTGAAGAAAGTCAGTGTCGGGAGAAAGGGTTATTTCATCTTCATCTTCCAGCTCCCAGGCTGCCATCCATCACTGAGGGCTTCAGGACCAGAACTGGAGCAGGAACCACAGAGGCATGCTGCCTGCTGGCTCGCTCTGCTACCTTTCTCATACAGCTCAAGTCAGGGATTATACCACCCACAGTGGCCTGGGTCCTCCTACGTCAACTAGCAATTAAGAAAGTGCCCCACTGGGGAATGCTCAGTGGTTGAGAACAATTATTCCTGTTGAGTGAGCACTTTGGGTGCTCACAACTACCTGTAGCTCTAGTTCTGGGGGACTGGACACCATCTTCTGGCCTCTGCAGGGACTCTCACGGTGCACACACATACATGTAGACAAAGCACTTGTATATATATATTATATATATATATTTGGGGGGTGTTTGTTTTGTTTAGTTTTTTGAGGATTTCTCTGTGTAACAGCCATTGCTGTCCTGGAACTAGCTCTTGTAGACCCAGGCTGGCTTCAAACTCATAGAGATCCGCCTGCCTCTGCCTCCCGAGTGCTGGGATTAAAGGTGTGCACCGCCACAGCCCAGCTTAAAAAAATATTTAAAGAAAAGCAAGCAGGCAAAGAAAACATCCCCATAGCTGAATCTGCCGGAGGTGATTCCTCAGCTAGGGTCCCTCTTCCTAGGTAACCCTGGCTTGTGTCACGTTGGCAAAAAGTGACCAGCACACTTGGCAACCACTCGACCTCCAGCTGAGCGCCATCCCCGGCCCTTCAACTGTTTTCTAAAGTATAGGACACGACAAGCTAGCATGACCACACGGGCAGAAGGAACCACATTAGTGTCCTTACCGCTCAGTACGTATTCCAAGAATGGCTTAAGAGCCATTAGGGAAAGTGCCTGCCACAGAAGCAGGGGACCCCAAGCTCAGCTCTCCAGCACCCACGAGACAAGTGTGGATGCACACCTTTAACCCTGGCACTGGTGGGATAGGCAGGAAGGAGATGGGCATGATCCCCGGAGTCGCTGGCCAGTCACACCCACAGCTGTGTGCTCTTTGCTCAGTGAGCTCTCTGTTCAAATCGACGCCTTTCTCTCCAAGAAAGGCCAGCTCTGACTGGGCTACTTCTTCACGTGAAGGCCTCAGACTCGGACTCCCTCCTTCATCTTGTAGAGTCTGGGGCCTTCCTTAAGCTCCTGACCCTGTCTGATGAGTAATCCTGCGCATCCCTTTGAGGTCTGTGAGGAATGGGACTCAATGACACAGGGTTTACTCTGGAAAGGGCCAGAGGAAGAGGCCATGGGAGGGAGGAACCAGAGTCCAGGGTCCACTTACAAGCCAGGGGCCGTGACAGGGCAGAAAAGGCGATGGGGGAGGGGAGGGGAAAGTTTCCCTTTTGGGTCAGCCGTTGGCTATGGCTGAGGGAAAAGTTAAAGAATGTCAGGGGATGATAAGCATCTCTCCTGGTCAGCCATTACCTGGGGTCAATAGGGCAGGGAGGGAGAATCGAGAAAATTAAGGCACGGGAACCAAACTAGTTTTAGCCAAAATGGAGACAGTTTACAAAATGGCTAACAACCTGCCAAGCCCAGCCTAAGCCTTCCTTTTTTCAGGAAGCCATCTCCTCACACAGCCGCCTGTCCTTTCTGTGTCCCCCATGGCCACACCCCTTCACTAGGTCATTACCGCCTTCAGAAGTGAGGCCTCTAGTCACCC
Source organism: Bramus lutescens (assembly GCA_001685075.1). Classification (NCBI taxonomy): domain Eukaryota; kingdom Metazoa; phylum Chordata; class Mammalia; order Rodentia; family Cricetidae; genus Bramus; species Bramus lutescens. Next base: position 342,630 of record LOEQ01001230.1, read on the forward strand.
CAGAAAGGGCAAGTGAGGCCTCTAGTCACCCCAGAAAGGGCAAGCACCGAAGAACTAGTTCTACCCCAGTTCAGATGAGTGAGCCAACGTGTTTGCAGGAGCAGGGGTGACCCCCAAACAGCTTCTTCACAGGAGAGCCCCACACTCCAGCATGGCTGAAGGCCTGAGCTGCAGGCATAGTTAAAATCTCTCTCATCCACTCAGGCACCCAAGAGCACAGGCCGCTGGGAAGGACAGGACGGGTATGCAGAAGAGAATGAAAGGCAGGAATCTCAGGTGATGGTCGACTCTACCCACTCCCTCCTTCAGCAGGGAGCAACAACAAGCCTGATCCTATTGGGGTCTCATGCTGGTAATCATGGCTGCTCTGACTGAGATGGTGACGGCCAGAGAGGCTGCGGTGAACATACACCAAGCCCTGAGTTCAGTGCCCGGCTTGTGCACGCTTGTATCCCAGCACTGAAGGTAGAGGATCAGGAGTTCAAGGTCATCCTCAGCTACGTAGCAAGTGACTCTGGTCTAAAAAAAAACAAGACCAGAGGATGGCATTCCACAGAACTCTTTAAAAATGGCTTTCTCTACTCCTTGCTAATTCTTCTTTCTTTCTTTCCTTCCTTCCTTCCTTCCTTCCTTCTTTCTTTCCTTCTTTCCTTCTTTCTTTCTTTCTTTCTTTCTTTCTTTCTTTCTTTCTTTCTTTCTTTCTTTCTTTCTCTCTTTCTTCTTCTCCTCCTTCTTAATTTTGGTTTTTCAAGACATGGTTTCTTAGTGTAACAGTCCTAGCTGTCCTGGAACTAGTTCTGTAGACCAAGCTGGTCTCGAACTCACAGAGATCCATCTGCCTCTCAGGTGCTGGGATTAAAGGTGTGCGCCACCACTGCCTGGCACTCCTTGCCAATTCTAAAGGGTGCTGTAATGCCATTATCCCAATTTCCAGAGAAGAAATTCGAGGCCCAGAAGACAACCAGGTCGCTTGCTCAGAAGAGCAGGCAAAGCCAAAATTCGAGCTCAGGCATGGTGGTTCCTGGGCACAGCCCTGGGCTATGATTCTCAGTGCCCCTCGGGCTAGCAAGGGCTCTGCTACCAGCTCCAGCGCCACCTGCGTTGGCCGAATAAAAACATGGAGAAGTGGCCTGTGGCGAGAGGACTCCCAGCTTGCCCTGTGGCTGTCTAGTGGTTGATGTGTGGCCCACGAAGAAAGCACAGATAGGGAACTTGTGCCCACAGCCCTCTCCGGCTTTTCCTCCTTTGCCGCGTAAGCTGAGAGCGAGTTGGGGCGATTCTTTTCCTAGACTCCTGGGAGAGCAGGAAGAAGCAGAAACAGAAGAGGCTGAGGAGTGGTATCCCCTAGCTCACTGGCTCCTGAGCCCACACCTCCTGAGGCTCAGCGGGCCGGATGTCCCTGGAGCTTGCCGGAAGCTGGCCCGATTTGCAGAGATAAAAATCAACCTGACCCTTAATTCCCCAAATTAATTTGTGGGCTTGCCTCTTGGGTGCCGAGGCACGTCTGGCCACCCGAAGTCTGGTAATTATTTCTATAAACACGGCATCCCACCTTGGTGGATTATAATTGGCTGGCACGGCGCTGGAGACTTTTTTTGAAAACTCCGGATCTCCAAAATCTTCCTCGTGGCTCACGGATAGTGTTAACCAAACCAAAATATATAGTCGCCTTCAGCAGGCCGGGGCAAATTTACGCCCAACATCACTACGATTTGGAGGTCTCAGTGGACACGGGAAGGAAGGAACTATCCCAGTCATCTGGGCTGCACCCACGGTAGAGAGGGCACAAGGTTGTGGGTGGGGGTGGGCGTGGAGACCCCGTGAGACCCAGCGTCTGCTGAAGCTGAGTTTAACGCCCTGCTGAGAATAAACAGGATCAGGAACTCTACACTGTTTGGAAATGAGGAGAGGCGGCCTGGGGGGGGGCGGGATTCCCTCCAGGAGGGTTGAGCTGTACCACAGGGCAGGAGAAGGATTAGGGGCCAGAAAGAAGCTGACTGAGNNNATGAGCCTGCACCTTTAAATAACATTAATTTCTGAAAGGCCCGAGTTGTTTCCCTAAATTGCTGCCTGGAACCTCTGGCTTTCATCTGTTTTTATGGTACCTCTTTAGGTTGTAGGTAGGAGCTGCCGCCAGGCGACAACCAGCATCAGTGGTCCTTCTTCAGCCCCAGTACAGCCTGGGAGGAATCATTTCCTGCAGGAGGAAAAAAAATTTTTTTCTAAGAATCAAGGTATTTTTGAAAAATAAAAATCAATGTGCAGCAGAAACAGCCGCCCACCCACACCTCCAGGAGTACCCCCAGGAGAACACGTCACAAAGCCCTAACACAGCTGGGACCTCATTTCCTTGGTGGGGGGAGAGAGGGGCAAGCCACTTAACCTCAGTTTCCCCATCCGTAAAATGGGGTTAATCATGCTCCCCTGTTTCAGGGCCCTGGTAGGTTTTAATTGGGTAATGGTTGTGGCGCCCTTTGATGTAGTAACTTTTATTAACTTGCGAGGGATCCCCTGAGGCCAGAGAAAAGCAGTTAAACCAGAGAGAGAGAGAGAAGAAAGGGTTTGAAGAGCAAGCCAGGCTTCTGTGCTGAGCAGTTCCAGCTCCACTCCAGACATGCAGGGGACGTGCAGGGTCCTCCCAGCACGCAGCAAGCAGCTGCATGAAGTCGGGGCTGTTCTTTAGGAGGCTGAGTGTGGCCCCAGAAGCCACTGCTGTCCAGGTGTGGAGGGGAAGACCAAGGCGAAGCCTCGCTCCCAAGCCCCCATCCTCCCTTGACCCCACTGAGGTTCTTTGCCAAGACCTAGGTCCTTGGAATCGAGTTTAGGAAAGTTCCAGCCTCATTCTCTGAAAAATTAACAGAAAGCCCTCGAGGGCTGGCATTCAACCCAGGCTCACAACCAGAGAAAAACTCAGGAGACACAGCATCCACACAGGCTGCCAAACAAGAGCTTTGCTGAGGTCTGTCCTCTTGACCACAAAGACAAATATAGAACATTGTGCCTCAGTTTCCCCTCCCTAAAAATGATACTGATCTCATGTTTTCCTCTCTTTTTCCCCCTCTGGAGACAAGGTTTCTCTAGGTAGCCTTGGCTGTCCTAGAACTGTCTCCGTAGGCCAGGCTAGCCTCAGACTCAGAGATCCGCCNGAGGAATTAAAGGTGTGCACCACCATTGCCAGGTTCTAATCTAACATTCAACTAAGGTTTGGAGGGGTGAAATGATGCTCATTGGTAGGTACTTACCGCACACGAGGCCCTGGACTCAACGCATTCGAACCTTATTTCTCAAAATACTATTTCAATGACTGTTCTCCAGTTCAGTTCACACAGCCCGAGTCCCTACTCTTCTGGTCATCAGACATGGTAGCAAGTGCTTTTACCCTGTGTCACAGAGATCCTCCTGCCTCTGTCTCTCCAGTGCTGGGACTAAAGGTGTGCGCCACCACACCAGGCTCAGCACCCCCCCCCTTTGTAATTTTATTCACTTTTCTTTTTTGATGCTGAGGATAGATCCCAAGACCTTCTGTGTGCTAAGCAGGTGCTCTTCTGTGAGCCACACCATGGACTTTTCTCGATTGGCTCCCCCTCCTTGTTGAGGGCCCAGCTACACAAGCTCAGCCCAGCAGGGTGAACAACTTGTCTCACTATACCAAGGATTGTGCCAGAGACTCCAGTGCCACAGTCCGTGCCACCCTTCTAATTCCAGACAAATTGAAAGAGTTTAATTGCCCTTCAGGTCCTCAGATGGCTGCAAAATGCTATTTAAAATTCCTACATAACCTGGGCGGTGGTGGCCCACACCTCTAATCCCAGCACTTGGAAGGCAGAGGCAGGCAGATCTCTGTGAGTTCGAGGCCAGCCTGGTCTACAGAGCGAGTTCCAGGACACCCAGGGCAATTACACAGAGAAACCCTGTCTCAAAAAACCAAGACCAACCAGCCAAACCAACCATAAGCAGCAGCTTTCAAGCCCAATGAGCCACGCACAGTTTGTTCTCTCTCCTCCTAAGCCGGTTTCCTCAGCCCAGGCCGTCCTCAAACCTTGTCAGGATGACCTTGGATAACCTTGAATTTCAGATCCTCCACCTCCCAAAATGTGGGATTAGAGGTTTGAGCCACTCACCCGGGCAAGCACTCTACTGAGATCATCCAGTGATCTTGCTTCTTCCTCCTCTAACCTGAGACCAGATTCTCTGCCTATTTCCTATTAGAGGTATGATGCTGGGAGTCTATTCTTGACCCTTCTCTGGGACGAGCTCACACACACACCTGACACATGTTAGCTTCCAAACAGCAACTGAATGCTGTTGGCACGTGTTTAACCACGCTTCCTCCTACAGCGGGCCTGCCATACCCTCAGAGTCAAATGTTACTTCTGTCCCGCCGGCTCAGCCTTTCCATGACTGGCGAGTCCAAGCAATTTAAGGCTGGAGAGACGCCCTAACAATCAGAAGCATTTGCTGCTCTTCCAAAGGACATGAGTTTGGTTCTCAGCACCTTATTTTTCACTCCTGTTCCAGTGAAGCTGCTGCCCTCTTCTGGCCTCCAAGGGTCCCTGCACACATGTGATAGACACACACTCAGAAATAGTAGTGATATTTCATTTGTATTTTAATAAATAAAACTTGCCCAAAGTTCAGAGAGCAAAACAGCCACACTGATCAGCCTTCCAGACCAGGCAGTGGTGACGCACACCTTTAATCCCAGTAGCCACACTAGTTTGCCATAGAAATCTGGCGGCAATGGCGCGCGCCTTTAGTCCCAGCCCTAGAGAGGATTATAAAATGGGAGGAGACAGCTCTCACACAGTCTCATTCTGAGGATTGTCATTTCAGACTGAGGTAAAGGAAAGAGCTAGTGGCTGGCTGTTTTGCTTTTCTGACCTTCAGGCTGAACCCTAATTTCTGTCTCTGGGTTTTTACTAATCATGCTACACACTTACACACATAAATTTGAAAACTAATTTAAAAGACCTCTGTAGGCAGTAGTAGCACCTCTTTAATCCCAGCACTCGGATCTCTGAGTTCAAGGCCAGCTTGGTTTACGGAGTGAGTTCCAGGATAGGCAGGGATACACAGAGAAACTCTGTCTCAGAAAAAACAAAAACAAAGAAACAAAAAGACGGCTGTGGAGCTGGGGGCTCGGGAAATGCTTGTCTAGCCCTCCCAACCTTGAGCTTGATCACAAGCACCAGGAAAAGGCAGGCACAGCGCTGCGCATTTGCTACGGAGGGAGCATGGGGCCAGCCTGGGCTGCATGAACCCTGGCCTCAACAACAGACAACAACAAAACGAGACTCTCTTCCCGTAGTTAGCTAAGCAGCATGGTACTATTTATTTTGGTTTTTGGAGACAGGGTCTCTATGTAACTCAGTATGTAGAGCAGGCTGGCCTGGAGGTCACAGACCCCCTCACATCTGCTGGGATTAAAGGCATGTGTCACCTCCCCAGCTTTAGTTTGGGAAAGAAAACTCCCTGCTGCTACAAGAAATAAAGTCATATTAGTTACACAGCTATTTTGTCTACACACTGTCCAGATGCCCAGCCAAATCATCGCTGGGATGGCCCCTTGTAGACAGAGCTGATCATCACTGCGGGGGATTGTTGCGTGGATGTGGGAACCGTGTTTTTAGGGACTGATGGCTTTCAAACCTCCTTTGACAGCCTCAGATAATGAAGGCAATCTTCTCCAGACAGATCTCAACCTGACTTTTATAGCATCAGGGGAGAGGAAATCTACATGGGGAAGAAATGAGAAACAATGTTTAAATCAAAGCCGCCCTTGGCAGCCTCTGCCCGCCTCGCCCCACCCGAGGGCAGCCCTGCTTCAGTTCCGCTGAGCTCCGCTGCCTGCTCCAGTGGGCCGGAGCCCACACCCTATAAATCGTCTCTGCCCTTGCGCAGGAGTCGCTGACTGTACGTGTTTTGGGGCCCAGCATTAATTCCTTCATCCTTGGCTGGTGACATGAAGATTTGTAACTGATAGAATATGGTTTTAATGTGTTTCCTTCAGGTTACTATTAAAAACATGCTATTTATCTGAATTTGCAAAAGTTTCCATTTAGAGAGGGAGGGGTAAGGAGGGATGGGGGAGGGTAGAGGAGGATGGGGAGGGATGAGGAGAGAGTATGGGAGTGTTTTACAGGAACAATTTCCCAGCATCCAGTGGGCTGGGAAGCTGAGTGGTCAGGGGCCACAGTCTGGTCTTTCTCTCGCTCCACCTTAGCTTTCCTGGGTATGAAATGAGGATAAATATTTGTCTACAAGAGGCGGCAGTTGTAAGGATTAATTGGTTGGTGCTTCGGGAACCCTTTGAAGATGAAAGACCTTCTTTGCAGATGCTAAGTAAACTCAGAACGTGTCTGGCTTTAATGAGCCAGGTGAAGCCAGAAAGGACGGCTGGAGATTAACTGTGCCTAGCCCAGCGCCTGCCTGCAGGGGCTCCACTGAGATCTGGGCGGAGCTCCCTCGGCTCCATCCATCCTGGCTCCCAGCACATCATCTGGTAATGATGTCCATGCACAAGGACCCAAGCAGAACTCGAAGGCTGAAGAGCCCAGACCTCCTCCGGGCGTTCCTGTCACCACTGAGCCTAACCCAGGCCTGGGCAGGTCACAGTTCCCCATTTGCTAGTGGACTTTATCATAGCCACCCAGGGCCAGGTAGGGTTGTGTTGAATTTGCATCCTACGCAGAGCTAACAGCAATCGTGCCGTATCAGACCCTAGGTTCTAAGTATTTTCTTTGTGTGTTTTCATGCATGAGTGTGGATTTGTGTGTATATGCATGTGTGTATGTGTAGGTCAGAGGTTAATAATAGGTTCCTCTCTCCAACTTAAAAAAGAGATTTATTTTGATTTTGTGTATAAATGTTTGCCTGTGTATACATGTATCACCTGCATGCCTGGTGCCAGCAGAGGCCAGAAGAGGGCATCAGATCCCCTGCAGTTGGAATCACAGACAGTTGTGATGCACACTCACGCACATGCACACTCCATACCCTGCGTGGATGCTGTGCACTGAACCTGGGTCCTCTCCAGGAGAAGCTAGTGCTCTTGGTCCCTGAGGTCCAGCCCTCCATCTGATTTTTTGAGACAGTCTCTCCCTGAACGTGGAGTTCTCATATTTAGCAAGATTAGGTGGCTTCCAGCTCCTGGGAGCCCTGATTTTCACCTCCGTTAGAATTACAGGCATGTGCCACCACGCTCAACTCCTGACATGTGTGCCGGGGATCTGAACTCAGGTCTTGGCGCTTGCACGGCAAGCCCTTACCCACTGAGCCACCTCCCCAGTTCCAGCTTTCTTCCCACTCCTGAGGCCGCTGATCTCTCACACCAGACCCCCTACAGAAGGACTCCAGGTCACACAGCTGAGATACCCATTGCCTGGTAGCTTGACCCAAGCCCCAGTGGGTGAGTGAGGCGCTATTACAGCCCTTGGCCAGGACTCACGGCTGTGGGAGCATGCCAGCTCTGCACATGCCACACCAAGGACAGGTTTTGGTAGGATGCAAGGTGTGAGTCTGGACCTGCTGGAGGCGGCTGCATCAGGATATGTGATACTTTGTTAGAAGTGTCTCATGCCAAACCCTGGGATCGTAGAGGAAGTCTGAAAGGAAAGGTTGTTGCACAGGAATTCTGGGGCGCTGCCACAGCTTAGGGGTGCCTCTTGGAGGATGTGGACTGCGCTGTTGGTGTGTCAGGCAGTCAGCGGCCCAGACACTCAATGAATGAACTATGTTAAGACTGTGGCCCAAGCAGCTTTAGCTTGGAGGTCTCCTGAGGAGCCAGAGAGGAAAAACTAAGGTCTCAGAGGACAGCCTCAAACGGGCATGATGGCGCATGCATCCCATCTCGGCTCTTGAGAGTCTGAGGCAGGAGAACCAGGGCTCAAGTCTGTCCTTGGCAGCATACCAGGTTGGAGGCCAGACTAAAGTACATAAGACCCTGTCTCAAACAAACGAAAAAAAAAAAAGCCACCAAATTTGGCCTTCCCCCCTTCAGAACCATGACATCACTCCAGCTAAATGTGGGCTGGGGAAGCCCCTGGTTGGGACAGAAATATCCTTGGCCACTGCTGTCCATGATGGGAAGGAAATGGATTTCTGTTTAAATGCCATGTTGTTTTGAGAAGTCTAACGTGAAAGTCCCTATTTAGAAACTTGTAGACTCTGCCTTGAAAGTGGTCGAAGTTTCCACACCCTGTGTTGACTGAGGCCTTGAAAAGCCAACTTCCTGCTTAACTACTGATTCAAATCACCTGGGAGTGAAAGCTGGCCCTCCCAATCCCGGAGCTGTGTGCAGAGGGCCTCCGCCAAGAAAAATCCCGGGGCTGCATGTATCAAAGGACAAAGAGACCCCAGGCCTGAGCGGCCTGAGCCATCCAGAAGGGAAGCCAGGCTTTGGGAGGATACTTGGGCACAGCTTCTCTGGGCCCTTCTTAGATACTGGAGAAATGAGAGGGGACGGACCTCGTGGAGCCTGCTCTCATTCAGTACCCGCTAAACACCACCCACTGAATCTTCAGTTCAGCCAGGACAAGCACACATTTGTGGCTGTCACAACGTCTGTGTTCTCAAGCCAGAAACAGGATCCGTGAGTCTTAGCAGGGCGCCCTGTGTCCCAGCTTACCTCAGGCTTTGGTTTATGCTGTTGATCTACAGTGATAAATAATAGCTTTGGGGAGATGGCTCTGTGAGCAAAGACCTCGCTGCTGAAGAAAGACCTCATTGGAATTCCTGGTGCACACTCACATGTTCGTTCTCTCTCTCTCTCTCTCTCTCTCT
>LOEQ01001230.1:367875-389200 GCA_001685075.1 Bramus lutescens
AAAGCAGATGTTTAGGGTTGGGGACACAACTCAATGGCTGTGCATGGCTCCCATGTCTGAAGGCCCGGGTTATACCCTGGCACTGAAACCCCACCCCCTTCCTGAACATGTGATTAAATCCCTCCCATATGTGCTCTTGACTATAAGTCTCCTCCAGGTGATTCTAAAGTTCAGCAAAGTCTGCTCAGAATGGAGATGGCATCAGAATCACAGCGAGTGGGGTACCACAGGAACGCACAGCGACTCCCTACCCTGAGCCATAGTTGCAGCGTGTACATTTCCAACACGTGCCCCGGTTGAGATGTAGCTGCTGTCGCTTATGATCCAGGAGCCCTGGAGCTCAGGTGTCCATGTATTCCCAGAGCATCCCCTGCTGATGACAATGAGTCCTGGTCACACTTGCCAGTCCAGAGCTTTTTGCTTGGTCACACTCAACGAATCACGGGGCACTTCGACAGGCTTCATGCCCCACGCCCCTGTCGGCTGTCTGCATAGAAACCGAGCAGTGAGGATGACCAGAGCTGTCTTTCATGGAGGGCCCCCAGAACCTGGACCATGTCCTCAGAGTTTCACATACAGGGCTTCTTTGGTCCTCACACGCTCCCTGTAAGCAGATGATATCACTGTTTCACAGACAAGGGGACTTTGACCCTGGGTGCAGATGCAGTGACTTATATCCAGTCAGGCCCCAGATGGACAGCGGCGGTGTGGGATTATAGCCATTGTACCAGAAGGCCCTTTTCCAGGCAACCCCAAAGTGCAACTCTTCCCCTCCTCCACGGCCTAGATTCCCACTGAGTCTCAGAACAAGGTCTCCACCCTTTGGTGGGCTCTCAGATCAGCCACATACGTGTTAGAACTATTTTTTGAAATACCCGAGTCTCAGAAAGATCCGGGCGCAGAGGACCGTAAGCAGCATCGTTTCGCCAAACACACATGAGCTTAAGCCCAGAGTGCATCGAGATGCGCATATCTTACTGTACGTCCCTGGCAAAAAGTTTTCAAAGCATCTCTTTGAGAAAAGGCCTCCAAGTCTCCATAGAAAGGGGCTGGTTCCCTGCCATGCAGGAGCTGGGAAGACCAAAGTCGGCCTCTGCTGGGCAGCAGCGGCATTGCAGCAGCGCTGTGGCACGGGAGAGCCCTGATCATCTGAGATTAGGAAGAAAGTTACAATTTCTTCAAACCAGAATATCAATGCTTTTCTAAAAACAGACACACTTTAAAACAAAATGTACGCGGATAGTTTTCTTCCAACTTGACACAGGAAGGCTCATATGGAAGAGGGAACACCAAATGAGAAAATAAATCCGTCAGTTTGGACCGGAGGCCTGTGGAGCATTTTTTCTTTTTTAATTTAATTTTTTCATTTTACATACCAGCCCAAGTTCCCCCTCCCTCCCATTCTCCTGCCCCCCCATTTTCCCCCACTCCACTTCTCAGAGGAGGTAAGACTAAGTCAACAAAGTCTGGCATACCAAGTTGAGGCAGGACCAAGCCCCTTTCCACTGTATCAAGGCTGAGCAAGGTATCACACCACAGGGAATGGATTCCAAAAAGCCAGTTCATGCACCCAGGATACGTTCTGGTCCCGCTGCCAGACTCCCTTCTCCGGCAGATCAAGCCATGTAACTGTCACTCATATTCAGAAGGCCTAGTTCGGTCCCATGCAGGTTCCCCAGCTGTCAGTCCAAAGTCCATGAGCTCCCACCAACTCAGGTCAGCTATCTCTGCGGTTTTCCCAGTCATGATCTTGACCCCACTCACTCATATGATCCCTCCTCCCTCTCTTCAGCTGAACTCCAGGAGCTCAGCCCAGAGCTTGACTGTGGGTCACTGCATCCGCTTCTGTCAGTTACTGGGTATAGGTTCTATGATGACAATTAGGGTAATCAAATATATAAAGAACTCGACCAAGAAACTAAATGAGTCGGCTTTTGCTTTCAGCTGACTGCCAGAGTTTACATCATTGACTCTGTATCTTCTCATCCCCTCCCCTGAGGGGTGTCTGTGCAGGGTAGTCCCCAACACCCTGGTCACCACACTTAAGTCTTCTCTGTGAGCTGGTCGATAGGGCCACAGTCATTTCTTCTTTCCAGGTAGAGTGGAGATCCTTGAGGGGAACCCCCATTTCTGTCTTCATCCAGACCCCCGTGCCGACTGACCAGTTCGGAGGTCGTTGAGTGAACAGACTTGTGTAACTAGTGTTGCAGAAGACCCAGGCAGGCAATGCCAAGACGCTGTCTTTCATGTTGCAAAGGAGGAAGTGAAGATGTGCAGAGCAGACTAAACAGTTCCTGGGAGGCTGGCAACCATAGCCTGTTTCATTAACTCTTTGCTTCCCTTCCCTAGCCTTGCTTAACACCAAGGCCTAAGATCCCAAGATTGACAGGCAGTTAGGCCAATTCCAGAGCTGGGCCTTCTGACTCCTGGGCCAGCTCTCTGGAAACAGGGAGAGGCAGGTAGAGCGAGGAGGAACCAACTGGGCCTCTTTCTCACCTCTTCCTCTGTCTGCCTTTCAACTTTTCTACCCATTGTACTTGGCCGAGCTAAGACCTGATGAGGCCAGTCAGCGGTCTTTGCGGAGTGGGCCCTTTGGTGGGTAGTTTGAATGTGTCTGGGCATAAATCCTACGGGTCCCTAAACTCCACTACAAAATCTGTTGTCTAATAGAAAATACACTTTCACTGTTTTACCCATATTGCCTTCTGTCGCAGCATGTCTCTAATAAAAGGGGTTCTTGTCGACTGCCCGCCATGATGATTTGAGCCAAGCCTGCTTGGGGTGGGGAGCTCAGGAGGCTCGGCAAATGGGGTGTTAGTTACCGCCCCCTTGTAATCTCTTCATCAGTGTCTCCGGCTCTGGAGCTAGGGAGTTCCTCTTGGGGCCAGACTTGCATGCTACAGGCTACTAGCGGCATTCCTGCTTCTATTCACTAGGTACCAGGAGGGGTACCTACCTATCTCCATCACCACACACACACACACACACACACACACACACACACCCCAAACAAAAATGCCTCAGGCATTGTCACCTGTACTCAGTGTGATAAAATGCTCCCTGGTTAAGAAGCACTGTCTTTGAAAGGCTTTCTTTCTTCCATGGTTCCTTTAGATAAGCTTTCCCTAAACCTGTGCAACGACAGCCACCATAAGCTAACACAGAAATCTCCATCTCCATGGGGATGTCATGGGGCCAACACCTACTGCCTGCTTCTACTAGGTATCTCTCCAGCATGTCAAAACCAGGATGAACTCTGGCCGTTTCCTTCTGCCTTTTGTTTTAATTCTCCTAGAAAGCAGATTCAGGGAAATGGGAGTCAAGAAACCATGGGGAGTGGAAAAGTGAAGGGAAAAGCCAACACACAGTCCATCATCAGAGACATTGTCATCAATGCTCAAGTCCACTGGGATCTCCTGAGACTGCCTCCCAGAACTGTTGAACCAAAACACACTTGGGCATTTGTCTCCTGGCTGTGACTGTGAGGCTAGGACATTTATTAGCTGTTTTCCATTTGCCACTGTTATTGGGTCCAGGGCCATTAACTCCCTTGCTTCTCGGCTGTGCGGGAACCACACGAGCCAATCAGACTGCACACACAGAATAAGTGCTGCCAGCCTGAGCCCAAGTGCACACAGAAACACGAACCACACCTCCCCTGAAATCTCAGGATGGCACAGGGCACACAATGAGGCTCCCCGGGTGGTCTCCTTGCATCACCCTGACCAATTAATGTCCCACGCGAAGCCCATTCCGCCACTGAGTCTTCAAAGTGGCAGACAATCATAATCTACCGAAAAATCTTTGTGCCAGAAAGTGAACAGGACAAACGGCAGTCATGCTCACCGCTGAAGCTGGCCACGAGGCTGAAATGCCATAGGTCATCTCCTATCTGCTCCAGATTTCCTCATCGACAGACAGCTCTTTAGTCTGGGGGCTTGACAGCTATCCCTCTGTAGCAGGTGAGCCCTCCCTGACCTGCCACATCACAGTCTGCCATGTCCCGGCATAGCCTGCCATGTCACGGAATAGCTATCGCCAGAACTTACTTTCCAGTACCACCAGGTGAAGAAGCTGATCGAGTTATCTGAGCTCCAGGTAGAACTCTGCTGGAAACCATTGTTCTTACCCATTCCTCAACCTTTGCTAGAAGAGTCTCATCCTTCCACAGGAACTCCCGTCACTGGTGCATTCACCCCATTTGGCCAGCCGGTTTAATAGACTTCGTTTTGCTGCCTCATCGTCTTGCGTTGGTATTTGTGACAACACTTTGTTACACCAGAAAGCGCCGGCTACTTGAGGATGAAGACTGGCCCCAGAGTCTGGCCCACTGCCCATCACTTAGCAAACACTTAATTCTTGGCTAGTCCCGTGAAGTATGCACAGCCCAGAGATGGCAAATCAGCAGCCTGGGGCTATTTCCGACCTGCAATGCTTTACATGGCCCCACAACTCCAAGCTGGGCTAGGCCAAAGAGCACTGATCCAGATGATAAGACTGGCAAGATTCACATCATAGATTTGGTTGTTGGTTGACTATTTAGCAAGCCAGAAATGTACCAGGAAATTATCGGACTGAGGATGCCTTGAGTTACCTTGAGTACACACTGTCCCTTACAGTAGTGACTCCCTGAGGATGCCAATGGCCACAATTCCTTGAGTACACTCTGTACTTATGGTGGTGGCTCCCTGAGGATGCCAATGGCCACCATTCCTTGAGTACAAGCTCAAGGGACTTACAGTAGTGGCTCCCTGTAGTCTTAGTAGCCTGCATAAAGTAAAGATCAGAGTACCAGTGCCCCCAGGCTCACAGCTCAGGGTGGAGAGACGNNAGGGGATGGTGACCCGTTAGTGATGGGTTTGGCTGACTTTTATTTCTTCCTGCACCAACAGGTCTGTTCCAGCTGTGTACTCAGCAGGCCTGACTAAGGCCACATGTGAACACTTCTAAGTCAGAAACTTACACATTTCAAAAGAAAAAAGAAAGAAACCTACACTTCAAAATAAAAAAGAAATGAAAGAAACTTACATTTTTAAACTCATTTTAGAAAACATAACCTCTTTTCATTTACCTATTTTTGCTTCTTTTCCCAAGACAGGGTTTCTTTGTGTAGCTCTGGCTGTCCTGGAACCCTTGTAGACCAGGTTGGCCTCAAGCTCAACCTCTGCCGCCCAAGTGCTGGGACTAAAGGTGTGTGCCACCACGCCCAGTTTCATTCATGCTTTTTAATAATTTTTGAGGTGGGGTCTCACAATACAACCCTGAAACCTGTTACATATACCAGGCTAACCTCAAACTTAGAGTGATCCTCCTGCCTCAGCTTTCACTCTGATCACCACAGGTCCCACACCATGTAACAGTAACAGGTTTTTCACACATCAACAGACTGAGTTCCTAAGAGACTGTGGCAGCCACACCTCCAGTGTTATGGGTTCCAGTTAGTTAGCGCCTGAGCTGATGCTCAGCAGATTTTGAAGATTTCACTGCTAAGAGGAAGGTTTGCATTTTTCAGTACAGCAACAACTGTGCTCTGGCAAGGGGCCAGGGAGCTAACCGACAGAGCTGAGCTAAGACGTGGAGGATGTCAACACCACCTGAAGCCAAGGCCTGACACGTTCTCACTCAGCATCCCTGAACGACACCACGATGTGTCTGCTGTGATAGCGACTGAAAGCCTGCAACCCAGAAACGGAGTGAGAACCTTGGCAACAGATCTTAGGACAGAGAAGGGCATCTAGAGCAGGATATAGATCCAACCCAGTGCCATGGCCAGACTGGCGGGATGCCAGGTGTAGGACATGGGCTCCTTTGGGGGTGACATGAAAGAGGTGGCATTCAGCAGGACCCTGAGAACTCATGGCACCCTGCCTCACCTCCCTTACAAACCCTGCCTAGAACCTCTCTGGAAAGCCATAAGCACTCCCACTCAGCGGGAATAATGGATGGTTTATTTAGGAATACATCATCTGCAGTTTGGAGAGTGAGAAACAGTATTTCTCAGAGGGGTAGTCTGTAACTGGGGAGGAAGTCAGTCATGTTTGCCTTCAATTATGGCTATTTTTGTCTTCAAGGTCCCCTGCACATAAGTAATAACTTCCCACATGAGTAATAAACTATGTTTTGTGCCCCTACCATTTAAAATTGTTCAGAGAAGTGTGTGGCTATTAACAGCTCAAAACATACTACCCTCAATTCCAAAGGTAGTTGGTATATTTCTAAAAGAGTTACATACCATAAATCATCATTTAAAAATGTTTTATTTTATTTATTTTATGAGTGTTTTCCCATATATATAGATAAAGACAGATAGACAGACATGATAGACATAGATGCACTACATGCATGTAGTATCTTAGAAGCCAGAAGAGGGCATTAGATCCACAGGAACTAGAGTTACAGATAGTTGTGAGTCCTCATGTATGTGCTGGGAACTAAACCCAAGACCTTTGCAAGAGCAGCGAGTGCTTGTAACAGAGTCATTGCTCCAGAAATGAACATTCTAAGGCATGTAATTCAGTTGACTTTGGTATATTCCAATGGGTGTGACATCACCTCCACATAATTATTTTAAACGATCTTATTTTTAACTTTAAAATAGGGTGTGTTTGTGTTCCTTTGTGCACACACATGTGGAAGTGTGAATGCCGGTGGATCCTTCAGAGTTGGAGGTGTAGGCAAGCTGTCTGACATGGGTACTGGGAACCAAACTTAGGTTCTCTGCAAGAGCAATCATGCTCTTAACTGCTGAGCCATCTTCAACCCCACCACTACATAATTTTACAGCATTCCCATAATCCCCAAAGACAGCCCTGATATGTTAGCATTGGGCCCTTATGTCTTAGTTAGGGTTTCTGTTGCTGTGAAGAGACACCATGACCACAGCAACTCTGATAAAGAAAATATTTAAGTGAGGTGGCTCACTTACAGTTTCAGAGGTGCAGTCCATTATCATGATGGGGAACATGTCAGTGTGCAGGCAGCTGTGGTGCTGGAGCTGAGAGTGCTACATCGTGTAGGGAATAGGAAGTTGACTGACTGTCACACTGAGGGAAACTTGAGCAAAAGAAACTGCAAAGCCCACCCCTACAGTGACACACTTCCTCCAACAAGGCCACACCTCCTAAGAGTGACACTCCCTTTGGGGGCCATTTTCTTTCAAATCACCACACCTGGCTACTGTGATTAGTGAAGCAATAAACATAAATGTACAAGTATCTCTAGTATGCTTAGACTCCTTTGGATTTACACCCAGGAGTAGAATAGCTAGATAACACAGTAGTTATATCAAATAAATCCTTTCTTCCTCAAGTTGCCTTGGTCATGTGTAGGAAGATAAGGCCTACAAGGCCAAGAGATGAGCCAACCTGGAGTCTGCCTGATGGCCTAGCAACAGGCACTGTCAGAGGTCTTGTTGCCTAGCCAATGAGGGGCAACTGCGAGAAGTCAACGGATTGGAATGCAGCCTGGGTGCTGAGAGGAGGTATACCAGGCTCTGCCCATTGCTGAATACATGAGTCTGCTGTTTGTCTTTACCTGACTCGCGATGTCTATGCCATTGACGCTGTGTCTCCTTACCCCCTCCCTCGAGGGAGCCGTTAGGACAGTTATAGTATACAACAGTTATGGTTAGCAACCATGGTGTTTATCACGGCAACAGAAAGCAAACTAAGACACAGGCGAGGGGGAGCCAACAAGAGCAAACACAGCATCTTATGAACAGCAACATATGAAATGCTGTAATGAATTCCATTATTTTCATCTCACTTGTTGACTACTGTAATTATTTAGTGAGTGACCACAGTAATCCTCAGAAGGTCCTGTAAGTGCTCCGCAGTGCTTCTTCGGAAGTTGTGAATTAGTCAATGGCTTTCTTGAAATGTCTAAGTGTCTTCATCAAATTTAAAAGACACTTTTGCTATACATATGTTCAGGGCTTTGCTTCCTGATCTACTGGGATGTTCACCAACCACCTCCAGCTCCTGCTGCCATGACTTCCCTGCCATGGACTGGTTCCTCAAATTGTGTGTATGTGTGGTGTGTGCACACATGTGTACGTGTGCACGTCCATGCACATGGGCTTTGAAGCTAGAGAGCATTGGGTGTCTCACTCTACTGCTGCCACCTTATTTTCTGAGAGGGTCCTACTCAGGGTCACCATTGCTGTGTGACACGCCATGACCAAAGTAGCGTGGGGAGGAAAGGCTTTATCCGGCTTACACTTCTACATCACAGTTCATTACTGAAAGAAGTCAGGCCAGGAACTCAAACGCAGCAGGAACCTGGAGGCCAGAGCTGATGCAGAGGCCATGGAGGGGTGTTGCTTCTTGGCTTGCTCCCCATGGCTTGCTCAGCCTGCTGTCTTATGGAACTCAGGACCACCAGGTCAGGGGTAGCACCACCGGCCATGGGCTGGGTCCTCCCCCATTAATCATTTATTAGGAAAATGCTCTACAGGGTTGCCTATAGCCCCATCTTATTGAGGTATTTTCTCCCTCATCTCTGGTGAGTCTATCACCAGGCATAAAACTTGCCAGCACAGAGGGTCTCTCATTGAATCTGAAGCTTACTATTTTGGCAATGCTGTCTGGTCAGTGAGCCCCTGGGAAAAGCCTGTGTCCACCCCATACTGCTACGGGTATAGGTATGTACGGACATGTCCCACTATTACGTTGGTGCCAGAGATTCAGACACAAGTCCTTTTGCTTACACTCTTACCCACTGTGCAATCTCCTCAGTCCTAAAGTTTGCTTCCTATTAAGTATTTGGTCACAGAGATGAGAAATGTACCTAACACAAAATACTGGTGCCAAGAAGGTTCTTGTGAGAAACCTGCCCATATCAGCTGCAGCCCTTTGGACCAGACTGTGGGAGAATGGGAGTTTGGAGTTGCAGGCTAGAAAAGCCCTAGAATGCTGTACACGGACTGAAGTGGGTTTTTCTGGTGGGAGTTCAGAAGGCCAGCGTGCTGATAGGGATGCACAGTGAAGCCAGGGCTTGCCGGGTTTCAGGGAGGCACAAAGGTTGTAAAGGGAACTGGAGTGTGGTCACTGTGACATTCTGACAATGTATGTTCTCTCCATGACCTAAAGAGCTGAGTGTGACATTCTGACCATGCATGTATGTTCTGTGTCCTAAAGAACTGAGTGTGACATTCTGACCATGCATGTATGTTCTCTCTGTGTCCTAAAGAACTGAGTGTGACATTCTGACCATGCATGTATGTTCTCTCTGTGTCCTAAAGAACTGAGTGTGACATTCTGACCATGCGTGTATGTTCTCTCTGTGTCCTAAAGAACTGGGTGAGGCTAAATTGAAATGGAATGGATTGATCTGCTTGGTGGGTTTCAAATGAGAATGAGCAGAAAGTAGGTAAGGTGTGACAAATATACAGATTTTTCAGGAGAGGAACGTGAACACAAAGTCGCAGACAGAGGAGACAGGCAGATGCCTGCAGAGCAGCTGTGGCTGTTAACAGAGACGGGTGCAGCTAAGGACAAGCCAGAAACTTTGTTCTGGGACAAGAGAATGATGCCATGAGGGCAAGACCCCATTCCCAAGAATAAAAGCGAAAACCCTCTTGAAAAACATTTATTTCAAAGGATAGCTCCTAAACAGAGTGTCTCAAAGGCCTCATGCTCAAAAAATTCTCTTAGGGAAGTGTTTTTCCAGGCTCAGCCACCCCAGGTCAGGCTACATTCTGAACTAGCAGTGGAAGGTTTCATTATTCATATGGTACTGGTTTTGAGGTCATGCAAGTCAGAAGACTTAGAGGGACATGGGTATTTGTAGCAAGTTTTCAGAAGCTTTTAAGGACAGGCACCGTACACCTGAGTTGCATTCCCAGCATGCAGCCCGATTGAGCTGTTCACAAAACTGCAAACTGAAGGTTCGGTTATAACAGATACCCCAGGCTATTAGAAGTGCTAAGAATATGGATATCTGCCAAGAAGCTCTACAGATACATGGTACAGCCAGCCAAGAAAGAGATCTCACATGCCACAGGAGGAGGGGTCACAGTGACAAGGCCACAGAGTCCACTGAAACTCAGCAGACTCAGACGTTGGGCCTGGAGTTGTCAGATTTGGTTGCCTGGCTCTGTTGACCACACCCTGGTCTGATCCTTCCTGGCAGTTCATATTCCTTTTAGGAAGGGCAATACTTAATCTGTGCCATTTTATACTGAAAATAAGTAACTGGGAACTTGTTTTTTCCAAGAACTCAGGTAAAAAGACTGTCTTGATACAGAGACGATCAGCATGGCCCTGAGCAAGGATGACTCACAAATTTGTGAAGTTCATACTTTGCTCTGTCTCCTGTGCATCCTTAACACTTGGATTAACCAGTGTCATCAAACAGAAGCTGAAGGATAATGACATCACTCAGCTCAAGAAGAATGTAGACACCCTGTGGGACATTCAAAAGTACCTAAAAGACCTGTGACTGCCACGTCCTAGGCTAGAGAAATCCCAAATCTACAGTGTGATTGCCATGAACCTTCAGTCTTCAGCTTTGTTCATGGGTCAGTTTGCTTCTTCCCTGATGTGATATGCATTCCCAGAACAAAGCCCAGGCCTATTTGATGCTTACAATATGAGCTCTTGAACAAATAAGGGTAGCTACTGCAATGTGAAGAAGGAAGGAGGAGGAGGAGAAGAAAAAAAGAGAAGAGACTACCTTGAACCTTAGTATCTGCAGATCTTTGAAGAGTTGGCATTCTAAGACTATGGAGATTTTTGAAGCTGATTTGGCATTATGACATGGCTATGTGCGTACAGGAACCATGGGCAGAATGATATGGTTTAGTGTCAATCTCTCCAACACTTGTTTCCTAGCAGGTGGTGGTGGAGTTTTCAAGCTTGCAGACAGTAGGTAGGGCCAACCTGGAGGAAGTAGGCCGTTGGAGTAGGCCGCTGGGGTAGGGACTTGGCTATCACTTTCTACTCCAGGCTCTTTCCTGATCCAGATGGTCCTCAAACTGGACAATACCCTCAAACCACTGGGTAAAATAAATCAATCCCTGAAAACAAACAAAAACTCTCAAGGAGGAAAAAAAAAACCCTCAAGGAGGAAAAAAAAAAAACACAATCATTTCACACTGGCTCTAACAGTTTGGGTTAAGAAGACTCACAATATGAGCAAAGGGGTCAAGACCATGATGGATACCCACAGAAACAGCTGACCTGAGCTAGCAGGAGCTCACCGACTCTGGACCGATAGTGGGGCAATCTGCGTAGGCCCAAAATAGGGCCTCTGAATGTGGATGACAGTTGTATGTGTGGCTTGGGCAGTCTGTGGGGCCACTGTCAATGGGACCGGGATTTATCCCTAGTGCTTGAACTGACTGTTTGGAGCACATTCTCTTTGGAGGGAGGGCTCAGCCTAGATATAGGGGGGGAGGGCCTTGGTCCTGCCTCAAAGTGATGTCAGACTTTGTTGACTCCCCGTGGGAAGCTTTACCCTCTCTGAGGAGTGGATTAGGGATGGGGAAGGGGAGGGGAGGGGAGAGAGTGAGAACTGGGATAGGTATGTAAAATGAGAAAAGATTGTTTAAAAAAATTAAAAAATATTTTAAAAAATTCTGACAATATTCTGATGTGTCACATGCCTACAATGTATTGGTGCCTTTTTGCTTGGATCTTTTAACGTTGTTCCAACTGAAATGTGTCATGGCTAGGGTTCTTCTCCAGCCATGTCTATTTAGGATTTTAAATGACTCTCCTCCTTGTACGTGTATCTCTGTTTAGATTTGGAAAGTTTTCTACTATAATTTCATACATAGATTTCTGCGCTTGAGTTTTCTCAGCTCCTCTTCCCAGGCAGTGGCTCCTTAGGTCTGTTGTATCCCTTAGTTGTATCCCTTGGTTCCCGGAAGTTGTGGTCACGCTTGTCCTCATTTTTCTGTGGCTGTTACAAACACCATGAACAAAAGCAACCAGGGAGGAAAGAGTTCATTTGGTTTGACTTAAACATTCAGGTCACAGTCTATCTTGGGTGGGGGGGAGGGGTCAGTGATGAAGGAACCAAACAAAGCAGAAGCCAAGCATGGCAGGATGCTGCTTCATGGCTCATTCTAAGGCTTTTATTATTTTCTAAAGCTGAGATTATGATATCATTTCCCCTGATGTGGGATTCCCCTTTATTCTGTATCATTGGTTAATAAAGAGGTGCTTTGGGCCTATAGCAGCGCAGAGTAGGGCAAGGCAGTAATTCCAAGCAGATAGAGGAATAGGCGGAGCCAAAGAGAAGCCATGGAGCTGCCAGAGGAGAGAGAAGCCAGCTGCCACCCAGAACCTTACTGATAAACCATGAGCCTCGTGGTAAAACACAGAATACTAGAAATGAGCTAATTTAAGGTATAAGAGTTAGCCAATGAGAAGCACAAGTTAATAGGCCAAGCAGTGTTGTAATAATACAGTTTCTGTGTGTTTATTTTGGGTCTGGGTAGCAAGGAACGAACGAGCAGCCTCTGCCTACATTCCCCCTTAACTTTCCTCCCTCCAACCCCTTGCATGTATACCCCACCCCTCAAATTCATGGCCTCATTTTCTTTGTTGGTGGTGGTGATTGCATGTATGTTCCTAAGTATGTAAGTACAACTTGCTCAGCCTGCATGTTACTTGTATGTTTCCAGGGCTGACCATTTGGTACTGGATAACCAACCAATCTGGGTGCTCTTCCCTGGGGAAGACTGTTTCTCCCCCTCTCGGTGTTGGTCAGTTTTCTGTGGTTCTTTGACAGTGCCCTTTCTTACACAGGAGCTTTGTGGGCAGCCATGTTGCTTTGGTGATTCCTGTTTCTAATGCTTCTGTGTATTAATCTGAACATCCACTGGTCTGGACACTTTCTAGTTGTATTTCAGTATCTTCTCAGTAAGCAACACGTTTTTGAGGGTCCACTCACAGAAGAGGAAATTAACCACGACAACAGCAACAAGAATAACCAGAGTGAAATGCAAAAATACGCTTAAAACCACTCAAAGTCCACTTATACGCCACAATGACTATAGGCCAGAAACAGCAACAGGATGTATGCTATCAAGGTAAAAAGTACTTTGAGTAAATACAGAAATAAAAAATGAATGAAATTAAGGAAGAGAGTAGGGGGAAACAAAGAAGGGCATATAAATAAAAGGAAGAAAGGCCAGGCATGGTTACTAGGTCCTTAATCCCAGCACTCAGGAGGCAGAGGCAGGCGAGCTCTGTAAATTCAAGGTTACACTGGCCCATACAGGAAGCTCCATGCCAATCAATCAGGGATATATTAACATAGTGAGATCCTGTCTCAAAAAGGAAAGGGGGGGATGCCCTGAAGAGAAGGGGTTAAAAGCAAGAGAACATTACCAATAATGAGAGAATTTCATAACCAAAAAAATCTTTTAAATGTAATTAAAACTTTGTACAGAGGCCATGCTAAACTTCTCTGTATCACTCCAATTTTAGTATATGTGCTGTGGAAGCAAGCTTTTGCAGTGGCATTTAAAAAAAAAAAAGATTTATTTATTTATTTATTATGTATACCATGGTCTGCCTGCATGTATGCCTGCAGGCCAGAAGAGGGCACCGGATCTCATTATAGATGGTTGTGAGCCACCATGTGGTTGCTGGGAATTGGATTTAGGCCCTCTGGAAGAGCAACCAGTGCTCTTAACCTACGAGCCATCTCTTCAGCCCCTTGCAGTGGTATTGACAACTGTGGACTCACAGCTGAGAAAGAGGGATATAGAAAGCTTCTGTAACAACCCATACTCTCACCCCATCCCCACCCTTAAAAATAACAGCCTAGACAGACAGCCATCGAAGAGAACTCTTAAAAATGTGGTAAGGATGCTGAAGTGTAGCTCTACACAACCAATGGCTTCTGGTGGGATGCGGGTGGGGAAGGACTGTTTCCTTTAAGGGGCTGGTCTCTGGGAGTTTGATCGTGCTCCAATGAGTATATGGACAACACAACTTGCACTTTTTCTCTCTCTTTCTCCTCTTCTCCTTTTTTGGGGGGATAGGGCAGACCTGGGAGAACTGGGAGGTGAGTGTGATCAGAATGATATGAAATTCCCAAATAATCAATAAAAATATTACGTGACTGAAAAAATAAAACCACAAAAGCTTCAAAACACAAAACAAAACCAAAAAAAAAAAAAGAGCTAAGGAATAAAATCCTAAGGAGATGGCTCAGTTGATAGAGGCCATGATGAACAGATCTCAACCCCCAACACCCACGCAAAATGAAAAAGGAAAACCTGTATCCCAGACTGGGATGGTGTAGAGACAGGAGGATGCCTGGAGCTTTCTGGCTAGTCACTACACTGATCAATGAGTTTCAGGTTGGAAAAAAAAAATCAGATAAAGTGCTGGTGAGATGGATCAGCGCACGTGCTCTCAAGTCTAATGAGCTAAGCCCAGTTCTCAGAAACCACATGCTGGAAGTCAAGGACTGACTCCCGCAGCCAGTCCTCTTCATACCGGTGCTGCCTGGACTGCCTCTCGGAAGGATTTCTGCTTTCCCTAACTCCCCAGGGAACTGTGAGGGTAGCTGGAGCCCTGTTTCTTCTCAGTCCATTCCTGGAACACTTCTGCTCCTTTTGTGACAGTCAGTGGCTTCCTTCCTCCTTTCCATGGGACAGAGTCTGTTTTTGTCTTGACTCCTCTGATTCACGAGAGAGAGGCAGGTTCTAAACCTGTCATCTTCCCTGGATGTCTGGACACTAGTCCTCTGCCTTGGCTTGAATCTCCACACATCCTCCGGGCTCTCAAGCTTTGAGCGCCTATTTCCTGGCTTCTGGGGCTGTTCTGAAGGCTGTGCAGTGTTAGACTTGTGGAAATTGCTGCAGTCCTTTAAAGGCTATACTGGCTTCTGGTTCTGACCTACCACAGTGTAAACAGGCTGCTGCTTCCCAGGGCCACACCTACCCATCAAATGGAACACCAAGGTCCATCAAAAAAACAAAACAAAAAGAAAAAACAAAAACAAAACAGGACTCTGCACGACTTGAAAGCAGGGATCCTTGTCCAAAGCCCCGCTGCAGTGGCAGAAGCACCATGTTCTCCTGGGTAAGCAGGCGTTTCTTCTCTGCTACTCGGGATCATTGCCTGCCCTTCTGAGCTCACTCCTCTTGCTGCTGCTTCCAGAGGCAGTGTCTCTGAGCCGCAGTTCCTTCTACTGCAGCCCAGGAACTTCCCTAATTCTGTATATCAGTCCTTCCGACCCCTGGCAACCACATGGAAGGAGAGAACTGACTCCTGTAAGGCGTCCTCTGACCTCCATGTGTGAGTGAGTACACACAAGCACACATGGGCAGCAAAGGAGAGAATAAATGTTTTAAAATTTAGATTTATTTTCTGTGTAGGAATGCTTTGTCTGTGCCTGGTACCTTCAGAGGGCAGAGGAGGATATCACATCCTCTAGAACTGGAATTACCATCAGTTATAAACTACCATGTAGGTGCTAGGGATTTAGCCTGGGTCCTCTGCAAGAGTGACCAGTGCTATTAAGTGGATCCATCTCTCCAGATCCCATGTTTCAAAATGCAAATGATGAGAATGATAGAAAGCTGACTATGATGGTGCATGCCTTTAATCCCAGCCCTTGGGAGGCAGAAGCAGGCAGATCTCTGTGAGTTCCAGGCCAGCCAGAGCTACATAGTAAAACCCTGCATGTGTGGGGGGGATAACAGAGCCAGAAAAGAAAATCATACTTACCACGGATCTCAGAGGACTACTCCTTCCAGAGCAGTAATATAACTAAAATGAAACTAGTGTGTGTGTGTGTGTGTGTCGTGTATGATTGCTCTGTAATTTTTTTCTTTTTAGATAGAAGTTACAATGAGGTGGTGTCTACAGTAAAAAAAAAACAAAAAAAAAAAAACAAAAAAAACAGACCATTATGACAGCAATTCTCGCCTAGTGGTGCTTTCCAGCACCCGTGAAGCAGAGACAAGTGGATCTGTGAGTTGGAGGCCAGCCTGGTCTACAGAGTGAGTTCCAGGACAGCCAGAATTACACAGAGAAACTGTCTTGAAAAACAACCACAGAAAAAGGGCAGTGGTTCTCAACTTTCCTAATGTTGCAATCCTTTAATATAGTTCCTCATGTTGCAGAGACCCCCAACCATAAAATTATTTTTATTGTTACTTCTTAACTGGAATTTTGCCACTGTTATGAATTGTAATATAATACCTGATGTGCAACTCACATGGTCACAATAAACATGATGAGAACCACTGCAATAAGGGCAAAGAAAGGCAAAGTCCAGCAAGGACTTTTATAAGGAAGAAGCCCAAATAGAGCAGCACCAAGCACGTATTAGTATTATTTTATTTACTTGTGTCTATTCTACAAAAGGAAAAGGTCAGGAAATGAGGTCACCCATCACCAGTTTCCTTCTAGAGTCAGGGTGTGCCCCCACAAACTCTGGGTGGTAGCTAACACATCCAGGTTTCAGATACAAGGCAGTATGAAGTAGGCATTTCAAACAAACTGGAAACAGCCCTGCTTCTTGGACTGGGAGGACCTGGAGTTGAGTGACAGGATTTAAATGGAGCTAGGCCTCATTCTCTCTAGATCCTCATTTTTCTTCATGCACTTTACAAAAGTCATAGGATGTTCAAACACAGCTTCTACCATTTTGGTAACCAAATACAATTCTGAATGCAGGGAAAGAGTTTGTGAGGTTATTTGTAAAATACAGTGTTAAATCAACGTGCAGTCATGGCGGTCAGACCCTGGCATGGTGCTTTCTGGAAAGTGATTAGTCCTGAATGGAGTTTTGTTCCTGGTTCCTGGGAGCAAACATACCTCAGACTGTGCCAAAAATCACTGATCCTAGCTAAGGAGAAAGATTCAGGCTACAGAGAAACTAATGTAAAACTATCTTTTCTTTTTTAAGTGCTTTTACACTGTGTACGTGTCAGAGTGTACATGCAAGTGTGTATTGGGGGTGCGGAGGATTACCATCCACCTCCCTGAGGCGGTCTTCTGATGGCCTAGAGCTTACAAATGACTGGCCTGTCTGGGCATTATGCTCCAGGGACCCTCTTGTCTCAGACCTCCCCAGTGCTGAGATTCCAAGCCTGTTCCACCTTCAGCTTTTTACATGGGTACTGAAGATCAAACCCAGGTCCTCAGGTTTGGCAAACATTTTACCAACTGAGCCAACCTCCTAGTGCCACGAAACTATTTTTGCCTAGATCTGACACAGGCTACTCACAACACATCTTGAAAATAGGATACATCTATGGGTTAGCTCACATGGTGTCTTAGAATGGTCTATTAACAAAATAAAACATTTTCTTCTCCAAAGGATAGCTGGGGGATGGTTCCTAAGGCAGGAAAAAAAATTCTCAGAAAGTATCATTGTTTAAATACACTCTATTTTTATTTTGTCTTAAAATAGTTGAACCTTTATGCTACAGACTTATTTCAAAAAACAAAATCTTATCTTGCACCAAAAAATATATATATAACACTCTGTTTATTTTTTTTCTCCAAAGACCATTAAATACTAAATGGAAACAAAAACTAAATAAAGATGTAAAGAACCAAATTCATTTTACAAACTCGAGTTGCACATTTGGGAAACATTACTTCTACGCAATGATCTGTCGTCACTGCGTCAAGTCCACGCTCAGTCCCCAGCAACAGCAGATCTGTTAACGCCAAGTGCACTGGTTCCTAGCCATACAATGGCTGACAATTCACGTTCAAGGTAAGAAGAGCAAAAGTTTCAATGACCTTTGCACTCTTTAAAGAACAAAGCAACAACAAAAACATTTCCTAGTTTCCAGTGATTTTTTAAGATCACTACCCTTTGAAATTTGTTAGAGAATAAGTAGTGTTTTAAATAAAAAGAAAAAATACAACAGCATTGGACTAAAATACGTGATTATTTTAAACAAACAGTGCACAATCTGAGGGAGTTTGGTTAGGGTGCAGCAGTTTTATATACACATGGAAGTCACATCACACACATGGGAGAGCAGGAATTGGGGCTCAGCTCTTTGCCTTAAAGGGGGGCTGTCAAAACTAAAACCAAGTCGTCTCCTAGGCTTTGGCAAGCCTTGGGACACAAACAAAAAAGCAGGCAATGAATCTGTCTTAAGTTAGTCGTGGTGTTAATTTCTAACAGTGGATGGATAAATAGCTAAACTAGCAAACTGGACAGGCCATGCGCGTAATGCTGACAAGCACATGCAACGGCTGCTCTCTCACCACTGACAGCACCCAGTTAGTCCACTGGAGTGGTTCTCAACTGTCCTATATTGCTAATCCACAACCATAAAACTATTTTCATTGCTACTTCATAACTGTAATTTTGCTACTGTTGTGAATTGTAATGGAAATATCTGATATATAGATGGTCTTAGGAGACCCCTGTGAAAGGGCTGGCCACTCCTCAAAGGGGTAGTGACCCACAGGTTGAGAACCACTGGTCTACAAAGAGCAGCAGTTGACTTACAGAGCTGCCACAGTGGCAAATGGCCAGGTTTCTGCTCTTCTGGTTTTTCAAATTGGAGGGGAAGGGAATTAACCACGTTAGAGGCATAAACCAAAAACTTTAATTAGGAAATAATACTTTTAAAGACAATTTCAAATATTATGAGATTTATGTCACAGAATTTGATTAATACCTCACCAGAAACCATATTTCCACTCTCCTGGATGTAGCAATAGAGAGAGGTGAAGAGGAGCTCAAATGCCCTTTTAATTAGTTATTTGATGGGAAAGTCCCGTCGT
This sequence comes from Bramus lutescens, assembly GCA_001685075.1. Lineage (NCBI taxonomy): Eukaryota > Metazoa > Chordata > Mammalia > Rodentia > Cricetidae > Bramus > Bramus lutescens. The sequence goes on from LOEQ01001230.1 coordinate 386,604, forward strand.
TTTACAGAGAGCCGACTGCCTCAAGCACCCCTCACTCCTTGCATATTAACGCCTACATCTCTGTTCTGATGCAAGGAGTCAAGTAGTCAGGGACCTGTATCAGGAGTAAGGATCTGTCTGTGCAACCTAAGATAAAGGCAAATGGCCAGAAAAGAGCGTGGAGCACTCACTTCATTCTGTCCCCAATCCACAGTGCACCCAAAGTTAGGGGATGGTTAAAGAAACTGTCAGGGTAAATCGCCTGTAGTATAGACTTGAACAAAACATTAGTAACATGAAAACAAGCCATGCGAAAACATTCTTTAAATGGGGCTGTGCCCTGATACTGGGGAGATAGATATAAGCTGCGAAAACTTCAAGTCATACACTCCACTATATTCTCTTATCAATGATTTTCTGGAAAGCAAAGACCAGAAATTATATATGTCTCCTTTGTTGAGCATTTTAATTCAAGTAAAAAAATGTGTAACAGTAAAACTCAATAAATTAATCCTAAAGCAAGAGGTGAAGGCCCAAAGATATACCAGTAGCGAAATTTTCTAAGTTCTATTTCGGTCTGGCCTCTGGGTCTTTGGTTTCTGTCTAGGATTGTGGCCAGGTGAAAGCAATAAATGATGGACTGAAACTGGAGATTCATAATTTTTCAAGTCTAATTAGTAGTAGACTAAAGACCAAAACTGAAAAGTTGATGAGCAGAGGGCAGATCAAATGACTCTTACCAGATATGACCAAAAAAGAAAAGAAGCCACATGCTCAGATATAAGCTACTGAAGGAACCCACAAAGAACTGAAGTAACCAGAAGGAAAATTAATGAATAAACTTGTCTTTACATAAGAAAAGAGAAAATGCCAGGCAGACTCATGCATGAGCGTGCAAACTGTGTCTCATTCCTCTCAGGGCCTCCACAGCATCCACCCTGCACAGTGCTTTATGCAGAATGGGTCCTTGGTCAATGTGTGTGCACTGAATGAAAATGGAAGGTCTCATCCTACGATCAGGAAGAACCACCAAGGCATAAGGAGGGAAGCAAAGGGACATGGCAACCCCGCATGTAACAAAGCAAACAAAAACCAAACATGAAACCTTCTGAGCCTGTATTACTTCACTCCCCCTGGGCACAATACATAGTGTTCTAATTCTAGGTATTGCTTTTTAAAGTTCTTCACTAGTAACTACAACGTTATAGGAAAAAGGGAGTAACTAATGCCACAAAACTCCTCTGCTGGCATTTCCTAAATTCCCTGAAGTTTCTATTACCCTTTACTAATCCTTTTAGATACTGTAAGACTTATAGTACTTATCAATGTGCTTTGCATTTGATTTCTTATGGTATATCTTTATTTCTCTTGTGTATGTATTTTAGAAGGCAAAGAAAACTACCCAAACACAGCGTGAGGTCCAGTTAAACAGTTGTTACATACCCTCTATGGAACAACCAGCTGTAAGAAAAGGCGCCTCCCTCTCAGATTTGCAAGTGCCTACAGACTTAGATGCCACACAGCCTCTTACGCTCTTCCTACTCAAGTAACAGGTTTCCCTGTTTGCCTTCCTATTTGAATAAAACCAGGGAAGGGGGAAGCTGAGAGAGAGAGATTTCCCACTGATCTCTCAATGCACTCTTCAGACATCCAGAAACTCTCAAGAATTAATTATTGCGACAAGGAGACCAACTGAGTCCCCTTAAATAGTATCTGGAAATAAAGGGGGGGGGCATTTCAAATACCTGTGTTATGGCAAATTGACAAGGAGCTATGTCAGGAAAGAAGGCAGAAGACGTAAGCTAAAGAAATATATATTTTATAATACTTCTGTCTTCCACTTTGCAGGAAGGGTTTTCTAAATGCACATGCCCTACCAGGTGCCAATGAGAAGGCCCTGACTGATATGTATGCAAATGCCCTAGGGTAGAAGTGACAATGAGGCAGAGGGTCATATCTAGATATTAATTTCATTATACAGAAAAATAAATATAAGATTCAAAACCTGAAATCCATTTTGACTAGTAAGTAAAATTTTTTCTAAATGGAGGGTGACTTATAAGATAAGTCACTAAGCAAAATGAAGTTCTCTAATAAAATCCACCATTCTCAAGTTCTTACTGAGGAAAAAAAAATATTTTCTGTGTTATTTTCCTAAGTGAATTATTTTAATAAAAAGTGGGGGAGGTTACCATGAATTTCAATTCCACAAATGCCACAAACAGCTTCTGAAGCTGAAGCTATGACAATGAACTTCCATGTCACAAAGAGGAGGTGGAGGGAACAGTGCAGAGAAACAGTGACATTGCATTACAGTAGGTATTTACGCCTGCTATCCTCATCCAAGGTGAGGTCAACAACTTCTGCGGGGGAAGCCCACGTCTGCTGGGGAGTCACAGCAGTCCATGACTGTGTTTGCCGGGAGCCACCATACTGCGTGCCAGAGCCATGCTTCCAGGAAGAGACGCTCTGTATCACGCCTCCTCGGGGGTGAGCACACCTGCAATGGTGGAAAGAATAAAGCCCAGTTACTTACTGTTAGGAAGCTGAGATGCTGTGACTCCAGCTGCACTCAGCAACACTACCAACCCCATTATGCACACTTTGCTCAGCCTACA
>LOEQ01001230.1:389239-406070 GCA_001685075.1 Bramus lutescens
AGACTTTGCTGACTCCCCATGAGGGTCTCACCCTCTCTGAGGAATAGTTGGGGGTGGGGGGGGGAGAAGGTAGTGAGAGTGGGAGGACAGGAGGGAGAGGGAGCTTGGATTGGGATTTAAAATACGATTGTTTTTAAAAATTTATATATATAAAAAAGTTTAATTTACAAGACCAAGGGCTTGTCAGCTCCTGAGTTGTACCAGGGTCAGTTACTGACAACAGAGAAGATGGTTTTCTTTGGACTCACTTAAATCTCTCATTTCTATGATACGGAAATAGAAATTCCAAAAAAAAAAAAAGAACAATCTTAGTTGAAACAAAAAAACAGGAAAAATCTACTTGTAAAGTAAGTTTTATGACACAATTAAATAACCATGTTAAAAACAATGAAGACAAACCAGGCAGTTTGTGGTGCATGCCTGTAATCCCAGCACTCAGGAGGCAAAGGTGCGAGGAGTTCTGTTGCATAATATTATTTTAAGGTGTGGTACTTTTGTTTATGCTGTGGAACATTTGTTTAATGATGCAAAGATGTATTGCTTTTGTTTATATTGCATTTGTTTAAGTCTGTGAAGCTGTGATTCTCCGCCCCCCCTCTCCAATACACACACAGGATTTATTTCTCTGTATAGCCCTAGCTGTCCTGGAACTAGCTCTTGTAAACCAGGCTGGCCTTGAACTCACAGAGATCTGCCTGCCTCTGCCTCCTGAGTGCTGGGATTAAAGGTATGAGCCACCACTGTCAGCAAAGCTGTGATTCTTTGTCTAAAACACCTGATGGTCCAATTAAGAGCTGAATGGCCAATAGCAGGGCAGGAACAAGGACAGGTGGGATTGGGAGGCAGAGAAAATAAAATAAGAAACAAGGAAACAAGGAGAGGAGAACATCAGGTGCCAGCCACCCAGTCACCCACAGAGTAAGAAGGAAGATTGATATACAGAAATAAGAAAAGGAAAAATGATGTGGGATCATCTGTAAGTTGTGAAGACCATTGGTTAACAAAAGACTACTTTGAACCTATTATAGCAGGGCAGAACTTAGATAGGCAGGGAAAAGCTGACAAGCTGCCAATATAGGCAGAACTGTCTTTGAAATTTCCTGATTCATGGAAAAGTCTGCTGGATACTATGGGCCTGTAGGCTGAAGATGGATGATCCCCTAATGGTACAGAAGAACTTTGGGTGACTGTCCAGGCAGCAAGATGTCTCTGTCAATTCTAGAGTTTTGGAAGTTGCTTACAATCACTTTCTGTTTACTTAGGTAATGTTATATCCTTCTGGAGTCTTTGATGGAGTTGAAGAGTTTATAGTTACAGTTATAGTTTTCCTTAGTTATGATAAAAGATAAAGTAAATATAAATAATTCTCGCTTGATACTTGTTTTGTTATATGTAATTTTACTGTGTTAAAGTTAAAGCCTTCCTTTTTATTTAAACAGAAAAGGGGAGGTGATGTGAGATTTCACCTCTGTATGCTGTGAATACCACTGGTTAATAAAGGACTGCTTTGGACCTACTGCAGGGCAGAACTTAGATAGGCAGGGAAAACTTAACTGAATGCTGGGAGAAAGGAGGCAGACAGAGTCAGAGAGAAGCCATGCAGCTGCCACCAGAGACAGACTCGCTGAAACTTTGCTGGCAGGCCACAACCTCGTGGTGATGCACAAATTAATGGAGATGGGTTAAATTAAGATGTAAGAGTTAGCCAATAAGAAGCCACAGCTAATGGGCCAAGCAGGGACTTAATTAATACAGTTTCTGTGTGATTATTTCAGTTCTGGGTGGCCAGGATGAAAAAGCAGCTCCTTTCAACAGAAAACATCCAGGGGCAAAGGTAGATGGGTTAATTTAAGAAAGAAAAGCTGGCTAGAAACAAAGCAAGCTAACACCACGTGTTTATAAGTAAATTAAACCTCCATGTACGTTTACTTGGGAGCTGGGTGGTGGACCCCCAAAAAAAAGCCAAAAGAAAAAAAAATCACACAACAGATTTCTGTGAGTTCAAGGCCTGCCCCTTGAGTGAGTTCTAGGACAGGCTCCAAAGCTACAGAGAAATCCTATCTCAAAAAACAAACCAGCCCCCCCCCAAAAAAAAACAGATAAGGGGCTGGAGAGATGGTTCAGTGGTTAAGAGTATTGACTACTCTTCCAGAGGACCCAGGTTCAATTCCCAGCACCCACATGACAGCGTAAGACTCTGCAACTCTAGTTCCAGGGGTTCCAACACTCATACAGACATACAACACATGCAAAACACCAATGCACATAAAATTAAAAAATAGTGAAAATAACACTATTTTATAGTTATATTTCTAAAGTGTATGGGAACACCACCTTGCATAAAAGGTCTATATGTCCTTTACCATTTACCATAGCTCGGGGAGAAGAGCAGGGCTGAAGCCTCAGTTCATAGCACATGGGAGGGAGAACCACACTGCTGAGTCACGCTAGCTCACGCGGAGAAAACTGCTTCAGAAACACTAGCAGCCTGAATTCCATACTCCAGTCAAACGATAAAACCAGAGCCCTGAAGGAAACCCTGATAAAGCCTTGACTAAAATGAAAGAAGGCAGAAGGCTCAAGCTATGACCCACATCTGACAGTACTGTATGTGAAGCAACAAGCAGTGTGAGTTTCGGGGGCCTGACAACCAGAGAATAACCAAGTTATTCTCTGACCACTACATACTCACAATGACATCAGTGTATCCATCCATTCACATGTATCGCACACATGAAAATAGTTTAAAAAACAACTGCTTTTAAACCATACATTGCCCCCCCCCAAAAAAATATCTACCTGTTAACCTGCCAACAACTAAGAGAACTATGGAAGAATAGAGCCACTGGGGCCAAGGCACAGGGCAGAAGTATTTTTGTATTTTGTTGTTGTATTTTGGGGTTTTTTTTGTTTTGTTTTTGTTTTTGTTTTTGAGACAAGATTTTGCTATGTATCCCAGATAGCCTTAAACTGACTAGGTATCAAAACTCACCTTGAACTCGCACTAATCCACCTACCTCAGCATCCTGAATACTAGGATTACAGGTGTGGGCCATCACACCTGACTCAGAACACAGATTTCCTAAGTACCAGAGACACAGAATCTGTTCAAGAAATGGGCCAAGTACCCACTAAGCCAGAGGCTAATACAATATATTCAAAGACTTTTTAGCAAAAGTATTAAAACAAGGAACCCACAGCACATTGTCTAATCCCAAACCCTACAGTCTGTTAAGTAAACACAGACTAAGTGAAGGTAGAATGGCCATGGAAGTGGAACACTGACAAATTATTTTGATGGGATACTTATGCAGTTTCATATATATTACCTCACTGGCCTTTTCAAATAACCCTATGAGGTGGAATGGAAGTCATTACCCTGTCTACAGACAGAAACAGGCTTAAGCAGGTGACAGGATTTACCTGGTCATGGAACTCTTTGAGACAAGTCTACTTTAAATTGGCATAAGTGAAATGAATCATCTTAAAATATGAAGTTCTCTAAAAGTTCAAAAGCTCATTTGCACAAGCATTCTAATTTAAGTAAAGCTGACTAGAAAGTCAGAAAGAATTCAGGGACTAAGGAGCCACCAAGGCAGTCAATGTAATCTTTGGCAGAATTCCTATAACATCTAAACAAAGGGGTAAAAAGTCCCACTGTTACTCTTCCTAGGGAATCCCAGGCAGTGGTTTTAAAGGGATCTAATCTAATCTGCATTTTACAGAAGAGATGGACCAAGGATGAAATGCAACTTACATTCAGAACTACAGCAAAATCACACTTTCATTCAGGTTTATTTTCCTCTAAGTAACTATGCTTCCTCAAATGACAGCTGAAATACTACTGTCTGGTCCAGAGGACTACTGCTTGGTTCCAAAGGTATTTGTTAAACATGAAAACAGATTCTAGAAAAGTATTTGTTGTAGGAGCAGGAAGTGTGAGTGAGAGTTTAAAGTCTGCATTTACTACCGAAGAGTGAACAGCCACAGTGGACAGGAGATGAAGTGCATATTTAACTAAGTGGTCACTTCTGCATTGTGTTGCAAGCAGTTCTCATGTCCAGAAGAGAAAGGGGCAGTTAGGACACTGGAACACCTAAAAGACCTAGACTAAGGATGAGAACAAGCCCTGACCACCTGAGTTTGTCTTCAGAATTCTCTAGAGGATATGGTGATCACACCTCTCTGGCCCAAAGCTTTTCTGGCTCTAGACAGCTGTAGCCAGGTGGTTAGCTTCCGAAGAGAACCACCATAAACTGTAGAGCCCCATGAAAGGTATCATTCTGCCCCTTGGAGATTTCAAAGATAAGTGACACAGATCAGCTTCTAGAGGACAATTCTTGGGTGATCACATCTACACAATTCAGCCACCACAAAACATAATAAACTGCCCATTAAAATTAAAGCTGGGGGGTTAAGAGAGCTTACTGCTCTTGCAGAGACCCCGAGTTCAGTTCCTAGAACCCACCATGGGAAATTCACAACCATCTAAAACTCCAGCTTCAGGGGAGCTGATGGCCCCTAAACTCACTCATGTGCCCATATCCCCACAAACTATGAAAAAATAGACAATTTTAAAAAGAGTCAAGCTGGGCATTAAAGAAGATACTAACATGACCTCCAAGGTCATCAGTGACTAGGATTTGTTGGAAGTCAGGATCAAAATCACTAAGGGAATGACCTGGGGGAAGTCAAAACTACAGAGTGTAGTCACAAGAGAATATCTGTCTGTGCTTTGATCTGTGTGCTGGATACTTTAGAAATAAACAGCTTGCAAATATTAAGGTCTACAATATGACTTGTTTTGTGTGTTATAAGCAGTAAAACATTCATTTTTTATGGTTTAACTACCTCAAACATCTTACATAGAATGATAGCCAGGAAATGAATGACACACTGAGGATTTTTTCTTCTTTATCATGAAAACGCGGTCCTACAGCCCCAATATGTGTTTGTTTGTTGTTTTTTTAAGTATAGAAATATCATGCTGATGATTATCTCAAATATCATCATAGAATCTTCATCTGGCGATGGATGGAGATAGAGACAGAGACCCTCATCAGAGGAACGGACTGAGCTCCCAAGGTCCAGTTGAAAGGCAGGAGAGAGAAGAAGCAAAGAAGTCAGGACTGCAAGGGGTTGGTCCACCAACTGAGGCAGTGTACCTGTTATAATGGGAGCTCACCAAATCCAGCTGGACGGGGTCTGAATGAGCATGTGATCAAACCAGACTCTCTGATTGTGGCTGACAATGGGGGGCTGACTGAGAAGCCATTGATAAAGGCATTGGGACTTGTTTTTATGACATGTTCTGGCCTTTTGGGACCCTAGTCTATATGGATGCACAGCTCCCTAAGCCTGGATGTAGGAGGGAGGGCCTTGGACTTCCCACAGGGCAGGGTTCCCTGCCCTTTCTCAAGCAGGGTAGGAGAAGGAGGAGGGGGTGTGTGGGAGTGGGAGGGGATTGGGAGGAGGGAAGCATAAATAATTGAATGGAAAAAATTAAACAAACAAACAAACAAATAAATAAAAATGTTGTGGGAAGCTGCTTGTTTGTTCCCGGCTGCTCAGACCCAAAATAATCACACAGAAACTATATAATTTAAACCACTGCTTGGTCTATTAGCTCTAGCTTCTAATTAACTAGCTCTTACATCTTAATTTAACCCATTTCTATTAATCTGTGTATCGCTGTATCGCTGTGGCTTAACGTCAAGGTTCCAGTTTATCTGTCTCTGGTGTCTTCCTGATTCTGCCTTCTTTCTCCCAGCATTCAGTTTAGTTTTCCCCACCTAGCTCTGTTCTGCCCTGCTATAGGCTCAAAGAAGTTTCTTTATTCATTAACCAATAAAAGCAACACATATACAGAAGGACTTCCCACATCATAGAAAAGTAACTTTTAGGGGCAGGAGTTAATGTATTTGTTCACGTGGATATGCGCACACATGCAAATGTGTGTGGTATATGCACCCATTTTGTGTGTGTGTACCCACATATGGAGGCCTACAGACAACTTCACCAATCTTCCTCAACTGCTTCTCCCCCCCACCCCCCAGACAATGAACCTGAGGCTCATCAATCCTGCTAGACTGGCTGGCCAAGGGGCTTTAAGGCTAGTCAGCACTGGGGTTACAGATACAGCTGCCCTAAGAGCTGTGGATCAGAAATCAGGTCCTTTACCAATAAAGCCACCTCCTGTGCCAAGAACTTTTCTAAAGTGCACAAAGCAAGCCAGTGTTGGAGAAATGTTTCAACTACTTTGTAAAATAAAGTCCATTACAGAAAAATTTATAATGATAGGGATGGGCATTTTTATGTAGTAAGACTACAATGGTTTTTATAAGCCCCACAGAGTTGTTCTTGAGGCTCGGAATTCCAAGGCATTAAAATAAAAATAAACAATTTCCATGCATTAACCCATACGCTTTCCTATATTATAAAAGGCATGGGATAGCCTACACCTTCATGCCAGCCAGGATGAGGTCTACCACTTTCTTTCCTTTAAAATTTTATTTATTTTATTTTATGAGTGTTCTATCTGCATGTACACCTTCATGCCAGAAGAGAGCATCAGATCCCACTATAGATGGCTGTAAGTCACCATGTTGCTGCTGGGAATTGAACTCAGGACCTCTGGAGGAGCACTTGTGCTCTTAAGGGCTGAGCCATCTTTCCAGCCCCGATTTATGACTTATCTTTTGGTTTAAAGAGAGTCACAATGTAAAGTATCAGAATACCCCCAGGTACTTGCCTACCTTGCATGCTCCTGAACGCCCACAATCTCCACTTCGCTATCTGAAGAGGCAATATTAATTTCTTCATTAAGTGGTGCATTGCCAACAGATGTTTTGTCACTTGCTAGGAATCCTGGATCCAAATGACCTGAGAGAGAAGGGGAGAAAAGCAAGCGATACAGATTGATTCCTTTAAACAACAACGATAGATTACTCATCTAGATTAATTACAAAAATAAGTAACTCTATTCAAGCTCTATTAGCCACAGCAAAACTGTTACCACTGTCAAATAAACAGGGGCACAACCCTGTGTTTTGTTGGTTTTTTTCTTCCTTTTTCCATTTTTTGTGTGCATGTGTGTGTGTTTGTCATGCATGTATGTACACAGATAACCTTTTTCGCACATGTATAGGTGCACATGTGTGGCATGCACGTGGAGATACAAGGTTGATATCGGGAATCATCTTTCATCGTCTCTACCATATTCACTCTAACAGGCTCACTTCAGAGCTCCCTGACACGGCCCATCTTCAGGCAGGAAGTACAGGCAGGCTACCAAGGCCCCTGACATTTGCATGGGTTTCTGAATTCCACGCCTCACAATTACATGGTAAGCACTTTAACCAGAACCATCTCCCAAGATGCTCTGCCACTTGAAAACAAACAAACTGTCTTTTAAAAAGAAATAGAAAGGGCTGGAGAGCTCAGCATGTGCAGCTCCTCTAGGGGACCCAAGCTCAATTCCCAGCACCCACATCAGGCAGCTCACAGCTCGAAGGGATCTGACATCCTCCTCTGGCCTCCATGGGCACCTGCACTCACATACATATACCCACACACACATAATGGAAGTCAAAAATATCCTTTTAAACAAAGAAATATAATGTCTGGACATGGCATGTATCCAAGCAGCACATCAGGGCTTTCCAGGAAAAGTCCCTTATTCTATACTTCTGTCTCTTAGGAGAAAAAGAAAATACTTTGACTAAAACTCTACCTAAATATATTTATAGATATACTATAACACTCTGTATTTTATTCTGTAGTGCTTTTTGCATTCAACTCTAGTCTACTATTAATGACCTGCACAACCACCTTGAGCTCAACGGGGTATCTCTCTACTGCTTATCATCACAGAACAAAATTCTAAATCAGAAATCTGTAAAGGCATTCGCAGAATCAAAGTGACAGTTAATACTGTATTTATACCAAAATGCTTTGTGAAAGACTTTTTCCTCTCAAGGAATGACAATCTGGCAGAGTCTAATCCCAAAATACATGAAAAAGCAAAGACAAAGAAGCAGATGGAGCTTTGGGATGCGCATGACTGAAACATACGCAGCACACGGCTGACAACTCCCAACGGACATGAACAAAGCATGAGAGCCTGGGGCGTACCCCAGTTCAGCGCACTGAGACACAAAGGACCGCTCGCTGCACAGGCATCTTCCTAAACTACTCATTAGATGGTGCGATGAAATGCCTGCAGTGTCACAGTGAGCCAGATTGTCACGGACCTGACCAGAAGGGTAATGGTACAACATCAAATCAAAACACAATCCAAACATGAGTAAGAGAATTCAGCTATGTGCACCAATCTTAAATATACAATCTTAAATGAATTTTAAATTCCTACATGGCCAGCAATAAAGTTCAGTGGTAAAATCATTTGTCCCGCAAGCCAAACAACCCGAGTTCAATCCCCAGACACATAATAGAAGGAGGAAACAGACTCCCCAAAGTTGTCCTCTGAACTAAACACACACACACACACACACACACACACACACACAGTCTCTCACTTTTTTTTTTTGGCTTTTTAGTGGGTTTTGTTGTGGTGGTTGTTGTTGTTTTGTTTTTCAAGACAGGGTGTTGTTTTGTTTTTCAAGACAGGGTTTCTCTGTAGCTTTAGGGCCTGTTCTGGAACTAGCTCTTGTAGACCAGGCTGTTGTAGACAGGGCTGGCCTCGAACTCACAGAGATCCGCTCGCCTCTGCCTCCCAAGTGCTGAGATTAAAGGCATGCGCCACCACAGCCTGTTTCCAACAAATTTTAACTAACAAATTAATTCCTACAAACTAACTTAGTTGTAGTCAACACAAAATTTCATTTACTCATTAAAAAATTGGCATTTAAATATGCTGTTATCTAATACAAATTTTTTCTCTATATTGAACAAAAATGTTTACGAAAGCTCATAGAAATGAAATCAATGAGAGGACGATCTTACAGACATGGATGGATCATCCTCCTCTTTCACTGAGAGATTTCATATTTTCCCTGTCAGCTGTTCAACATAACCCTTTTGGAAAAGCACAGGCAGCTCCAAATTTAAACTTCATAGTGTCTGCATCCTCTAGCCCTGCAAACTCACCTTGGAGAGTTCACCCTATGAGGAAAAGCCTTACATAAGCGAGACGTTACAACAGTCAGAGATGGGCACAACAGTGTTAACAGAGACTTGGGAAAGCAGACACTCAACATCAGAGTATAATTCATACCATTATAAAATGTGTAGACAGTAAGGAAAGCTGTGGAAAGTAATAAAGTTTGATGAGACTGCTAGTGTTTACTATTTAATGCTATTTTCACCTATCTGGGACGTTTAAAACGACCGAGAGTTGTCAGCGGGACAAGTGGGACTACCTGAGTCAGTGTGATCCCAGGATCCACATGGTGGAAGAAGAGAACCTATTCTCAAAGTTGTCCTCTGACCTCTACATGTGCACTATGGCACATGTGTGCCTACATATGTATAACTAATTTTTAATGACTAGAAACAAGGTGACTGAGACTATATTACAGTCTGCATGAGTTTGTAATATGATTTGGATTTCATGTGGTAACACACTGTAGTAGCCACAGATTTTTGAAACCAAAATGCACGAATATTCTCTACATGGCACCCAGTTTTGTTAAATCAGGGATGTTGTTTAAATGGGATCTGGGGAAGTCTAGAAGTGGTAAACGCAGATCCTTATTCTGTCTACCACCTTGCTGTAGTCAAGTGTTTCATCCATCTGTACCTTCACTACGCACACTGCTCCAGCTGCACTGCAGGGTAAGGCAGATTGACAGCCTTGCTCTTTTCAAGTTTCAACAAGTCTGTAATTGATATCTCAAGTAGATTTTATTATTTATCTGTGTGTTCTTACAATAAGTATACTACTTGTGATGTGGTATACATTATACTGGGTGGTAGGAACACTATTTGACACAAGGCAAGTATAGGCACTATTCGCAATAAATCTATAATAAATCAGCAATAGAAAAAAAAAGCAATCCATTACCCACAGCTTAAAAAACTGCTCCATGTTTTTTGGTAGGGAGCAGCCTGGAAACATGAACAATGGTATACATCTGTGATCCTAGCATCTGGAAGCCAGGCTGGGTTACGTATCAAGTTGTACAAGGAAAGAGAACAGGCACATTCCCCAGACTGTGACCAGGGAAGCTGAGCTCCCAGGGAAGACCAGGTACAGTGAAAGGGGAAGTACCTTTAGGGTTTAAAAGTGTATTGAGAGTTAGAAAAGAAAAAGTCATGATGAACACACTGCTGGCAACACCGGCAAGAGCGGAATCTCAGGTTGGAGCCTGGACTTGATTTTGAAAGGTGAGAAACCACTGAAAGACACAATTCAGCTCTGTATTCTAAAGGCTTCCTTTTGAAATACAGAAGTCAAACTGGCAGCAGGGCCAGAAAAATGCAGGCAGTGGAACCAGTTACACTGTTACGCTTTCTGGGGAAGGTACCAAATGGGGGCTGCTCATGTGATGCTGGCTCAGATAAACCAAAGGATGAAGGAGTGAAAATGATGTGTGCTGGTTACTTAGGCAGCTTGGAGGAGACAATGAAGGCTGAGGATAGCTTTTCAACAGATAGTTGGAAGTACTATTCAAAAACACTTTTGAGCAAAACAGACTTGATAAATCCTTACCATCCCCGAGAGAAGGGTCACAGCAGTGAGGGGAGCACAGGAAAGAACCCTGACGACCACCACTAATTAAGAGATGGCACAGAGAGGGGAATCTATGGGATAACAAAAACAAAAGCCTAAGACATGGTCAGGTAAGAACTGAGAAGGGGGGATTACCTACTTGGAACCCCTCCTGCTCTTGGGAGTTCTTTCTCAATTTTTCTCAATAAATCTGTGCTCACTGCTGAAAAATTAACAAAAACATGAAAATAAGTAGAGACTTCTAGAGTCAACAACAAGATGACCTTGGAAAGCAGGGTCTCAGGAATGATGGAACCAAAAGAGCAAAAAGGCCGAGGCGAAACAAGAACAAACTACACAAGGCAGAATGTGGACGACAGGAGGCAAATGAGGGAGACAGATGAGTGATATGTACTTTAAAGATTTTTAAAGATGTGCTAGATCAGGTTAAATTAGAAAAAGGGAAGCAACAGAGCCATGGCAGGCAGCTGAAGTGATCTTTACTGGATGTGAACAGGGAAGCAGGAAGTGCAAGTACTGCCGTCGTTCTAAGAAAAGAAAAAGTACTCCTAAGGAAAGCACAGTCTGAGAGACAAGGTGACATTGCAGATTAGGGAAATACAGTGACCCTTAATCCAACCAGGTAACTGTCTCCGTTTGGGTTTAGCAGTGTAAACACAGGCTAACTACAGTATGCCAGGCGAGTATAGCTAAACACTCAACTGCACTCAAAAGCTGAGGACACTTGCCAAGGAGCCCTGGAGCCAGACCCAACAAGCGAAGGAGTAAAGTCCTCAGCGCAAAGCCGGAGTGGCAACTGTGATCTCAGCCTAGAAAGGCTGAGTCGGAAAGGAGGCCACAAAACTGACAAGACAAGCAAGGGCCCTGGTTGTAGAAGGAGAGAACAGGAGCAGGCAGAGAGCCAGCAGTCAGGAGAGTAACACACTGCCACTTCCTCTCCCACCTACACATAAATGCTAAGCCCCTGGCCCATTCCTCTTCTTCAGGCTCACCCTACAGTCTTGTTCTACTGGGTTCCTACCACCCACAACTCACCTGTCAACAACTTTTCTACTGCCTTCTGGAATGTCAGTTCAGGGAAAACTGTGCTGAACTTTCCTTCCACTTCCTTATGGAACAGGCTTTCCTGAAAATGCTGCCCACCCCAGTCTAGCTCCTAACCTGTGCCCCAGTTTGGGGACTGGCTAAACAGTCCTTCATCCTCCAATACCAGTAGTGTCTTTCTTCCAGGGAACTTTCCTACCTTCACACGCTGACCCCGGACAGATTCATTCATTTATGAATCATGACTGGAGTCTCTCTCCTTCTCTCTTTCCACTTGTACATCAGCTCTCATGAACGCTCATCTGTGTTCACAGCCATCTTAAAACAGTATCAACTTACTAAGAAATAAGGAATTGTGCTCCAGGAGGCACTTAAAGCCACATGTGACAGACTTACAATAAGATTCTCAGTCTGTCAAGCTCCCCAAAGTATGTAAGTAAACTGAATGAAGCCTAACTTAAAAGAGCATTTTAAGTCAGTGCAGCTGTCAAACTGTTCCTCCATCACCCAAACACAACCCACCGAACCTTACTACTTCTGTGTCCAGCTTACCACCATCCTTCTGACCCACGGTTTAACTTTATAGGAATCTGTGATCCATCTCAGACATTCTTGTATTCTTGAATACCAGCCTTTACTAGGCAGGCCCCTCACTCTGACCTGTGTCCAAAAACCCATCAGAGCCAGCAATGTGACATTATACTAGCGGGTAGCTTTTCTTTAAGAAAAATTGTTTTGAAGAAACCACTAAGCCACATGTTATTTTTAGAATATCTTTTTAAAAAAAATCACTAGTATTTCAGATTATTCTACTTTATTCCTCATAAATCTAAAAGTCAATAATTTATATACTACTTTCAGATTATTAGACTCAAACAATTTGAATAGTACAACTGTGGCCATAAAAATTGCAATGTAAGCCATATATAGTGGATATGTGACTCTAATTCCAGTATTTGGGAGATGGAGGTAAAAGGATCATAAGTTCAAGGCCAGCTTGGACTAAACAAAACCTTGCCTCAAACACAAACATCCAAATGTGCAGTTCAAAAGCAAGCTACCTGGTAACAATGCTTACAGTCCTAGGATTTGGGCTCTGATGAGGAAGATTACAAGTAAGGGCTCCCTAGTCCTATATCCAAGAGCATCTCAGACTTCTGCTTCTTTGAACTCCAACTATAATTATTGTCGTTGTTTCTTGTTTGTTTTTTTGTTTTGTTGTTTTGAAAGAGGATCTTACTCTCTAACCCAAGTGGCTGCAACTCACTATGTAGCCAAGGAAGGCCTCAAACTCATAACAATATTAATCTTCCTCCTTAATCTACTTCAGCGCTATCACTATTATGTAGCACAATGGTTGTGGGCATTCCTGTTTTGTGCTGTACATTAACAGTAACAATAACATTTGCGAGGCAGATACTAGTTTTATAGATAGAGAAAACTGAGGCTTTACATAACTGACCTATGGCCACACAGTTCCTAAGTGGCTACTGATTCAAAAGTGGCACCCTATACAACAATTCAAATATCACATAAGAAAAAGTAACATGGCAAGGAAACATGGCAAAAGCTAAAATGTACATCTTTTGCTGATCAGTGTCTTTCCTGATTCCAAACTAGTCTTTAAAATCTGCCTGTTACCCAACTCTTTTACCAGTTCAAAACTAAGGATACTAAATAGTGCTATATTTTCATATCTAGGGAAAATGACTTTAAAAGAGAGACATTCTAGCAAGAAAATGTCATGGGCGCTATTGAACAGTGGTAACTGTATCATAAAGATTAACCTACCATAATTTATGGCCCAATTTGCACACATACTTTGTATTATAACGTAAAGAAATACATATATACAAAATTACATATACATGTATGTGTGTGTATATATATACAAAATATATGTGCATATAAAAAAATTATATGCATATATACAAAACATACTAACAGCAGCAGCATCTAAAACAGCACCCTCAACATTCAGTGAGAGGAAGCTATCATAAGCAAGCACACAACTCACAAAATGTTTAACTAAGAAAAAACTACAAATGATGGTCTGCAATGCAATTAATTCAAAAGTAGGTGTTTTTAAACTAATTACTAAAAAACAAATTAAGAACATAAAGGAATAACAAATATTTAGAACAGCTTTCAGAGTAAGGGGGAAGCTGCAGAGCTGAAGCCCTGGTATTGCCCTTCTCACACCCTTTCAACATGTTTTATTTCTTAAAAAGAAGGGTGGTAGGTACACAGCAATCATAATGTTTTAAATAAACAGCTTAAATTTACAGTGAGCCCTCCATCCCCACCAACTGTGAATGGAAAATAGAGGAAAAACTGCACTCGAACTGAACACACAGGATCTTTTTGTCGCCATTCCCCCCAAATACAATCAGGGCTTGTAAGTGATCCGAGGACGACTAAAGTAAAAAGATGTGTGTAAATTATATGCAAATACTATACCATCTATAACCGAGATTTGTTCTTTCCTATGGATTTGGGTTTGTTCTTTTTCAAACAAAACCTTACTCTATCCCAAGTTGACTCAAATATACTCTGGAACCCATAATGTCCTTAAACTCAGAGTGATTCTCCTAATTCAGCCTGCCAAGTGCTGCGATTATGGACCCAGTCCCTCTGGGGTTTTTGGTTTTATTCTGTTTCATAATTCAGAGGTTCTGAAAATCCTCCATAGACACTAAGATATGATCATACCAGAACCTGAAAATGTAAATATTAAACCCTGGATAGAACTGCTATGTTTTCTGTAGATCAAAGAAAAACATTAACAATTCTACATGAGTCAACATACTGGTAAGAATTCTCTATGGTAAGTGCCAGGCGGAGGTGGTGTACGCCTTTAATACCAGCACTCGTGAAGCAGAGGCAGGCGGATCTCTATGAGTCCAAGCCCAGCCTGGTCTGCAAAGTGAGTTCCAGGACAACTAGGACTGTTACACAAAGAAACCCAGTCTCAAAAGAAGCAAAGGGATTCTCTATATTAATAATGACATGGACTTGAGAGACAGCCTTGCAGATAAGAGCACTGGTTCCTCTTTCAGAGGATCCAAGTTTAATTTCCAGCACCTACATGGTGGTTCACAAGCACCTGTAACACCAGTTACAAAGGAATCTAACGCCATCTTTTGGCACCAGGCACACAAGTACTATGCAGACAAACATGTAAGTGAACACCCATACATATAAAATAAATTTTAAAAATAAGAAAATAACATGTGGGCTAGAGAGACAGCTCCAAGGTTAAGAGCATTTTTCTGGTCTGATGGTCTTGCAGAGGGCACAGGTGAATCTCCTAACACCTACACAGTGGCTCATGAGCTCCAGTTCCAAGGAATGACAACCTATTCTGAACTCCATGGATACTGCATGCACACGGTGCACATGCAGACAAGCAAATATTTATACAAATAAAAATGAAATGAAAATCCAAAAGAAAAACTGATCCATGATCAAAACCAAATCCAATTTCCAAATCAGACACACTCTTAGAAGGTCAGTAAGCTATTCTACAGTGTTGAAGACAGTGATAGAATTTAGGACAACCACCACTGGCACTGTGTTTTAATGTAGAAAACAAAATTACATTATAAAACTTCCCATAAAAGTAATGACTTAATGAAATAATAGCTAAAGACCAATGCATTAAACCAGTGAACATAATTCTTCAAAAGCTACAAAGAAAATAGAGATTGCATAAGAGTTTAAGTTTCCTCCCCTTTCATCTTAAACTTAAGTACTATTTTTTTTATTTAAAGTTCAAATTAAAAAGAATATTTGAGGAAGAGATTGAAGGGAAGCTGGAGGCATGCTAAGAAGTTTCCAATATGCAGTGAGGTTCTTCCTAAGTAGCACTTTAAGAATGTCAGAGATCTAAAAGAATGGAACGCAAAAAAGGAGATTCTCTCTGAAATGATGGAAGCAGGGGTGAAAGATAGGTATTAGGAAAGAGGAGGAGAGCTTACTGGGGAGGAATTAACAGAGAGACCACAAAGGAAACAAGGACAACACTGCAGATGAAGCAGCATACGCAGAGAGCATCCACAGACCCTCCTGAAGCTGCAAGGTGGCTATCCAGAGTCGAGGCAGAGAAAGAACTGGCAGAGGCGTCTGAGGACATCTTGGTTGCTTTCATAAAAGCATTTTAACCCAAGAGTATGCTTCCTGGAACTTGATGCCTACATATTCATATATTTTTATTTGCTTCCTTCTAATTAAGAAATGGCATACTACTCAAATCTTCATATAGGGCAGCCTGGAAAGTCACAATTTTTCAATGACAGAAGGCTGTATATGGCCTGCTCTCCTTAGCAGGGTTTATTACCATAAGAAATGGTTGGCAGGACTCATGCACATTGTCATTAGAAAAAGGGGTAGGGAAGACCAACCTGCCTCTAGAAGCTCGCTGGTCCTCCAGGTAGCTCCTGTGTTCTGGCCGCCTACTGAATTATTGTGCTCTTGAACTACTGCAGCCGCCAATAAATTGTCCACATTTACCACTTCTGGGTCAGAGCTGGTGTCAGACATATCATAATGAGCTACAACTGGAGGTCCATCTAGGGAGGGAAAAAAATGTATACTTGTATCTAACTTGTGGGGTAAGGAATACCTCTCCAACTAATTAAGAGCCCACTAAATGCCAGCTGCCTTAACTATCATTGCATCTGATTAGAGCTCACTTTGTATCTAGTGTTTTGAACATGATACTGAAGTAGAAAAGATAACCCAAGAAGACAAAGATGAGGGACACGTTTTGGAAAGAGGAAAAGGGCATTACTTATTACAAAGAACAGAAGACAAGACTATACTGCACAACATAACACTGAATTATTCCTACAGAGCAACAAATTAAGAAAAGGCAATGATGACTCCACAAGGAAAATGGGGGAGACTGCAGGAAACTGTTGAACCTCACTCAATGTCTTTCAAAAATGAGTTTAGCTCTTTTAGTAGCCAATATTAAAAATTCCTAGTAGACTTGGAGAGGAAAATCCCACGTACACTTTCTATTTTTAAAAATATTTCTTTATTTATTATGTATACAATATTCTGTCTGTGTGTACATCTGCAGGCCAGAAG
>LOEQ01001230.1:424695-438188 GCA_001685075.1 Bramus lutescens
GGAAAGCTTAAAAATCATTTTTAAAAAGTGAAATTATGGGTAACTTAAACATTTACTACTATTTAAAAAAGATTTATCTTTATTTTTAACTGTGTGCATGTATGTATCTATGAGCAGGCGTGTGCACATACATGTGTGCATGAAGGCCAGAGGCATCAGATCCCTAGGACTAAAGTTATAGACAGCTGTGAGTCATCAATGTGGATGCTAGGAACTGAACCTTTGAAAGAGCAGTACTCATGCTTAACCACTGAGCTATCTCTCAACCCCAAATTTGTCACTTTTCAAGAATGTTTAATTCTAGCCAAGAATTACTTGATTAAGTATAATAATCAGAAAAACTGGCTAGACAAATTTGTCATGATACATCTAAGCATATCAATATTTGTGGTGGATATTAGGTGTAAAGTTGCTGGCTTCAGTAGGGTTGAGCTGGTCTGAGAGCGTCACATGAATTAAGAATTCAGGTGATTGTACACATCTGTTCTCACTAAACATTCTCACCTACTCCAAAACAAGGTAAACCAGCTGAGACAACTGCCTCTTACCCGGCACAACGGGTACCCTTCTGGAACCTCGTTCTGAAAAAGCATTTATAAGACCACACTAAAGTAGGTCATAAGAGCCAAGATGAGACAAAGCTCATTCTATGCTAACTGTTAATGAAAAGAAAAAAAAAGTTTTCTGGATGCCCATATATACAATTATACAGATGTGAACTCAGGAAATTCCTTGAAATGAAGTCTAATGCCCATTATTCTTGAATAAAACCAAAACCCTTCCAACAAACTTTACAGAGCTAAATGTTTTACAGAGAAACTGTCCCCCCATGAAAAATGTTCCAGTCATAAACTGTAAAGAAAACAAAAACCATAAATGTTCCAATTATAAAACTGCAAAGATAATATATAAAGCATACCAAAAACTCTAGAGATAAGCCAGGCATTTGATAAAAGCCTTAACTACTCAAGGTAACTATCACATAGCATTTTTACATTAGTTTACTATAGAATACTATAAATTTATCATAAAAGCTTCAAGTTCTCCAAATGAAAGTACTGCCAGATTATCTTCACCATGTTCTTCCAAACAGTTATTTAAAGCATCCATATTTCTAAAACTTCAAGAAAATGGTACAATGCAATACTAAGTAGCCTATCAGTTAATTGATNAAAAAAAAAAAAAACAGCTTCATAAACATTTCTTCCCAAGACATCAAACTAATCCAGTAAGACTGTACTGGTCTTCACCATTATCTGCATTCTTTAAAAGAAAATATACTGTTAAATTACTTGGCACACAGTACAATCAATTTTTAAGATGTGACTAAACAAAAGTTTATAATAAAGCATTTTCTGAATTACTAAACTGCTTGTATCTTGACAAAAATCACATAGTAGGAAACTTTACTGTTCCAATTGCTTTCCATTCTGTGTAAACAGCTGGACTCAAATTTCAGCATCCAAAGATTCTCTTAGGCACATCCAATGTAAGTTCACCCGAATGTCCATGTTGCTGCACTGAAGTTGGTTCACAGCATTTTTTAACAACTACTCTTGCTAAAGGTTGAGTGTGCCTCCCTTCTTACCCAAAGTCATAATGTGACTCAGGAAATTAAAAAATATATGTCTGTCACAGTAGAAATGGACAAGGTCACAGTTTTTCAGAGATAACAATATGGTTGACCTGAAGTTCCTTATGTTTAAATACTAGTCCATTGTTTTCTGCTTTGCACAATTACCAAAAAAGACCTTTTATACCTGTTCTATGTGTGAATAGGGCCAGCCACCTTCAACTCCAAAAATATTAGCAGTGTACATCACAGTCATACAGTGGCTCCATCTTCAGTTATCAATTGATTTCCCACAATTACCTTAGAAACTATTACTTCTTCTCAAAGGCCAAAAACTTACTAAGTTGTATAAAAAAATAGAAACTATAGTAAATATTAATTTACTTCAATGTTTGATTGGTATACAATTCAGAATAGATGGTAAACAGAAAGATTATCAGTATTTCAGAAGTCTAAAAGGTTATGACAGTCAGAAATGAACAAACAACTAGCCTACAGATTAAGGAAATAATGAGTGTTCATTAGATAGTACTCATTTCACCTCTACAATGGAATTCTAGCTTTAAAAAGAATATTATTCACCCACCTTCTCCCTTTCCATAAAAAAGGCAAAGTGCTGAGGTGGTTAGATGAAAATCTGTTTATAACTGGAATTAAGTACTGTTTCAGGAGATCCATTATAACTTAATAGATTAGAACAGAATATAAGAATACACAAACAATTTTATAGGTATTTAAAGGCTTCCTTTAAAGTATTATTAAATGAAAAACTGAAATATACCTAGAACATGCTTTAGAACAACCCAAAAGTCTGCTTCTTTCATGAACTTCATTTAAATCTTTTCCCATTAGTTTTAATATAAGGAAGTGTAAAGGAATTCAATCAAGATATTATCACAGGAAAAAGCATCTCAGGACTGTTTAAACTCATATTTAATATGCTATATGAAAGGCTTATTGTTAGAGTTCACACCTATAAAGTGCTTTCTAAATCATTCTTGCTATTGAGGTTAGGTATAAATTTAGATGATCAATATAATTTTTCTTGAAATATATTTTATACACTAGCAATATGTTGCCTTATGCATAAAACAAAACTAAAAAGAAAAAAGTCACCTATAAAACTTTAGAAAAAAAAACAAAACTTCCCCCTCTTTAATGAAGGAATAAACAAAAGCTATCATGACCTATTAAGTATGTTACTTTACAAAATATTCCTAGCCATATAATTCTCTTCAATAATGAGAATTCTTCACTTGAGAACCATTCAGATATCATCATTCTTCCTCTATGAAATCTCAAGACTGACTCTGTAGCACACAGTATGAGATGTGACAATACAGGAAAACCAGACATGTTAAAAATGTAATGAACTGCAGACCCTTTTCTCTATGAGAGCTGAGAGAAGCCAATTTGCAGGTAACTTTTTAAAGCCTGGGAGATCAAGGGGAAAGTTTGTTTTTTTTTTTTAAACATTCTTTACAATTTGAGTGACAAAACAGGATAAAAAAAAATGTGCAATATGGGTAACTAGTTTATCATCCACTAAGCCTGGTAGGAAAACACATAAAACTATTGTTTTAGGAGGAACAGTAATTAGAAAGTTTCAACGAAAGAATGTATTATTCCAGACACCATAAGCTCAAGTGCAGAGACTAGATAATAAAGCAAGGTGCCTATTCCTGAGGAAAATGTACTTAGTAATAATGCCAAACAGTGAGTATTAAATCTATGTAGTGCTAAAAAGGCAATGATGGAAGTTCAGATAGTATGTTACAGAGAAAGACCTGTAAGAATTCCATTGCTTAAAAATTAAACTTGTCCCTGTCATTAACCACTTAATGTTTCTGCTGATGTGCTAAAGTGCACTGGCAACTCAGAACAGGTTTGTTTGTGTTTTAAGCTGGCCATGTCTTGTTAATAGACTGCAGTCTTCACATTTATATAGAGCTGCACGTCTCCTGGATTTTTTTCAAGTGTCACTCATCTAAATGAGTCTGACAGCTGAGAAAGGCCATCAGGTGCTTTACAGTCAGTTTAAAAAACATCCTCTACCTGGTATCTCTGCAGTGATTGTCTTGCTGCTCCCTGAAACTTCTTCATCATCATCTGATGAGCTCGTGCTTGAGTCACAAGTCAGGTCACTATCACTGGTACTACTGTCCTGCAGCAAATTGTACTTCTTCCTTGCAGCAGCCTCTCGTTTTTGCCTCAGTAGTCTGATCCTTTCCTTGTGCTTTTGGCTCCGATGACCTTTAACCTTGGTGACTCGGCCATTCTGCTTATCACTCGACTGCCGGTTTTTCTTGGCAGCCATAGTAGATGTTTCACTTTCAGAACGGGATCGCCTAGACTTGCGCCCAACAGTGGCACCAGACACTCCTGATGTATCTCCTTCTACTGTTGTTTCTGCTTGAGAGGGTTCGTTCTCTTCTACAGAAGACAACGTGTCTGAATCAGCCAAGTGACCACTAGAGGAAGGGGAAAGCATGCAATGATTAGAGGAGTCACTCTCATAGACTCGGCCAGTTGTGGGCTTGTCACTCTCTGTGGATGCTAACTGAGACTCTGAAGAGTCCCTTCTCAGTTCCATCAACAAACACGGCATTGAAGAAAGAACTGTAGAGTCAGCTACACCATCCTTAGGAACTTGAGATTCCAGTTCTACAGAACCATCCTCCTCCTTGACTGTCTCTTGTTCGGAGGTTTTTGGTGGAGCTGCAGACTCAATGAGGTCTTCTACTTTTCCCACTGTCTCCTCCATCTTCATTTCAGAATTCCAAATTAAATCATGGAGCAGAGACTAGGAAACGATATCAAAGATGCAACAGGAAAGCAGCCTGTATGAAAACACATAATGTCAATGACTAGAAATGAAAGATTATTTAACCTATACAGTATGCTATTTTTCTAAGTGGCAAAAGTTACTACTTAGGCAGACCCTTAATATATTATGTATCCATAGTTAGTTCGCTAATAGCAGCACAATCCTAGCAGTCTTTATCTACTAAAAGCAGAACACTAATCCCCTATTGCTGTAATTACAGTACGTAACCAAAGAGTTAAGTTTAGAACTTTAGATAGGGTTGGGAAAGTAGTGTAGCAACAAAATAAGAAAGACTTAAAAACACTCCAGAAAGAATCTTAGAAAATCTTTAATACAATTATGTTTATTTGACTTTACTATAAATGAAAAGAATGGTTTAAATACAACTATTCTGAGTCTGGAGGTGGAGTTCAGTTGGTAGAGTGTTTAACTCACATATATGAAGGTGGGGTTCAATCCTCACCACTACCTAGAACTGAGACCCTAAAAAAAAAAAAAAGTAAGAGTAGTCTGACATGGACATGGTAGTGGTAGCACAGGCCTATAATTCTAGCTACTTGACAGGTATGAGGCTCCCAAAGTCAAGGCCTACTTGACTTCGGAACAACTTTTGACAACTTGGAAGACCCTGTCTCAAAATTAAAACAAAGGGGACAGAAAGATGGATGGCTCAGAGGTTAAGAGCACTTCCTGTTCTTGCAGCATATTCTGGTTTGGTTCCCAGAACCTACACAGCTGCTCCTTTCTATAACTCCAGTTCCAGGGGATCAGACACCCCTGTACATATATACATGCAGGCAAATACTTCTACGCATATAAAATAATTTTTTAAAAATAAATAGGTATAAAGGAGGAAGGGCTGGGATGTAGCTTAATAGCAGAGTGCTTGCCTAACATGTTTAATGCTCCGGTACGACTAAATACAGCAGTAGCCTGGTAATCATTATAATTAAAATGATGGTTTTATACTCAATTCCCCAAAGAAAAAGGAGAACTATCTATGTACACGTATGAATTGTTAGGGGGTTGGTGATGCTTTTTTTTTGGGTGATGCATTTTTTTATGCATGTATGTGTGCAGGTGCATGTGTGGGACAGATGAAAAACCCTCCTGTGTCATTCCTCAAAAGCCATCCACCTGTTTGTGAGACAGGAACCTTCAGTGGCCTGGAGACGGCCAATTCCACTATGCTGGCTGGTCACTGAGTTGTAGGGAAGCCTGTCTTTGCCACTCCTGAATCTGAATTTTTAACATGGGTTCTAGTGTCAAAAGTCAGGTCTTCTCTGAAAGAGCTATCTCTTCACCGTTTCCTTTAAAAAAAAAAAAGGAGGAGGAAATAAAGAAAAGAAAAAATCAAAATGAACAACCAAAGTATAATTATGCATCAAATCTGTCTGCATTCCCCTCAATAGAAGCTGTGCCAAAGGAGGATTAAGAGACAAGGCCAGCTGGGCATGGTAGCATACCTGTGTAATGTGGCACTTGCAAGGCTGACTTTTGGACATCAACCTAGGCTACATACTGAGAGCCTGTCTCAAAGGTCAGATTCTGCTGCTCCTTCAGCCTATAAGTGAAGTCTCATGTCAGATGTTTTGCTTCAAAAACAATAGCCACTACAATACAGTTCAGTTACTCTGTGAACCCAAGGAATCCTCTGACTAGGTTCAGGTTTAAGAAAAACTCCTTGCACATTTTACACCTTTATTTGCTAAATTTAGCACCCAATGTTCTAACCACTACCATAAAGGACACAACTCTAATCAATCATGAGCAGAACATAATCTTTAACTACCACTCTGTAACCTTTTACACAGAAAATTTCATTAATCGATGGTTTTCCAGAGCATAGTAATAAGGAGTAAGGCGAGCCACTCCTTCATCTTGTACACAGAATACAGAAGGCAAGGACCATGATGCCCCATAGGCCATAGGTGCAAACATTCATTCATCATGATGGTATGCTAGTGAAGTTTAATACAGTACTTCCATTACTTTAGTCTACCAAGTATCAGTTCATTTTATGACGGAAACCAGAAAATATCAGAAAAATCTTTTTATTGCTCTTACATTCGAAACACCATTAATAATTAATATAAACATGGTATTTTATGTATCTTTTTTTGCTTTGCATAGCTCTGCTCTCCAATAAAATGGGCATTGTGATAGTTTCCTTAACAAACAAGAATACTAAAATATTCTTACTAGAGCATTTACTAATTTGAGACACTCTTGTATGTACTACTTCATAAACATTCATAATATGACTAATTTTTTTAATTAAATAAAAATAAGCATAGATATTTTACAGTTCTAAAAGAAATGTAACACTCCTGAAAGCCAACAGAGGGAGTATAGGCTAAATCAGCAAACAGAACATAACACAAATAAAGTATGCTAACATGAAATGTTTGTATGTCTATATAAAAAACTCTTGGACTAAAAAAGTAATAAGCCAAATTTTTCTGATAAAAATAAAAGCAGCAAGAGTTGGGGCTGGCAAGATGGCTTAAGGGGTAACATAAAGGCACTTGCCACCTAGCCTATGGCCTGATTCAGTCCCTGGGATCCATAGGGTGGAAAAGATGCCTGTAAGCTGTCCTATATCACATGTGTATACCCCACCCTCAAATAAATAAATAAATAAGTTTGGGGAAAGCTTAGGTGAGAGTTGGTGGGCCTAGCGTTTGTAAAAGTCCTGGGTTCAAACCCAAACACTACACAAACAAGGCATGGCTAAGTATGTGTGTAATTCTAATCAGGAGGTGATCGTAGGAGGAACAAAAATTCAAGATCATCCTTGACAAGATCAATGCTAGCTAGAGCTATATGAGACTTGAAAGAGCAAGAGAATCTCAACTGATTCTGTTGAGAATCCACTCATACACTCTAAAATAAAGATTTTTTCTTTAAAGTAAAATATCTAAAATATACTAAAATGAAGGTAATGTTAATTATCAAGTAAACACGAAGCCTTATTTTGAAAGAAGGAAGCACTAGACCGTTTCAAAGTATTACAGTACAGCATTATCAGACTGAAAATAATTTA
This sequence comes from Bramus lutescens, assembly GCA_001685075.1. Lineage (NCBI taxonomy): Eukaryota > Metazoa > Chordata > Mammalia > Rodentia > Cricetidae > Bramus > Bramus lutescens. The sequence goes on from LOEQ01001230.1 coordinate 432,142, forward strand.
TTGCCTCTTCCTTCAGTGCTGCCAAGGTGTACGGTCTTCTAAAAAAAGCTAAGCTGCATGAGATGAGGGCCTCATTCCATCTATTGATTAACTAGCACATCACCCAGCAATGGCAGTCTCCCCAGCACCATCCCCACTGTCCACCATGGCTTATCTCCATGTTTGCCTGCATCGACTCTGCTCTCATCCTGCAAGATGAGGTGACCTGCACTGGAAGATCAATGCTCTCATTAAAAGCAGCTGGTGTAAATTTTGAACTTTTTGGTATGACTTATTTGCAGTCTCAGTCAATGTCAGTCAGCACTGGGAGTCTTATGTACAACACAAGGGCTGCTGGACCTGCTCAGGCACCTGGCGTCACACTAGTAGGAGCGCTGCCCACTGCTGTCATCAGAACAAGAGAAATCAAGAAACAAGAATCAAGAGAGTGGGCAGCTGAGGTGAGAAGGCTCAGTGATTAAGAACACTTGCTGCTCTTCCAGGGGACCTGAGTTCAGTCAGTTCCTAGCACTCACAATGGGAAGCTCACAACTGCAGGTAGTTCCAGCTGCAAAGGACCCAAAGCCTTTCTCTGGCTTCTTCAAGCACACACGCACGCACACGCACACACACACACACAGTGCCATACATTCTCATATTCATATTTTCTGTGTGTATCTCTCACACAAACACACAAATAAAAATGAATCTCAAAGAAAAAGTAATTATGCTATCTGTTTAAGTACAAGCAATGATTTATGATTTTGTCTATAGGGCAAAGAATCTCAGTAAGCATTGTTGTTATAAAATGGTAATGCCACCAGCTACCTTAAAAAGAAAAGAGGGTAAAATAAAAGATGTTATTATATGCAGTTTTGTACCTATTAAATTTTGTATCATATACAACAATTATCTTTCTTTCAAAGGTCTAACATAAAAGTCTTCTGAAAGAGTAGTGCTTTTTTTTCTGGACATGACACTGTCATTTGGGTCATTTTTCATCAATAAATTCCATAAAGCTTTCCCTCTGGAAACAGTGGTCAACTTTCTTAATGCTCCAACCGTTTAACACAGTTCCTCATTTTGTGGTGACCCCAACCATAAAATTATCTTCTTTGCTATTTAGTAACTGTGATTTTTGTTAATGTTATGAATCATAATGCAAATATCTGTGTTTTCCAATGGTCTTAGATGATCCCTATGAAAGGGGAATTCTATTCTTATGAACTAGTGATATGTCTCAAATGAGCCTGCTACCAAACTTCCTGAGTTTGAGCCCCAGGACCAACTCCAGCAAGTTTTCCGTTGGCTTTCACAAGTTCATGCCCCCAACACATACAAACTAAATAAAAATTTTAATTGAAAAGTTCTTAGAGATCAGATATATAATATCACTACTCATATATTTTTTAATGTTTAGAATGGTAAATTGTATAGTATGTATACATCTTGATGACATTTAAAAAACTTTTTAAAAAGATTAGTAGTGTGAGTTCCAATTCTAGAATAATATGTGAAGACTACCATGTATCCACTTCTTCTACAAAACTGGTAAATTCATAAATAAAGAAAAACAAATTCTCTGAAAAGTCCTGTAGAAAATGGAACCAATATTCAAGATACTTCCAAGCCAGGGTGGCAAAAGTCTTTATAAACCCCAACACTGTGAAAGTTATAACAAAAGGATCACAAATTCATGGCTAGTTTTTGACAATTTGTTGCTCGTTTGGATTTAGGAGCCCATTTTGAGACAGAGTTGTATGTATCCCAGACTGGCCTTGAACTAAAGGTTAGTTTCAACTATTAGTCTTCCTGCCTCTACCTTCCTAGTGTGCTGGGAGTAGAGATACACCACACACACTTTTTCTATTTAAAATGATGATACATTGTTCCTTATTTTTATATTTCTTAAAAAGTTGTAATATGGGGCTTCAAATGTAGTAGATTCCCTGCAGAAGAGCATGATATCTTAGATTTGATGTCCACCACATAAAATACAAAATGTATCTACAATGACAACTATCTTTAAATAACTCCAATTATGTTTTGAGATCCATTTATTAATTATTACTGATCATAGCGAACCTGAAATACTCATTTCTAAGAAAAGAATATGTAGATCAATGGCCAAGATATATTTAGAAAGATATATTTAGAATACTTTCTGAATTTCTACCCTGCTTCATTCAAGCCTGAACCATGCTCTTTCAGAGGACCCAGGTTCAATTCCCAGCATCTGCATGGCAGCTGAAAACTATCTGTAACTAATTCCAGGGGATACAAACTCCTGTTCTAGAACACATAAACATGCAGTGTACAAATATACATGGAGGCAAAATAACCAGCACACACACAAAATAAGCTTTCCTAACTTATTTGAAGGTCGCTATTTAGAGTATGGATGCCCACAAATCAGAACATATCTTTTGTGTAAGAAAACATCTACACTTCACCTAAGTATAGTAGATACACTTAAAAGACTAAAGAGGACTGACTGCTCTTTTTTGTTTTGTAACAGTTTCCTCTGAGATTGAAACATTTCATCCTGCAGGGAAGCACATTAGGTAGCAACTCAAAACAGCTTTAGGAAGTCCCTAAAATCAACCAGATTCCCTAGTCCCTCCTTGCCAGAATAAGCAGAAAAAACTGAGACCAGATCAACTACCTGGAGGAAGCAGAAACCAGCTGAGCTGCCTGGAAGAGGTTTAGGACACCTGAGGCACGTGGAAAGGACACTGTCCAACCTGTTAAGCTTCTTGCAGGCTGTGCAGTGGGCTCCAGGTTCCCAGCTTTTGTGTTAGATGAGCTTTAGTGATGCAGCTATATCTTTGAGTAATTTCTGCTTGTTTTCTTGTTTGTTTGTTTGTTTTTCAATACAGGATTTCTCTGTGTAGCCCTGGCTGTCCTGGAACTCACTCTATAGACAAAGCAGGCCTCGAACTCACAGATCCTCCTGCCTCTGGCTCCTGAGTGCTGGGATTAAAGGCATGTGTTACCACCAACCAGTTATTTCTGCTTCTTTAAGTAACCATTCTCTATATTCCTGTAAGCGACCACAATAAAATTCATGATTCACCAAGTTGTACTTTGGTGGTATCCATACTTTGTTCTGTCATGGATTCCCTATCTGGGGTGAGTAGATGTGTGGGTAGCATCTTCCCAGAAAAAGTTGTGTACACAACATTTACCCAGACCTACAGTTTCTCTGTATGTTTTCAAATAAAATTTAAAAGTCAGTAAGATAGGGTAAAGTTGCCTGCCACTGAGTCAGACAATCTGAGTTTCATACCCAGATTCCACAAAGTATAAGGGGAGAACTGACTCCTAAACTGTCCTTTGACCTCCACATTAGTGTCATGGCATGCTTTCACAGATCGATAGACACAGACACACAATGTAAGAAAAAAAATTAAATAAAATCTGAAGAGCTGAGAATATGGCTTATTGGTAGAATATTTAGATGGTATGTACAAAGTCTTGTACTCAATCCCCAGCACTATACAGCAAGAAAAGTAATAAAAAATAAGATTTTCTAATGGCTCACAAACATGGATTGCTGGAATCTTATTTTCAACATTGAATTCATTCAGGAGGCTCCAAAATCTTTTATGATGTAGTATTTTAAACTTTGCTAGCTTAAAACTAGCTCTTCCTTTGTTTTGTTCTTTTGTATTTCAAGACAGGATTTCTCTGTGCGGCCCTGGTTGTCCTATAACTTGCTCTGTAAAGCAGGCTGACCTTAAACTCAGAGCTCCACCTGCCTCTGCTCACCCCCACTCAAGTGGAATCTAAGGTATGGGCCACCACTACCTGGCTTAAAACTAGTTCTTTCTAAAGGTGGTTCCTTCTTAGATTTCCAGTCCAATTTAAATTTATTCTTAAAAGTTTCCTTAGGAAGGCGGGATGGCTCAGTAAGCAAACGTGCTTACTACACAAACCTGTCCACCTGAGTTCAATCCCCAGACCCTGACTCCACAAAGCTATCCTGACCTCCACAAGCATACTGTCGGACTGGAGTACGCATGCTCACAGGCACACACCCCCCCAAATGTACATATATGCGTATGAACACATACATACACACACAACAGAGTTTTCTTTAAATATTTCTTGAAGAAAGGTTTCCTTAGTACATTCAGGCCGTCTCTATAACATATCAGACTAGATGGCTTAAATAGCAGAGCATTTCTCCCAGTTATAGCAGCTAGAAAGCCCAGTATCAAGGTTCTGATAATTCTGGCAGATCTGATATCTAAAGAGGGTCTGCTTCCTGGCTCACAAAATGTTCCTCCTCACTGAATCTTCACATGATGGAAGGGGCAAGCAATCTGCACTTCTCCAATGCCCATAGACAATCTAGTCTAAACACTCCTGATCTCATCTAATCTTTCTCTGGCCTCTTTATAAAGGCACTAATCCCACTCATTCGGGCAGATCCCTCATGACCTAATCACTTCCCAGAGGCCTCACCTTTCTAATATCAGCATTGGGGGTTAAGACTTCAACATAAAAAATTGGGGATGACAAAAATTAAGACCATAGCAAAGGCTTTCATTAAATGCACTAAATGACTGCTCTCATTCACACTCTCAATATATAAAACAAATGGAAAACTAGTGCAAATGGGCATCATGGCAGGGCATATTCAAGAGGTGGAGGCAAGAATTGGGGATAGGGCTCAGCTGGTAGAGAGTGCTTGCCTAACATGCCCTGGGTTCTATTACCAAGAGAGAAACTTGGCATGGTGGTACATATCTATAGAGGCAGAAAGATCAGGAGCTTAAGGCCACCCTGAGCTACAGGAGAGCTTGTTTGAGCACACACAAAAGTACTGATGGGTATGGAGAGGGAACTCAGTGGATAAGAGCACTTGCTGCTCTTGCAGAGAACCTGGGTTCAGTCCCCAGCACCTACATTAAGCAGCTCTTGACCACCAACTGTAACTCCAGTCCCAAGGGGTTCCCCTGCCCTCTCCTGGCCTCCAAAGCACCTACCTACCTACATACATACACAATGCACACGTACACACACAGTGCACACAGACAAGCAGGCAAACACGCATAGATATAAATAAAAATATATTCCAAAAATACCTCTTTTAAAGTATTAAAACAGAATCTTAATATTCTGGTTTATTTTCTCTGAGCACTGACTTTACCTATAAACATGTTTTAACATAACACAAGGCTTTAGAAATAAATTACTTTTTCAAAACAGCAGCTACAGGATATGTAAACAGTATGTAATACCCTTGACTAGATTTATGGCTCAATTAGTACAGACTATTATTATAAACAAATACTATATTACTTTATGACTGTAAATACTGTTTTTGATAACATTTCTGTAAAAACATAAAACCACCATTGTCTTAACTGATTGGGGAAAATTAATCCCTTGCATACTTTAATACTATACTGAAGAAATGGTATAAAAATAGAAACAAAACAAACAAACACCTTTGGGATGGCAAGATGGCTCAGCAGGTGAAGACACCTATTACCAAGCTTGGAAATCTAAGTTTGATCTCTTGGGCCCAGAGGATGGAGGAAAAGAACTGATTCCTACACACTGTCCTCTGTCTTATACACATTTCTCTAATAGCTGGAACCAAGAGCCAAAAAGAAGAAAAAAAGAAAAAGATTCTTAAGAACAAGCTGTGGCCAGGCATGGTGGTGCACACGTTTAATCCCAGCACTTAAGAGGAAGAGGCAGGCAGATCTGTAGTTCAAGACCTCCCTGGTCTACATGGTGAGTTCAGGGCAGCCAGGGCTATGAACAGAGAGAGGACTGTCTCAAAAAAAACAGAAAAAGAAAAAGAAAAAAAGAAAAGAACAGAAAAACAACAAGTTGTGGGTATTAAGATTATACTTCTGCATTCCCTTTGTCTAAAATGTATAATAAAAACATTGATCTAGTGTGGTGGTCCATGCTTTTAATCCCAGCATTGAAAGGTAGAGGCCAGTGAATCTGAATGCAAGGCCAGCCTGGTCCACATATAACAAGTTCTCGGGTTTAAAATAAATAAATAGATAGATAGATAGATAGATAGATAGATAGATAGATAG
>LOEQ01001230.1:462054-474336 GCA_001685075.1 Bramus lutescens
AGAAGCTTGCCAAGAACCAACAGGAAACCTGACTCCCAGCCCTCTCACTCTGCTGCTCCAGAGGGCCCAGGTCAGTCCTAGAGGACAAGTCAAAGAGTTTCCCAAGCCTTAACAGGAGGCTGTCGAGCTGCAACCTTTTCCCTCCCCTAAACATGGCGGGGCCCACGTCCAGCAGAGCGGAGCTTGCCTTCCAAGGAGGGAAAAAAGAACGCTTCTTTCTCCAGCCCTTCCAAACTGTCTCCAAGCTCTGCAGCCAGGAGCCTTGCCAGCTGCTGTCAGCAGCCAGCCTAGCACATGGGTAAAGAGGGACCCAGGGTGGCTCCTCAGCTGTCTGGATTTCCTCTACCTGTGCATTTGCCACTTCAACATCACAGATCCTGGACCAGAACAGTCCCCTCTCCCCCTCCCCCCACACGCCCTAGAGCAGTGGGTCTCTTCCTAATGTTGTGTCCCTTTAATACAGTTCCTCATGTTGGGGTGATCCCCAGTCATACGTTACATTTGTTGCTTCATCAAAATTGTAATTTTACTACTTTTATGAATGATAATGTAAATATCTGGATATCTGATATCATATATGTGGCCCCTATGGGGGTCGTGACCCATAGGTTTAGAACCATTGCTCTAGAGGAATCCATCACAGGGCAGTACACAGTCTCTCCAAAAGCTGAAGCCTGAAAGACTCCCAGCCCTGACCTCGAACAGCCATCCCTCTAATTTACAGGTGCGCAACCAGGACCTGGGGAGGTGAAGAGACATCCTTAGGTCCTAGCTCCTAGGCTGCAGAGCAGTTGCCCCCTCTAGCAGATGAAGCCAGAAGTCCCTCAGCTGAGTTTCTAGAGTGGGAGAGACATGCCAGTGCCCATTAGCACTGTTTTTAGCTCTCAAAAGCTGAGATCAAGGTGTAGGGTCGGGGCAACAGCCTAGGTCTCATGGAGACTTAGCTGAGGAAAGACCTCCTGAGATTTCCTGAGCTGCTGGCAGAATTCTTGTTCCTTCGCTGATGGTCGGCTGGATGTGATTGCAGGTGATGGCTGCCCACGTCCTTGGCCACAGGTCTTCTAACAAAACAGCAACGTAGTTCTTCATTTAACCCATGGTCCCTCACATGCTAGGAAGGCACATTACCCTTGTGCCAGTCCCATGACAACCTGATGTGTGAATACGTGTTACTAGGGGTTAAAATTGCTTCACTTTGCCGTGTTCTGTTGGCTAGCAGCAAGTAGCAGGTCTATATTGGTAGGACTCTTTATAGAGCCAGAACAGATAGGAGACAGACAGACAGATCAAAAGCCAGGATGGCGGCAGCTTGTTTTTATTGTCAACTTGATTGGGATAGTGAGGCTCACCGTGGGGTATCTCTGAGGGGGCTTTCTTTCAGAGAGGCCTGGCTGAAAGGAGAAGGCCCGCCCTGAGCTTGGGCAAGCTGCCCCATCCCGTGAACGGGGATCCTAGACTGAGTAATGATGGCAGGAAGAAGCTCGGTGAGCACTCACACTTCTCTATCTGCTTCTTGAGCCGCCCAGATGTGAGCAGCAGCTGCACAGTTCAGCTGTCACAGCGAACACGACAGCAGCAGGTCCTCCATCCCCAGGCCTTCCCTGCCCAACTAACTATACTCAGACTGGGAGCCAGAGGAAGCCTTTCTTCCAGTTTTCTTCTCAGTGCTCGCTCTGTCTTCTCAGTATCTGGCTACAGCAGCAAGAAAAGCGGCTCATACACAGGCCTGCGGTCCCGGCGTTTTGGACCAGGAGAGCAAGGCCAACCTGAACTACATGGGGAATCCTGTCTTACAAACAAAACAAAAAAGAAAAATAGCTAAATAAATAAGGGGTTTATTAGGGAAATAGGTTCATGTCCATCTGATTATGTGGACTGGGGAGTTCCAAGACAGGTCCAAGGGCGCCTGCACTACAGTCCAGATCCAAAGACCTCAGAGCCAATTCTTCATTTGAAGGTCAAGGCCCGAGAACACACAGGGACACAACTTAAAGGCCAGAGATCCTGGAGTTTCGACAGCTCGTGGCAGGAGGTGACAAGTATCTCGGTTAAGAGAGGGAATGATATGACTTTTCCACATCTCCTCTAGAAATGACCTCACAGTTCGTCTTGGTTCTTTAGGTACCCACTTAATCCAGTCCAGTTACTCTCCAAACTGAACCATCACAAGGTCCCACTCATACGCAAAAGAAAGGGGTCACCAGCAGCATGGGTTCTGAACCCTAGGGTCATTTTAGGACCAAGCCGTCACACCTGTCTTCACATGGATAGAGAATAAGCCAGAGAGCCCAATTTCATAATTGGAAGAGGCTTCCAGGCTAGCTCTCTTTCAAAATTCAGGATGTTTCAGATTCTATAAACTTATGTGTTCCAGTGAGGTCCGGGTCAGCACCAGTTACCACGGGTGTCAGCTGGCCAGACTGCTTGAGCCTGTTCCAGTAGGGTTATTTTTTTTTTCTTTCTATTGTGGTATTGAGGATGGAACTCAGAGTATTGCGAGCTAGGTAAGCCCTTCCTCCATCGCTGAGCTTTGTCTGAAGTCCTCACGACGATAAATCCAGGTCAGGCCACGTTTTGTTGGATGAGTTATGAAACTCTTCGGGTTTGGAGAGCTTTGGGAGCTTTGGAAATTCTAGTGAGGAGGTGTGAACATGTACTGATGAGCGGAGTGTTCTTACCATAGGCTGGATGCAGGCCAAGGGGCTGCATTTTCACAGTCCCAGGAGGGACACCGTTTTGCTGTGTCAGCCTGTGTCCTCCCTGCTCTCCCATCTTCCCTTCTCACTCCAGTAGACTCTGCATTCATAGACATGGGATGGGAACAAGAGGAGGCGGGGGGTGTCCAACTCACTATTTTATATTTTCAATATTGTTATTATTATTAATTATTATTTGAGATTGGGTCTCACTATCACTACACTGCTCTGAATGACCTAGGACTTGCTATGTAGTTCAGGCTAGTCTTGAACTCACAGAGATCTTCTTGTTTCTTCTCGCTTTCTTTGTTTTTGTGGTGCATAGATTGAACCTAGGGCCTTACACAAAGTAAGTAATTACTCTCCCAGTTAGCTATACCCCAGCCTTATTTATTTCTAAGAATTTATTAGCATAAAATTTATATAATACATAATGGGTTTCATCTGACATTCTCATAAGCGTATATAATCTATTTTATTATGTTCACCTTAGCTGCCCTCTCTTGACCCCTCCCTACTCCCACTGAAGCCCTTTCTCTTCCATCTCCCACTCTTTCTACTCTCATTTTCCCCTGATTAGTTTAATTAGGCTTACTCACAGGAGCGTGGGCACCTTATTAGTGTCTACACCACTAAAGGAAAACACTCTCCCTCCCCCAGCAGCCACTGACTACCCATGAATCCACAGGGAAGGGGGTCCCAGGCCATATCAGAATGTTCAAAGATCCAGTCTCTTTCAGGCGATGTGCAGATCAGCAGAGCTACTGAGTGCTCAAGAGTATAGATAGCTACCATGCTGTGCCTGAACCACGCTATTCCTCAGCACCGCCCCTTCCACCCCTTCTCTGGCTCTTCGTCATTCTGCCATCTTGTCTATGATTTTCCTCAGCCATAGAGGGGGTTCTTTTTATTTTCTATTTCAAAACAGGGTGTCATTAAATTATCCGGGCTGGCCTTGAACTCACTGTAGCTTGAGCCTGAACTCCAGATCCTCCTGCCTCAGCCTCCCAAGTATGATAGGGTTACAAAACTGAGTGACCAGGCCTGGCTCTGACTCTCTCTTGCTTATTTTCCTCAAGTCTGCTCAAGTCCTGTATTTTGAGAATACCAGGTTTTGACAAAAACTTCAGAAACAAAACAAAAAAACAACCAACCAAATAAACAAAAACACCTTGGAAGTGGCTCTCTTAGCCCAGGTGGGGTTGAAGGCTGGGCTTCTGAAAGCACTCGTGAGCTAGCCAGACACCAAAGCCCTGTAAGTCATTTAAACAAACTGAAATTTGGCCGCATGGCAGCATTCATCTCCTCCAGTGGAGGGAAAGGGCATCCTCACTGGGGCCACCCCAGGATGCGCTGCCAGCCAGCCTTCTCTTGGTAACTAGAGAAAATCTGTTTCTTTCCAGCCATCGCCATTGCCTAAACAGCTGTTGCTCAACAAATGCTCCCGAGGACCCTATGGGGCAAGCTTAACTGTCTGTGGACGCTCTAGGTACCGCCCCCCATAGGTTCCTGTGCCTCTAACACCCTGGGGGTGGGTGTTGTTTTGGGAAACTCAGTGACCTAGTTTGTTCTGTTGGGCATCGGGTTCCATCGTGTTATCCTCCATCAGGGACCTGAGCTTCACGGTGAATTAGCAAAATCCCAGGACTTGAGTAGAACAATAGATTGGTTAAGGAACTTGTACCCCTGCCAGATTGTGTTTCTTCTCTACATATCCACCCAGAGCCTTTCCTAGATTGAGTTTGTCTTTTTTATTGTTGTTGTTTGGAAGTATTTTAAAGTTATGACCGCCCTCTGGTGTCTGAAATTATGTATGCAGCGCCCGTGCCTTTCAAACACATCCCAGACAGGGAATTTGAGTACCATGGAGCCTGGGAACTGCTGAGGTAGTTTCTGAGTTATTTAGACTCGGATCACGAGTGCAAAGTGGGTGGCAACAACTTTCTGCATTTACGAGTGTAAAAGTCAGACTTTAGTAGATAACTGGTCAGGTCATTTCAGGATTTGTTTTTGGTTTTGTTTTTGGAGGTTAGGGAATGTGTTTTGTTGCCCTGCTGTTTAATCCTAGTGCTATGCAGAGTGCTGGCAGGATAAACAGTAACTACTCCAAGACGTTGACTGAATGAATGAACCAGTCCCTTAAAGGGAGCAACATAACTACATTCATTTTTAATTGAATAATTCCTTTTTTTAAGATTTATTTATTATGTATATAACATTCCTTCCATATGCCTGCATGCCAGAAGGCACCAGATCTCATTATAGATGACCATGAGCCACCATGTGGTTGCTGGGAATTGAACTCAGGACCTCTGGAAGAGCAGTCAGTGCTCTTAACCTCTGAGCCATCTCTCCAGCCCCAACTCCATTCATTTTTTTTAGCTTAGTTTGCTATCTTTCCACAGATTTTTTTAAAATGTATTTGAAAAAAATCTACATTTATTTTTTAAAAATTGTCCAAATAAGAATAGATTAGTTTCTTTAATATGATTGAACCAGGCTTAGAACAAAACTTATTTGGTAGACTATTTTCTGCTCAACTCAGGAGCATTAGGTTCCCCACTTTGGCAGGCTGTTTCCCAGGACAGCTCAGTGCTCTTACTATATAATCCTGACAATGGTGAGGAGGGAGGTGATGGAGATGTGAAGAGAATGCTCAGCTGTAAGAGGCCTTGCTGTGGCCTTCACTTGGTTCCTAGCACCTTGCTGGGCAGCTTCACCAACCTTCTTTAACTCCAACTCTCTGCATTTGAGAATACCCACACACACATGCATATCCTCACACACAAACACATAACTGAAAAAAATAAATCTAAGCCAAGCAGCCAAGCATGTTGATGCACACCTTTGATCCCAGCACTTGGGGGCCAGAGGCAATTGGATCTCTGTGGATCTGAGGCCATCCTGGTCTGCATAGTGAGTTCTAGGACAGCCAGAGCTACATCATGAGACTATGTCTCAAAAAAAAATCTAAAAAAGAGAACACAGTGGAATCCTAGTAACATCTAATTTTTTTAATATGCTATTTTTTTTCTTGGTGGTATGGGGTGCTATTTTAAGAAAGCATGTCTCATTCTAAGCCAAGCTGACCTGGAATTCACTATGAAGCCCAAGCTGGTCTTGAACTCACGGTGATTCTCTTGCTGGGGCCTTCTGAGTGCTAAGATCGCAGGCAATTACCACCATGCCTGACTGTTCTAACAAATACTTAAATAATAGTGCCAAAGATGTATGAGGATGTGGGCCTGAACAGAGTAGAAATTACTACGATCATTTTGGAAAACGTTTTGAAAGAAATTTCTAGTTTAACATACAACAATTTTTTCCTAAATGCATATTTACATATACTAAGTGATATAAATGATAATATATCATAGTTGTTCATATCTGTGGGGCTTTGCATGTGTAGATTCTACTGAGCATAGAAAATATTTAGTTAAATATTACATTCGTACTGATATGTACAACCTTTCTTTCCCTTTCTCATTCTCTAAACAATACAGGGTAGCAACTATTTGCATTGTATTGGATATTATAAATAATCTAGAGGTAATTTAGAAAGCCAGGCATGGTGACATATGCCTTTAATCTCAGCACTTAGGGACAGAGGCAAGTGAATCTCTGTGAATTCTGGGCCATCCAGGGCTACAGAGTGAGACCCTGTGTCAAAAACAGATAAATAATAAATAAATAAATGTCTTAGTTGGCGTTTTATTGCTGTGATGAGACACCATGACCATGGCAACTCTTATAAAGGAAAACATTTCATTGGGGCTGGCTTACAAGACAGAGATTTCATGGCAGAAAGCATGGCAGTATGCAGGCAGACACGATGCTAGACAGGTAGCTCAGAGTTCTACATCCAGATCCGCTGGCAACAGGAAGAGACAATGAGACACTAAGTATGCTAAGCCTGGCTTGAGCTTCTGAAATCTCAAATCCCACCCCCACCCCCAGTGACACAGTTCCTCCAACAAGGCCACCCCTCCCAACAGTGCCATTCCCTATGGGCCTATGGGGGCCATTTTTATTCAAACCATTCGAATAAATAAATAAATGTGATTTAAAGTATTTAGCAAGTATAGAGTTCATGATAAACATAGACCTTTGGGAAGGGATAATATATAGTAAGGTTACCAGCTCTTGCTGAGTAATCAGTAGTTCTCAATATGTTTGTGTTGTTTGATTTGTTTTGTTGCTATTGAATGAGAGTCTCCTGTAGTTCTGGTTGGTCTTGAATTTAATATGTGTGTAATTGAAGACGACTTTGAATTCCTGATCCTCCTGTCTTCATCTCCCTAGTGCTGGGATGACAGGCATGTGTCACCATGCCCAGATGAAACTTTATACACTTAAAAATAAATTTATACATATGGGGTGTTTTGCCAAAAAACTTTCACGTGTATGGGTGTTTGCCTGCATATATGTTCATGTACAACATGCATGTAATGCCCAAGGAGGCCAGAAGAGAGTTAGATCCTCTGGGACTGGAATTACAGATGTTTGTGTGAGCTGCCATGTAAGTGCTGGGAACTGAACTTGAGTTTTCTGTGTTTATAATAAAAATGTAATACAAATAAGCAAAGTCTATGGATATATAAGACATTTACAGCACATAAGACATAAATTTTGCTTAGCTTACAAAACTAAGATTTAGACTGGGAAGTCTGATGGTCTTTGAATTTATAGATTGCCTCTCTGCGATTGAGGGAAAATTCTTATCTTTATAATCCCACTACATAAGATCATGCTTAGTGGGTGCTAAGAACTGAGTCAAAAGAACAGTGAAGAAGGCCTTCCAGCTGTGGAGTCTGACACCCGAGAGTTGCCTGTGGTCTTTAAGGTCATACTGTAGGCAGCATAAGGATGAGCTCCCATGCTCTGTGTTGAACAGACTGAAAACCCGGATCCTGAAGAGGGAGAGAGAGCACTCCTGCCTCCATGCACTGTGGAGGCAGGCTGTCAGCCCACAACTGCTGCTGCAGTTTAAAGAGAACCGAACATGTGGGAGCCGGCTGCTGCGAGATGAGCCTAAAAATACACACCTGTACAATGTGAGGGGAAGCAAGCCGAGGTCAGAAGGGACACACGCAGCATGCTCCCAAATAAAGGTGGCAGACTGGCCTCTCGGTGGGGTCTCATCCAACCCACAGCCTCAGCAGTCCAGGCACAGAGCCACAGCTAGTCTAGGAGGGTAAACTATGTCTCACGTGCTTCTGTGATAACCCACAAGAAAAAGTTTCCCTGGCAGCCAAAGACATCCAACACTATCATTCTGCTCCTAAAATAGTACCAGCCGCATCGTCACAGCAATGTCTTCTCATTCATGCTGAACCTCTCCCCACCAGCAGCTTCCAGGTCCAAGCGGAGCAGACATATCAACTCAACATCACCCCTGGCTACATACTCACTTTGAGGCCAGCTAGATAGACATAAGATCCTGTTCAAAAAACCAGACAACAAAGACAAACAGGACTATACATAATATATGTTCCGGAATCAGGCGATTTTATATACTTTGCATTATTAAGATAATTGGAGAAATTTGAATATGAATCATACTACAGTAATATTTCATCAATATTAAATTTCCTAAATTTGATCATTTTACAGTGCTTAGCTGCAAATGTTTCAGTTCTTAGGGGATGGATATGGAAGTATCAGGAGGGAAGTAGTCAGACTTGTAGCCTAACGTCAGACATAGAGACAAAATAACAGGGGCTGCCCCTCATACCACCTCCCTGGTACATACAACTGAGTTCACAGCAGAAAACAGTGCTTCCTATATCCTTTCTTTTATTCATTGACTTGTTTTTTTTTAACTGATTTTTGTGTATGGATGTACACATGCCACAATATGCACATGGAAGTCAGGGGACAGCTTGCAGGAGTTGGTTCCCTTCTTCCACTATGTGGGTACCTAGAGTTGAATTCAGGCTGTCAAGCCGGGTAGCAAATGCCTTCCTTTAGCCACTGAGCCATCTCACCAGCTGTGGTGGTTTGAACAAGAACGAATATCTTAGAGCACTTGCTCCCTAGTTGGTGGAACCGTTTGGGGAAAGATTAGGAGGTATGGCCTTGTTGGAGGAGGTGTCTCGCTGGGGGCGGGCTTTGCAGTTTCAAAAGCCTCCTGCCACTCCCAGTTAGCTTTCTCTGCCTGCCTCTTACTTGTGGATAAAGATGTGAGCTCTCAGCTATTCCTGCTGCCATTCTTTTGCTCCATTATCATGGACTCTAAACCTCTAGAACTGTGATTCCAATTAAACACTTTCTTTTATAAGCTGTCTTGTTTATTATGTCTCTTCACAGCGACAGAAAAGAAACACATACAGAAGTTGGTACCAGTAATGGGGCATTGTTATGACATGCTTAACCATGCTGTTTTTTTTTTCTAGAGGAATGTTGAAGACTTGGACTTCGGAATGTTATACTAGGAAAGCAGTTGAATGCTATAATCAGAGATTATAGTAGGAATATGGAAGGCAATGCTGCGAGGTGTGTAGAAAGTAGAGGCACAGCTCAAGAGGTGTCAGAGGGGAATGATATCGGCAACCAGGCTAGGGACCATTCTTGTGACACTTAGACAAAACATGTGGCTGCTTTCTACTCTAGTCCTAAGAATTTGCTTGAGACAAAATTGAAAAGTAATGGACTAATTTATTTGGTGAAGATTTCAAAACAGTCTAATATTGGCTATATTGCATGGTTATTAGTAACCACATTTATCTAGGTCTACAATTAAAAAATGGCAAGTAGGGTGAAAAGAGGACTGGAAAAAATTATGTTAGAGCCAAGGTATGGGGTTAAAAGAAATAAGGAGATCGGGCTGGTGAGATGGCTCAGAGGTTAAGAGCACTGGCTGCTCTTCTAGAGGTCCTGAGTTCAACTCCCAGCAACCACATGGTGGCTAACAGCCACCTATAATGAGATCTGGCATGCAGGCATACATGGAGGGAATCCTGTATACATAATAAACAAACAAACAAACAAACAAACAAATAAATAAATAAATAAATCTTAAATAAAAAAAGAAAGGACAGCAAGATGAGGCCTGACCTGCATTGTTATAAAGGGAGAAGTGCCCTCAGGGAAAGATTCCACCCAGACATTCCAACAATCTGAAAAAGCAAAAAGCCTAAGAAATGTTATACCCCTGAAGAGCAGTAACTAAGAAAAGCTCCTACAGATAGGACACAAGGAGGCCAGGCTCCAATCCCAAGTGGGAGGCCAAATTTGGTGGTATTGTCCACATGGTTTTAGTGTCATGAAAAATACATGAGTAAAGGGGTGGTGGAAATTTCTGACATCAAGGGGAGTCACTGAGGCCAGGTGTGTGGCACAATCCGTTCATGGAGATCCTGAGAGACTATTGAGTGAAACTGTGAAGGTGTGAAGCCTATATTGCACTGGAGACCCTAAGATGTTAGATCAGCTAGAGCCATGGAATAGCTGCCAAGAAGAAGCTGCATTCAGGGGTGTAACCAGCCTGAGAGAGAGATGTATCTTACAGGCAGCAAGCTGGAAGGGCACAGCCATCTAAGCCCTTTGACATCAGACAGGATTTGGAGTTGACAATATTGGATTTTTGTCTTCTTTATGGTATTTCTTCATTTTGCTATTTCTCCAATTCTGCCCTTTTGGAACATCACTACATACTCTGTGCCACTGCATGTTGTATGTAGTTGTATGGTTTTCTGGGGGGGGGTGCCTTGAGATTCAGAAAAGATTTGGACTTTTGAACTGTTAAACTGTGAAAGACTATGGGGACTTCTGGAGTTGGACTAAATGCACTTTGCATCATGATATGCAGCTGGCCTATGGGGACCAGGAAGTGGAATGTGGTGGCTTGAATGAGAATGGCTCCTACAGGCTCCTATGTTTGGTTTTCCTTAGTTGGATGGCTTCTGGTGTTGATGTGGGAAGTCCTTCTGTATATGTGTTGCTTTTATTGGTTAATGAATAAAGAAGTTGTTTGGCCAGTGGCTTAGCAGAATAGAGCTAGGTGGGGAAAACTAAACTAAATGCTGGGAGAAAGAACACAGGGTCAGGGAGATGCCATGTAGCCATCAGAGGGGAAAGATGCAAGTTGCCAGCTGGAACCTTGCCTGTAGGCCACAAGCCTCGTAGTAAAATATAAAATAATAAAAATGGGTTAATTTAAAATGCAAGAGCTTGGCCAGGTGGTGGTAGCTCACACCTTTAACCCCAGCACTCAGGAGGCAGAGATAGGTGGATCTCTGTGTGTTCAAGGCCAGCCTAGTCTACAAGAGCTAGTGCCAGGACAGGCTCCAAAGCTACACAGAAAAACCCTGTCTCAAAAAAACAAAACAAAAAAGATGTAAGAGCTTGCTAGGAATATGCTAGAGTGATTGGTAAAGCAGGGATTTAATTAATACAGTTTCTGTGTGGTTATTTCAGGAGTCTGGGTGGCCGGGAAATGAACAAGCAGCCCCTGTAACAAATTGGCGCACCAATGTGGTCGACTGTATCCACTTAAACCTAAGAAAGCTTGGAAAGGAATTCTAGACACAAAAGAACAGAGATAAGCATGGCTTACCACCATGGCTCCTTAAAGAGGTCTTCCTGATTCAGCTATAGAAAAGAAAAAGGTTTTGCAACGGCAGCTTCCCAGGCCACGCTGCCGGCACGAAAGCTGACTCTTTCGGGAGTCCAGCTACAGAGCATTTAAATGGAGTTTGTGAGCAGAGTGCTACAATTTGCTTAATGGCAACACAGACCTGCTGCGTCCAGACCCTGGGTCTGGGGCAGAAAGAATGGCTCTCAGAAGCAATGAATGGACCTCTGACATATTGGACTGGGCAGAGCCAAAAGGCAAAGCAGCCTTGTTGGCTCTGGCCACAGCTGCTTAGCAAAAAAAGAAAAAAAAAGACACTTCTAGTTAGAAAATAATTACAGATACACAACAAAGACAGATGCAGATTTAAAAAGACCTCTAAATGGTTCACAGTGTTGGATAAATGTATGTACGCTTGGGAGAGAGAAGAAAAAGAGTATAAAGAGTTAAACTTGCAGAAAAATAATAAAGAAAACTAAGCCACACAAAAATGGAATATACACAGAGAGTCTGAATTATGTATATTATTGTGTTTTATTTGAATATTTTGACTGCAGAGAGACATTTGATTCTGGGGACTGCTAAGCTAAACCAACATATATATTTTAAAGGCTTCTTGATTTAAAAGTTTCTTGACTTCAGTTTGAGTCTAAGGATATGTTGCTTTGAAAAAGAGGTTATTCTTTTGTTTCCACAGAGGATGAGAACCTGTGGAATCTTTCCAGACTATGTGGTTTGATGGACCAAGATCTCCCAAAAGGTCACCATAAACACCCCCAAAAATTACTTCACTCAACTAAAAGAAGGAAGCAGTTTGGAGAGAACTATGCCCAAATTCCCTAAATGATTGATTATAAATCCATTTAAACATCCATTTACGTTTAAAGGGGGATATGTTATAGAGATTTGCATTGGTATGGATCTTGGTTTATTGATACAAATTTTTTTTAATATTTTTTTATTTATTATGTATACAATATTCTGTCTGTATGACTGCAGGCCAGAAGAGGG
>LOEQ01001230.1:525712-540217 GCA_001685075.1 Bramus lutescens
CAGCATTTGCTGGATGCCTGATTTAAGAAGGAGGAAGGGGACAGGGAAAGGTAGGGACCAAGGAAACAACCAGGAATTAGCCATCACCAGCTTCAGAGAGGAACAGGCTGAAGCTGAGAGGCTCATGATCAAATTCAGTGCTGCTCCTGAAAATTTAGCTGACACACTCATTTTATTTAAATGTCCTATGAAAATATTTGTTTAAAGGAACCTTTTGAGCTAGTGAAATGATTTAGTGGGTAAAGGCACTTGCCATCAAGCCTGATAACCCGAGTTTGATCCCTGGAACCCACACAGTGGGAGGAGAAAACCAAGTCCGACAAGTTGTCTTCTGTGGACTGGAGAGATGGCTCAGCAGTTAAGAACACTGGTTGAAAACAAAACAAAATAACAACAAAACACTGGCTGGTCTTCCAGAGGACCCAGGTTCAGTTCCCTGCACTTACATGGCAGCTCACAAGTTCTCCTCTGGTTTCCACATGTATACTGTGGCACCCTGCATGCTCCCCCAATAGACAAATAAATGAAAAATAAACAGAAAAACACATAAGGGAACCTTTTGGTAGGTCTGCTTTACAAGGAAGTAATCAGTATTCAAGAAGTGTATTTGAAGGTTTATGTGTATGAGTGTTCTCCCTGCATGTATAAGCACCATGTGTATACACTTTCCAGGAGGGCAGAAGAGGTCCTTGGAGCCTCTGGAACTGGAATTAGGGTGGTTGTGAGGGCTGGGAACTGAACCTGGGTTGTCTGTAAAAGCAGCAATTGCTCTTAAAAATCGGAGCCACCTCTTCAGCCCCATCATTAGTAGTTTTGAAAACAACTCAGCCATGGTGGCTCATGCCTATAATCTCAGTGGCTAGGAGGCCGAGGCAGGAGGATTCCTTTCATAAGTTGAAGGTCATAACAGGCTGTATCATGAATTCCAGGCCATCTTGGGCTACAGAATGAGATCCAAGAGGCACAACAGAAATCTATGGGCTCAACCCTGATGAGGTTTGCCCTGTTATCTGTGCACACTCTTCAGCTTGTACCACTTCTCATGGCTGAAGAGGTCTAACTTAACATCAGTGCAGCCATGACAGGCTGCAGACTAGCACTACTGGGACTAGGCCTCACCTTTACGACAACCAGGAAAAGCCCCAGACTGTACCCTGCAGGGGATCAATCAGAATTAGGATAAACAAGTACTAGATACTCCAGAACATTAAGAATAGCTTACCTAACTTGTATATAGGTTGTCAATTTCCTTTCAGCAATGCCAATACCAGTTTTTGTTTGACTAGACTCCTGCCACCCCACTCCTGTCCAATCAGGAGTGCAACCCTCATCTGAATCCGGAATTCCCCTACTGCCCTGTCCTTTACTCCTCCCTGCCATAACTGAGCTCAAGGCTGCTCTCCCTAATCCAACCACTGTGTAGAAGGGACAGAGAGCCCAAACTCGAGCTTGCAATAAAGGCTCTTAGCTTTAGCATACAGACCCCTGGTGATCTCTAGGGGGCTCATGACGCAGGCGGGGCAGTTGGGTAGGCAGTGCTATGCGATTTATCTTCGTTAACTTTGATGGTTCCACACCAGAAGGAGACAATTATCAGTGATGTGGTTTTCAGAGCTTCAGCATAGATGAGAGATGGCACTCTTCAGACGAGGGTGTGCTCAGACAAAAGTGCCTTTCTGCCATGGGCATGCACAGGCGATTGTAGAACCAGTTCCAGAAGAGACAGATGAGAATCATGTCCTCCCACCCTAGGGGGTTTCCAGGAGCCTCATTTGAGCATGAGGTCTTGCCCGTGCCTGAAGGGTGGCTTTCCTGGGCCCAAGGCTCTGGGTCCGGAATAGCCTCCCAGTCACGATCAGCACCCTACTCCTGCCTTGGGTGGGACCCCTCACTCTACCTGGAGACTGTGCAGAAGAAGTTTGGGTCCCTTCCTAACTAGCTCTTTACCCAGCTATCAGCCCACAGCTGTTCCTCTGTTCCAAACCTTTGGCCCTAGAGTGGGCCCCTACCCCGGTGCCGTGCTGGGCTTGCTCAAGGCTTTTCTCAATACTGTGTGCTTTGGAGCATGTGGAGTTTGCCTTGCCTTCCTTCCCTTTTTTTTCCTCTTAATACAGAGAGGGGGGGAAGCTATACCAGTGCTGCATATTGACTCCATGTGGTATTTTGCACTACATTTAGGATGTTTCTCTCTCTCTCTCTCTCTCTCTCTCTCTCTCTCTCTTTGAGCTGCTAGAGTCTCAAACTTGTAATCTTGCCTTGGCTTGCCATGTCCTGTAACACACAGCTCTAATTAAAAAGAAAAATGAAAAAAAATTTAGATTTTTTAAAAAAGCTTTTATGTTTTGCCTGAATGTATGTATATGTATCATGGGCATGTGGTCAGAAGAGGCTGTTGAGACCCCTGGAACTCAGAGAAACCCTATCTCAAAAAACCAAAACCAAAACAAAAAGCAAACAAACAAAAATTCCTTATTTTATTTAAAAAATCTAGTAAGAATGATATGGGACCCACCTTTCAGGAGAAAAAAACCAAACAAACAAATCCATGACAAAATTTGGGATACTTAGAAAGATAGAGGGTTTTGCCTGATTAAGGCAAATACTTAAAAAAAAAGTATAGTAACAAAAGGATATGCTTTGAAAAAAATCTAAGTACTTCCTTATAACTTAAGAAAGAGTGTTTTTCTCCTGTGTGCCCAATCTAATCCCATAGGCTTTCCTCACCATTGCTGAAAATCTTAGCTCTTTCTCTTAGTAGTTACTGGTACCTTCCCTCCCTCATGTGGAATCCTGCTGTGTTGTCCAGGCTGATCTCAAACTCTTGGCATCAACCCCCTGAGTAGCTGGGTCTATAGAAGTGCACCACTGTGTCCAGATGGCACTTTTAGTTTTATATGATGTGTATAGGCGTTTTGCTTGCATGTATGTGTGTACATGCTGTGTCTGCAGTGCCTGAGGAGGCCAGAAGAGAGTGTAGGATCCGGGAACTGGAGTTAGGGGTTGTCTGCTGCAGTGTGAGTGCTGGGAACTGAACCCTGGTCCTCCAGAAGAGCAGCCAGTGCTCTTAGCCACTGAACCGCCTCTGTAGCTCAGTGGTTCTCAGTCTTCCGAATGCCGGGACTGTTTAACACAGTTCCTCATGTTGTGGTGACCCCCAAACCACAAATTTTTTTTCATTGTGTCTTCAAAATTGTAACTTTGCTACTGTTATGAATTGTAATGAAAATACCTGATATGCAGGATATCTGACATGCAACCCCTGTGGGGTTGAGACCCACAGGTTAAGAACCTCTGCTCTGGCCCCTGCTTACCCTTTCCTGATGGAGCCACTCAGGGCTCTGTCTACCGATGACGGCTATAATGGAGGCCTCAGCACTCTTATGCCACCATTCCCACTTCCCTATAAAATCATGACACTACTTTTAACTTTTTATTTAGAAAAAGAATTCAAAGTTACAGAAGTTTCAAGGTTGTAAATAATTAACATAATATTTTCTTCACTTAGAGTCTTTGTTATTAAATATCATTTCTTCACATATATATTTCTGGCACTCAGGAGGCAGAGGCAGATGGGTCTCTGTGGGTTCGAGGCCAGCCAGGACCACACTGTCTCCATAGGGAAGAAAGAGAGAAAAAAACCCACTGTCACTGCCTACATTCTTAGACCACAAGAGGACTATTTACTCAGAGCTGCTTATACACTGTGACCACTTCTTTGTTCTTGGTTATCATGGATATTATCATTGTCATTTTTTCCTTGTCTGCCTTATTTCCTTCTTTGTCTGGAGCCCCACTCCCTCGTTTCCCTTTCAAATGCTCCAGCATATGGGGTACTTTCCCAGTCAGGTGTGGTACGTGCGACTGTAATCCTAATACTCGGGAAGTTGAGGTTCAGGCTCTTGAGTTCCTGACCAGCTTGGGCTGCATAGTGAGACTGTGTTCCAAAAAAAGAAAAAAACACACTGAACCCTTCCTCCTCACGTCTTTCTGCGGAGACCTACCTTCCCCAGGAACCCTTGGTCCTCTTTCCCACCTCCACTGGTTGTTTTCCAAGCCTGTTGCTATTCGGCTGCCACCCCGGGCGAACGTTCTATGTTCTTCTGCTTCGAAGTGGCCGTTTTCCAGAGCCCAAGTCCTTCAGAGAACTCTTAAAACATAAATCGAGTCATGCCATTCTTGGTATAAATTCTTCCGGTGGCCTCTCATTGCAACTACTGCCTCTCTGAGCACATCACCTTCCACCATCCAAACCACAGTATCTTTGGATCACTTGTCAGATTGTTTCTGCTAGCCATGTCACCTGTCCTCAGGACAGCCTACGTGTTCCACTCAGTAAGGTACGTCCATGTACTGTGATCATCGTGTACACTCTTTAGTGTTTCAGTACTTGAGTTAAAATACCATAACTTTGTCTCTCAATAACTGGTACTGAGCTACATCCCCAGCCCCTAATAACTATTTAAAACACAAGGTACCATCCTCTTCCTGTTTGACAGTGAGTAATTTCCAGAGCTTTCTATAAAAGATAATGTTAAGATGCATGAGGTTTTTGGTGTCTAATTCTGAAAACACATGATAGACAGCCCGTCTAGCCCTGTTGCTGTGTCATTCAATAAGTTGTCTCTCTCCACAGTGATAATTTCACCCTTTTCCCACTTGAACCTTTAACTGCTGTGCCGGTCTTCCATCCTTTTGACATTGCAAGACGATATTGTCACAAATGTGTTGGGCTGAGTTCATAGCTATCTTGGGACACATGGAGCCCAGGGCCACAGGTCAGACATATTTGCTTGAGTCTACTCCATTAAGAAACTGAACAGCAGCCAGTGACGCCTCACCTTCTGAACAGATAGGTTTAGTCTCAACCAGGGAACTTCATACAGCAGTGCCCAGATAACGATCATGTTGTCTCTCTCATCACTAGTTCCTAAATGGCCATTGAGGGACTAAGCATGGGCCCATATTCCTACGAGGTTATGCTTGTAGCACCTTGTCCAGCAGCTCACGAATGAGCCCAGGTTGGTGTTTATTGAACACTACAGAATCCTTCTTTAGCCACAGTTTCTCTTTTTGAGTTTTGAGTTACTTATGGTGAGTTATAGATGAAGTATATTAAATGGAAAATTCCAGCAGCAGGTAATTCACATTTGAAGTGGCACACCATTCTGAGCAAAGCTGGAATCTCAGGCTTTCTCCCTCTGTTTGGCCTTGTGTATGAATCATCCCTTGCTCCAATGTTCCCTCTGGAGGCACTACTCTGTTTTAGTTAAAATCTCTTTGGAGCTCAAAATCATAATGTTGGTAATGCCAACATAAAAAGGAGAAGTACTGTTTCCTTTAATTCAAAGTAAAAGCCAAATATTTTTTTTGTGGAGACCACTTGCATATAAAATATATATTTAAATAACTTTAGCTGTGTGTATCTATGTGTGGATATGCCCATGAATGCAGGTACCCTTAGAGGCCAGGCATCTGGCTGTCCTGGAGCTGGTTCTACAGGCAGTCATGAGCTGCTGGGGACCAATCCCAAGTCCTCCACAGCAGCAGAATGCACTCTGATCCACTGAGCTATCTCTTAAGCCTCCCTCCTGTAGCTTTTTCCTTGTTGTTTTGGTTTTGAGACAGGGTTTCTCTGTGTAACAGTTCTGGCTGTGCTGGAACTCACTTTGTAAACAGGCTGGCCTCAAAATCACAGAGATCCACCTGGCTCTGCCTCCTGAGCACTGGGATTAAAGGAGTGTGCCCCAACTGCCAGGACGTCATATCACTTTTATTACAATATATATTACTATTATCCCCATGATTATTGTATTTTCTTTCTTTTCTGAGATTGGATCTAGCTATATAATGCAAGCTGTCCTCAAACTCACTATGTACCGCAGCCTGGTCTTGAACTCGACCTTCTGTATCAGCTTCCTAAGTGATGGGTTAAAGGCATGTGTGTCAATTCTATGTGCTGTCTGGGCCATGCTCAAGCTTCCTCGTCTGTCTGTCTGTCCTGTTCTGTTCTGTCAAGGCTTCCTTTTCAGGTAAGATTTCCATCTGACTCCTGTCCATAAGGGTTGTTGACCTTGATGGAACAGTCCAACTTAGGGTCACTTTCAGGCTGACAGACTTCTCTGGTTGACACTGATGTCCTTACAATCTGTGGATGAGGGGACCTCAGTGCTATGGTTTGTTTTCTTCCCTTATTTTTTATTTTGTGTGTCTCTGTGTGGATATGTGCATGGAAGCCACAGAGGAACTCTGTGGCATGTGCTCTTTCTATCTACCAGGAATTCAAGTCTCCAGGCTTGTGGGGGAAGCACTTTACCCATGGAGCCATCTCACTGGACCTGTCAGCTCCAATAGTGCCAAGTCCAACGGAATGCATGTGCCGCACATTCAAAACACTTGTGTGCCGTGTGAGGTCAATCTGCCTGATGGCTGTGACTCCGTTGATCAGCAGAGTTGATTGGGCTGATCTGGCTGGCTAGGTGTGTGTCCCCTTCCTCCCTCCAGGTGCGTACTTTCCGAAGCTGCATGCTTGGTCAGTCGAAGAGGATGTCCTTCCTGGAATAGAGGAGCATGTGTCCTCCATCAAGGGTATGTGGGTAGCTGTGCTCCTCTGCTCCAGAAACCACCCCAAAGGGCCCCATCAGCAGGAAGCCCGTCTGCTCTCTGAGGGCCAGGAAATGAGTCCTATGGTGAAGTTTCAGATGGGGAAGCTGGCTACCTGAAGGGACCTGGGCCTTTGAGAGTCTGGTGTACAAAGACTGCTGCCCTTCCAGAGGGACTTGCTCACAGTGCCTGGAGAAGGCAAGGCCGCTTGCCAAATGTGGTGGCAGCCCACCTGGCCAGGTGTTACTTGAGATCTCTAAGCTGTTTCACTCAGTGTGTGAAGGATTTCCGGGAAACTGTTCTGCAAACCACTCTGGGCTTGAGCTTTCTGTTGGACTGTGAAGAAACCTAGATGTGTGCCCACGGAGTGTAGTGTCCTTGAGTTAAAGTAACGGAAAGAAATTGAGGTGATAAATGAAAGTGAACTCTTGAAACTTAAGGGATTGTTAGAACCCATGAAATTTAGTTCCTAATCTCTTTCCGTCGTGTGGATCTGGGGATCGATCTCAGGTCTTCAGACTTGGCTATAGGCCCCTTTACCTGCTGAGCTGCCACCTAACATTGGCCCTGTTCTAGAACTTATAGATCTCTTGCTCAACCTCCTAAGGACTAGCATTACATGTATACAACACTACACCTAGCTCATTGTGAGATTTTTGGAAAATACATTTATTATTGTGATGAGAAATAGTGTGTTATAGCTGGGCGGTGGTGGCATGCACCTTTAATCCCAGCACTTGGGAGGCAGAGGCAGGTGAATCTCTGTGAGTTCAAGGCCAGCCTGGTCTACAAGTTGAGTTCCAGGACTTCTAGGACTGCTACAAAAATATTAGCATGTTATAAAGCAAGTCTTTTGAGTAGCCCAGTGTTTTGTGTTTTCTGAGGTTATGGCTTCTCTCTCTCTCTCTCTCNGGGAGGCAGAGGCAGGTGAATCTCTGTGAGTTCAAGGCCAGCCTGGTCTACAAGTTGAGTTCCAGGACTTCTAGGACTGCTACAAAAATATTAGCATGTTATAAAGCAAGTCTTTTGAGTAGCCCAGTGTTTTGTGTTTTCTGAGGTTATGGCTTCTCTCTCTCTCTCTCTCTCTCTCTCTCTTCTTCCTTCCTTTTTAAAATTGAGGTATTCATTGCAAAAAAATACAATATTCTGTAAGTTAAGCAAAACTTCTGAGTGCACCCCAAGAACCAGTGGTTAAGTCATGTGCACCCTGACAGTTTGTGTAGAGGTTTTACTGGAGGAAAACAGCTACTTCGATGTCCTTGACTGAAGAGTGGTTCTCCTCTATGGGGAAGGGTAGTCCTCTTCCCCTGGCTGTGAGTCTTTAGGAGAGGCACACAGAGTGGTGAAGGACAAAGGGAGAAGGCCGCCTAGTCAGTCAGATCAGCCGAATGAACCCTGAGATCAGTGGCACAGCAGATGTTGTAGGCAGATTGCCCTAGAGTCTGTCATGTGTGGCTTGATGTTATTCAGTGATCTGCTCTTCTAGGAAGCCCAGAGGAAAGACGAGTCTTTTGAATAGGGGGGTAAGGGTGAGACTCGGACTAGGGTGAGAGGAATTGGGATTGGTTGAAAGTTCAACGGGTGCAAAAAGCCCTTCAGTAGACATTATATATAATTCTTTAACATGGTGGGAAGTAAGTAGCTCATGATGAAAAAATACCAAAATTAAAGCAACAGCAGCGGCAATGTCTGAGTGGCACTTGCTTCCACCAATCAGGGTCACTTGTCTGAGAAAAAGCAGAGGTGGTTGTCACGTCTATCTCGACCAGCAAGAAAGATGCAACACTCGGGCTCTTCTATAAGCAGTTTATTCAGGAACCTTGAACAATCTTCTTNCAATAAGCCACGTGGCAATCTCTAATAGGCCCACATACACGAAAGCAAACCTGCTGATCAGCCTTAGCCAAATAAGGACTTGTTTATGGCAGAGAGCACTCGCTGTGGAAGGTGGAAACCGTGCCATCTTTAAGGTGCGGAACTACAGCTCTCCACAGGTGGTGCCTGTGCATGGGGCTGCTCTAGGAGCTGGGCAAGTAGAAGCTCACCTAAAGCTCCGTGGGGTCCTTGAGAGCAGACAGATGTGGCATGAGGGTGCTGGGTGTCTCCTTGGAGCAGAAGCTCATTTGCTCTCCCCACCTTTTCCTTATCTGACTTAGAGTGATTGCCCTAATTCTCAAAAGAGAATAAAAGTGAATTCTAAGAACAGGGAAAAATGTTTGACCTCACTCATAAAATTCAAATTAAAAAATTCAAATTTAAACTAAAATAGTGGTGGTTTATGCCACAACCCCTGCACTCCAGAGGATTAGGAAGGAGGATCTCTGTGAGTTCAGAGTCAACTTGGGCTGCACAGTGAGTCCAAACCCTGCCTCAGGAGAAGCAAACAAGGCTCTTGCTGCCAAGCCCTATGGCCTGAGTTTTAGTCTGCAGGACCCATGTGGTGGAAGGAGAGAACTGACTCCCGGAGGTTGTCCTCTGAGCTCTGTGCAGTCTGTGGCACAGTGTACCACCTTCCAACACCAATAACAAAGGAAGTCAATATATAACCAAATGCTTTGCAAAAGACCCCCACTGGGCAGTGGTGGCGCACACCTTTAATCCCAGTACTCAGGAGGCAAAGGCAGGTGGATCTCTGAGTTTGAGGCCAACCTGGTCTACAGAATGAGTCCCGGGACAGCTAGGGCTATAGAGAGAACCCTGTTTGAAAAACGAAAGATCCGCAACAGTTCACCCCGACCAGGAACTGATAAGTAAAGACTGGAATTCTTCACTTCTCAAATTCAGCAAATTAGGAAAAACCTCACCTCCATAGACTCCTGTGGGAGAAGGTCCTTACAGGGGCAGGGGAACTGTTGGGCGTGTTTAGGAAGGGATTTGGCTGTATGCGTTTGTGTGTACATTTCAGAATTATTTCTCTCAACAGAAAGCTTAGAGTCGTCTGGATTAAGCAGTTCATAGCTGGGTTGCTGGTACGTGCCTGTAATTCCAGCTGAGGCAGGATGGCTTGGGTTGACAGCCAACCTGAGCTACACAGCAGAGCCTTTTCATGGAAAAAAAAAAGGAAATACAAAACCGCAACAAGGTGTCCAGCTGATGGCAGAGGATCCAGAATTGCCCGCGCCCTTGCCAACCATCATAAAAAGAACAAAAGTGTCATAAAGAGCCATTTGCCTGGTGCTCCTCACCCAGGGGATGCTTGCTGTCCAAGGACTTCTTATTCAAAACTGCCTTGCTGAATGCGATCCAAACTATTTCCTCTTCCCCTCACCCCTACTCTTACACACCCTATGCTTTACACGATAGACTCTAAATTTCAAATTTTCTAAACAGAGTAATCTGCTCTATCCCTGGTTTTTCACCTAGAACATTCATTCTAGGTATTCATTCCAGTCCAGGAGTTGCCGGACTCCTCTGTGTTTTTTGAGACAGGGTTTCCTGTAGCTCAGGCTAGCCCCAAACTCTATGTAGCCAATGATAACTTGAATTTCAGGTATTTCTGCCCAAGGACTGCAGGCATGTGCCACCATGTGAGCTGGATCTCTGTACTTCTGCTATGTTACTGATTGTGCACAGTCCCGGAGTGCTGGGCAGCACAGGCTTTGTCTCTGTATGGTGATGTTACCACTGGTTCATCCTGGGCTATGGCTCTGGATGGTGATGTCACTGCTGGTTCATCTTGGGCTATGGCTCTGTATGGTGATGTCACTGCTGGTTCATCTTCGGCTTTGGATTTGTATGGTGATGTCACTGCTGGTTCATCTCGGGCTTGTAGCACAAATGCAGAGGGGGCTCTGTGTTTGTGTTGTAGTATTTGAATGATTCCCATCAAGATGGGGTCAAAGTTCTACCTTTACTTTATATATGTATGTATAAAATCACCATGTGTGATGTGGGATTCCCCTCTGTATGCTGTGACTACCATTGGTTAATAAAGAAACTGGCTTGGCCTGATAGGGTAGAACAGAGCTAGGTGGGGAAACCTAAACTGAATGCTGGGAGAAGGAAGGCAGAGTCAGGAAAGAAGCCATGGAGCTGCCACCAGAGTCAGACATACTGAAACCTTGCTGGTAGGCTATGAGCCTCGTGGTAAAATATAAAATAATGGAGATGAGTTAATTCTAGATGTAAGAGCTAGGTAGCAATATGCTTAAGGATTGGTCAAGCAGTGATTTAATTAATACTGTTTCTGTGTGGTTATTTCGGGAGTCTGGGCAGCCAGGAAACGTCCTTCCTACAACGTGTGTGTGTGTGTGTGTGTGTGTGTGTGTATTTATTTATTTGATACAATGTCTCTGTTTCTCACTGAACATGATGGAGTTCACTCACTGGCTGGACTGACCGGCCACTGAGCCCCAGGACCATCCTATTTCAGCCCCCAGTCTTAGGGTCACAGGCAAACCCAGCTTCCCTGGGTGGGCTCACTATGGTGAACGCAGACCCTCTCTAGTCCATGACTTTCATTTTCAAAAACAGATTCATGCATGGTAGATCATGCCTATAATCCTGGCATATGGAAGGTTGAGGCAGTAGGATTGCTTTGAGTTTGAGGTCTGGTTACAGTGTGAGACTCTGACTGAAAAAAACACAAAGCAAACAGAAAAACAACACCAAGCCCCCAGCAACCACATCACCCTAGTCTTAAGGAGCCCTGCAATTACATTGGGTCCACCAGGATAATTTAGAATAATCTCCCATCTCAAAGTCCTCAATTTAATCATAATTGCAAATTCTAGTTCACCTGTTTAATTATTAAGTGATTCTGGAGATTAAAACTTCTTTTTCAGGGTGGTTGTTCCTTTTTACCTGCCACACTGAGTAGCCGGTTCGGAGACTCACTGATCTTTGTTGGTGACAGTCTGATCTCAGGGAATGTCCCAGGAAGGTGGCAGGAAGTGGAGAGGTGAAGGGTGAAGCCAAGTAGCCCTGTGAAGGGCTGAGGATGGGGTGGGAGGATGGGGGATGCTGGAAGTGGCTGGTCCTTTCACAGGAAGTAGCCCAAGTGTGGCCCACATATTTCAGAAAGTCTAATTTGCTAAAATGATCAACTCACTAAAGTCTTGCTTCTAGAAAGGCTAGAAAGCTGCAGCATGCCGTTAGGTCATTTCTAACAATTTAATTGATAATTACTTTAGTTTCCTGTAGCCCAGGCTGGCATAAAACCTTCTGTGTAGCTTCAGTTACTTACTGAGACTTTAGAGATGTACCACCATGCACAGCCCACATTTTCAGAAGATTTTAATGATTAATAGGACCTGGTGAGTGTAGTTGCCCAAGCCTATAATTCCAGCAGAAGCCATGGCTTCCTGTGAGTTTGCAGCCAGCCTGGTCTACCAAGAAAGTTCTAGGCCAGACGGACTACATAATGGACTCTGTTTTAACAAAACAAAACAGCCCCATAGATCTACTGGTTCAGGAGTTTTATTTAAAAAAAAAAAGATTAGTTAATTAAAAAAAAGATTTCCCACCTGTCCTCCCCACCATTGTTGGCATCTTACTTTAGTGCGGTGCATGTGGTTCAAGTAACGTAGATATGCTTTGTTGTCTAAGGTCTGTAGTGTGTCATAGACTTCCCTTTCTGTGTTTTGTGGGTTTGGACAACTGAATGACCATATCTCTACCGCTGTAGCAACCACAATAGTTTTACCACCTATAAATATCTGTCCTAGCGTTGATTCATTTCCCCATCTTTATAGTTTTGCCTTTCCTATAACATCACATAATTGGAATCATGCCGTACCCACCTAGACATTGACTTCTTTTATCCATCAGGGGCTGTGTAAAATTCTTCCATGTTGATGAGCTTCACGTCCCAGGCTGGAAGTGGGAGGTACAGGGAGGGGGATTCTTCTCTTTTCTGTGGCTTGATAACGCTTTTCTCTTGGTCTCTGAGTGGCACCTCATTGTACGGATGCACCACATTCTGTCTATCTCTTCCCTTATTGATAATTTTGGTAATTATGAATGCAATTGTTATGCGCAAGAGTGCAGATTTATGTGGGAATAGCTTTTGATATTGGGTCAACAAGTCAGCAGGTGGAGGTCAGCTGAATGCCATTTTTATGTAATTAACATTTAGATGCTTGGGCTGTCTGTACTCAGAGGTCACTTGAACTGTTTATTGGATCCATCCAGATAAGAAATCAGTGAGCTAGAGGAGACAAGACAGCGGACTTTGGCAAGTGTAATGAAAGAATAATTCCTGTAACTTCCTTTTGAAAATCCCAACATTTAATACAGGCCCAAGCCTGAAATTTGAATATATAAAAGCATCCTATTCCTGAGGTTATGGCCTGAAATGTGGAAAACCCCAAGTGCACTGAGTTTTAGATGAACTCAGCAAAATGGCAACTGTGAAACTAAAAATAAATCAGGGCTGGGAATGTAGCCCGGTGGTAGATGCTCTCACTGAGCATGTGCAAAGCCCTGGGCTGGATCCACCACCAGCTGTGAAGCTACTGCCAAATGCTAAGACTAAACCAAATCTTAACCAGAAATGCTCCAGGACAACAGAAATTGTAAATTTAAAAGCACTCATTTTTATTGTTTTAAATTATGTGCCCGTGTGTGGGAGTGTGCCCTGTAAATGCAGGTGCCCTCTGAGACCGGAGTCATCAGCTCCCCCTGCAGCTGGAGTTACAGGGGGTGTGAGCCACCAGTGTGGATGCTGGAACCTGAACCCTTGTCCTGTGCAAGAACAGTACATACTCTGAACCACTGAATCGTCTGTCCAGCCCAGACATTGCCAAGTTTGTAAAGAGTTAGTAGGAATAGGTGGAAACAAGGACCATATTTTTTTGGGGTTTGGAGAAAGAATAACTCGGCTTTAGAGGACAATTTGGAGCAAAAGGAGACCCTGTTTCAAAAAGAAAACAACCAAAAACCAAACCAAAACAAAAACAAAAAACCTCCAAAATCTAAAACAGCATGCACGAAGAAATGATGCAGAGTTTGAGGCTTGCCTGGGCTTACAAGAGCCTACCTAAAAAAAGTGAAATTTAAAAAATTAAGGCTTTGGTCAAATTGTTTTGTTTTGAGTTAGCAATTCTTCTGCCTTAGCCTCCCAGCACTGGGGTTTAACCAACTTGTCTTTTGGTCAAGTTGTAACCTAGGCCTCAGTCCACTGTAAAGGTAGAAATTCATTATGAGATCTCTCTCTCTCTCTTTGGTTTTTCTCTGTAGCTTTGGAGCCTGTCCTCGAACTAGCTCTTATAGAGCAGGCTGGTCTCGAATTCACAGAGATCCACCTGCCTTTGCCTCCCGAGTGCTGGAATTAAAGGTGTGCACCACCACCGCCCAGCGGGCGGCTTCTCTCTAAGATGTAGCACATTAAGACCACAGGGCTATAGGAAATCACACAGACCCTTTGATTCTAGAATGTTTAGGAAATGAGATATTTTGATGAGTTGTACTTTGTGATGATTGAACGATTGATACGTAGTGCTGTTTAATTTCTGGATCACAGGAAGATTATAAATCCACCTATGCCTGGAAACCTCCAAATCCAGACCGTGAGAGAATTTCCCTGCTGATTCCAGGGGTGAAGTTCCCTAAGATAGAAGGGCAATGAAGATCATTACATTTGGACCTGGTTTTACCTTAGGACAAAGCTTGTTTTCATAAGCATGAAATATTTTCTGTCAACTTGGAGTCTATTAGAGTAGATTTGGCAAAGGTTTTCCAGTTAGCAGCCTTGCATGGCATGGTAGATGTTTCTTCTATGGTGCGGTTGCTTGTCCTCAGAGTTAAGAGGCTGAGGAGGACCAGAAGTTCATGGTTATTTTCTCCAACATAGTGAGTTTGAGGTCAACCTGAACTTCATGAGTCTTTTTTTTTTTTTAGATTTTTTTATTCATTATGTATACAGTATTCTGTCTGCATGTGTGCCTGCAGGCCAGAAGAGGGCAC
>LOEQ01001230.1:587285-604124 GCA_001685075.1 Bramus lutescens
GGTGGGATTGTATTTTGTCCCCAGGGACGGTGGGATTGTATTTTGTCCCCAGGATGGTGGGATTGTATTTTGTCCCCGGGACGGTGGGATTGTATTTTGTCCCCGGGATGGTGGGGTTGTATTTTGTCAGTTCCTTCCTTTGTGCATCTAAAATGTGTTGTGCGTCTTTCTTTTTGGTTCTTGTTGTTTCTAGTGAGAAATCTGTGTCATTCAAGTTGTTTTTTCTTTTAGATAAAATGTCATTACTGTCACTGTTTTAAGATATTTTCTTTGTTTTTTATCTTTTAGTAATTCCATTATATGCCTTGGGTGCCCTTAGGATTTGCTTGTTTGGAGTTGAGATAGTTTTAGATTGTAGGTTATATCTTTTACCAAAATTGGGATCGCCTCAATTACCTCCTGATGTGTAGTTTTAGCCTGTCTTCTTGTAGGGTTCCAAGTCCATGAGGTATAGCTTGCTTCTTTTTGTACAAAAGGTTCCTGAGGCTCTGTTAAATTTTTTCTGCCTTTTTTCTGTCTTCAGTGGAAATTTTGATTGGCAACGTGATTGGATTAAAAATCCCAAGGTCATCAATGAAGCTCATCAGGGAGTTTTTCTGTGAGGGTCTTTCCCTAGAGGTTCAATTGAGGATGAAAGTCATGTCCTAAATGTGGTGACACCCCTAACTGTGGTGACACCCCTAAATGTGGTGACACCATGCTATGGCCTGGGGTTCTGAGTTTGAATGAAAATGGAAGAAAGGAAAAAGCCTGGTGAGTGCCAGCATATCCCTTTCTCTACTTCCTGGTCCAATCCATTGAGCTGTGAGGAGTCCATGTCCTGTTGCCATGGATTGCACCTTACTTCGCTGCCAGGATGGGCTGTGGACTAACGGAAATCCTTCTTCCCACCACCTGCCTCTTGCTCACGGTGCTGAGAAGATACCAAATGCTCTCTTGCTCACACTCTGTGATGTTTACACTTTACTGTTAGTTTGGTCCTCTGCCTCTTCTGTTTCTCATGGGGCTTTTGTGTTTTCAAACTACTTTTCAGTTCTGAGAGTTTCTTTCATCATCTGTTTCTTTGCTTAGCCTTTCTGTATCTTTGCCATGCTGTTTTGCTTTGGTGTGTTTTGGTGTGCAGTTGGTTGCCAAATGCTTTTGCAGTCTTTGTCAGGTGGTTCCAAAATTTGTCATCTTGATGCTGGATCTGCCGATTGCCTTTGTCCATTCAGTTTAATATTTTTTTTTCTAGTTCTTGGTTTGGGTGATATTCAATTGATTTGGATATTTAGGGTATTACTAAGAAACCTTTAGATTATTTAAACCATGTTTTAGCTGTTTTCCTCACCACGCAAGCATAAGGTGAGGCAACTGCCTCATTATCGCCATCTGGGGTGAAGAGTTTGTTGTAAGGAAAGCTGTTGGTTTGTTTCCCAGTCGCCCAGTAGCTCAGACCCAAAATAATCACACATAAACCATATTATTTAAATCACTGCTTGGCCCATTAGCTGTAGCTTCATATTGGCTAACTCTTAGGTTTTAATTTAACCCATCTCCATTAATCTGTGCATTGCTATGAGGTTGTGGTCTACCAGCAAAGTTTAGGCATGCCTGTCTCTGGCGGCTGCTCCATGTCTTCTCCCCTCATTCTGTCTCCTTTTTCCCAGCATTCAGTTTAGTTTTCCCCACCTAGCTAAGTTCTGCCCTGCTACAGGTCCAAAGCAGTTTCTTTACTCATTAATGGTAATCACAGCAGACAGAGGGGAATCCTGCATCAAGAGTTCAGGTTTCCCCGTCCTCATCAGAAGTTCTGATTTTCTACTACAGTTCCTCTGCTACCACCCCAGGAGGGAAGGGACCTGGCTCCTGTAGGTCAAGTAAGTCAAGGAGGGGTAGAAGGTTCAGGCTCCCCACACAGTGTCCACTGCTCCCTGGAAGAAGAGACACTGAAGCTCCTGTCACAGGTGATTCCTTAGCAGGGGAGCTGGGTGTTATATTACAGCCTGGTAACCAGGGGAGTCTAGAGTCTTTAACTGGCTTTTACTATCCTGTGTAAGGGAGCCCTAGTTTGTTTGTTTATTGTTGTTGTTATTGGTGTGTGTGCATGTGTGTGTGTGTTTCATGGCACTTGTGGGGAGGTCAGAGGAAACTTTGTGGATTCACTTTTCTCTGATTCACTTTACATGAGTCAAGGCCGTCAAACTCAAGTCAATAGGCTTGCACAGCTAGTGCCTTTAACTACTGAGCCCTTGCGATTTACACTGTGATTAGTGTCAGAGGACTGATTATTTTGTTTTAAGTTTATGCTTTGTTAGGATAGTCTTTTTCTAGTCTTTTGACTAAGGAGAGCAGTTAAAAATATTTTGAGTGTATTACTGTGTTTCTGGGCCACCTGCTTCTTTGGGACTAGATCTGTGATACATGTAGCAAGCAACTCACTCTTGGACTGCTCTTTGGCCACGGTTACTATCCAGTTTGCCTTGGTGAACTTTCACCTTTTAGAATCTTACGTTTGTTTTATATATAATGCTTTGGAGTTTTAGATGCCATGGCAGTGTGTGAGGAGTCTCAGGAGTCTGAGGCAGGGGGATCACGAGTTTGAGACCACCCTGAGTTACATAGCAAGTCAAAAGCCAGCCTGAACTGCATGGCGGGATGCTGTCTCAGAAAACCAAGGGCTTAGAGCCAGTGGCAGAGTGCTTCTCCAGTGGTACAGAACCATGGGTTCTGTTCTCAGTACCACAAAGGAGTGTGGAGGTATAGTAATTGTGCTTGATAGAGAGAAATCTCTTCAAGGTGTTGTATAAAAGGAATTGTTACATGGGTCTTTTTGCATGATTGATATGCATTTTTATAGTTATGAAAACCAGGAACATACTCTTTCTATATAAAAACAAAATTTTGTATGCTATGTAATTATATAGTATATAACTAGATATATAAAATCCTTGCTTTATAGATGGTAAAACAAAGGCACAGAGATGTAAAGTAATTTATTAAAAAAACAAAAGCAAAAAAATACATAGATAATGGTGAGGCTAGATTTGAACCTCTTCACTCTGGTTATAGCATTTTATCAAACCAAGAAAAAGAGTCGTATTTTTGGTTGTGAGCTAAGTCTTTGATGGCTGAACCATCTCTCTAGTCAAGAAAGGACATCTTCATTCTTAGTCAAGTAGAACTATCACTTTGATTTATTTGCTAATTGTTTCATTCATAGCTTTGTTTTGTGTTGTTTAAACAAGCTAAAACTTTGTTTCTAAACCTGAAACAAACTAATTCCTTGCTACAATAATGATTAGGGTTTGTGAAATGATTCCATAATCCTACTAGTAATAGTGGCATAAGATAGGCCACTGGCTACTTTAAAGTATGTAGAACCAAAGTCTTTAATAATGACTATCTTGAAGTGGAAGAGACAGCATTGGTGTGCACGGCCGTGGCTGGGGACTCTGGAACACTGATGACTGTCGAGAAAGAGAGGAAGTTGGTTCCAGTGACTGAGTGATTGAACACAGACTCTATGGATTATGACTGTTACATAAATGTTGGATTACACATCTAAGAAATTATACACATGGAGTGGATATGATCATATTGCCTTGTGTAATTGTATGAAAGTTTCAAGAATAAAGAAAAATCAGAAGAGTCAGTTATATACATTTCAAGTCCCATTTCTGAGTCTTTAGCATTTGTGTACTTTGTGCAGCAAATGGCAGTTATTGTTTCCTTGGGCAGGGGCCCCACTCTGAGTAGTCTGGAAAAGGACTGGAACTGGGGACTCCTCAGAGAGAAGTGAAAGGCACCTTCCCTCCGAAAGCCT
This sequence comes from Bramus lutescens, assembly GCA_001685075.1. NCBI lineage: Eukaryota > Metazoa > Chordata > Mammalia > Rodentia > Cricetidae > Bramus > Bramus lutescens. The sequence goes on from LOEQ01001230.1 coordinate 591,091, forward strand.
AATCTCTGTCGATTCCAGCACCAGCGAGAGCTTGTGCTGGGCCTGGACCTGGCCTGGAGGGTTGTGTTGGCTGATTTCCACACTGGATATCTTGCTCACCCATCTCCACCTTCTGTTTGTAATGAAGGCCAAGAAGACTTATGAGCAGAAGTGCCGGGACAAGGATGAGGCGGAGCAGGCTGTCCAGCGCAATGCCAATGTGGCCAACCCAAAGCAACAAGAGAAGGTACCTAGCGTGGTCTCCAACCTGAAGACTCAGAGATGTGGTTGTGTTGGTTTAAAACCAACTAGGGCTTAGGCATGATGTGCATGCATGTTGTCCTAGTACTTAGAAGGCTGAGGAAGGAGGGTTATGAGGGTTTAATATCAGACTGGACTATGTAGTGAAACCCCATGTCAAAAAATTAAAAATAAAGATTACAAAACAAATTAAATTATTATTTTTTAAAAATAGATTTGTATCCCAAGTCTCTGGCAATAACTTCTTTGGTGTATAATCTTCAGAATGGAAAAAAAAAAGCTCTTGAACATTTTCGAGGTTGGGGAAAACACCAGAGAAGCACATCACTAGAGCACAGTGGGTGGAATAAGAGGCTTGGCACTTCTTTTAAATGTATTCAAAACTCAGTCAGCTCCTGTATTCTTTGCTGCCAGAATGCTTCTTGTGGGTGGACTGAAATAATAATATGAATAAATTAAATAATACATTTAGTAATATTCCTGGAGTAGTGGCTCAGCAGTTAATAGCACTGACTGCTCTTCCAGGGGACCTAAGTCCGATTCCCAGAACCCACATGGCAGCTCACCACCATCTTTAACTCCAGTCCCAGGGTGTACAATGCCTTCTTCTGGTCTCTGCAGGTGCCAGGCACAAATGTGGTACACAGAATACATGCATGCAAGACACTCATATACACACACAAAATATAAAATAAAATAAAGTAATAATATATAATATTATCCACAGCTCGAGGCAGGGAGATGTGTCTATAGGTAGACACAGGAGGGTTGTTTTCTGATGCCGAGAAGATGAAAGATTTGCTTCTAAGTGGAACATATATAGGACTTGGACCAGACCTTACCTCTCCATTGCTATTGCTTTTGCATGTGTTTGGCCATGGATGCCTGAATCAGCTTCCCTTAATCTCTTTCTGGTTTTGGTCCCTGCAGCTTTTTGTGAAACTGGCAACTTCAAAGACTGCAGTAGAGGATTCAGGTGAGGGAGGGTTGGTTGTGGCTGTTTTCATTGTTGTGAACATGTAGGATTAACGGGCCTCAGAAGGAACAGCTACAATCCAGCAAAGCTGTCTAGTTTCAAAATCAGCTCCCCGTCCATTGTAGATAAAGCCTACATGCAGCACATCAGCATGCTGGAGAAGATCCGAGAAGCCTGGCAGAGCGAGCACGTTAAGGCCTGCGAGGTAGGTACCAGGGAGTGGGACAGAGCACACCTTCCCCTGGAGCCCGAGACTGCTTTCATGTTAGTTCCATGTGCTTCATTCAGTCACTGAGCACGAGGGCGAGTTAGAAATTGAGGACTTAAGTGGAGAACGGAAGGGATTGGAGTAATTACCTCTAATCCTCAGCTTTTTGGCCCCTCCCCCACTCTGACCTCACCGTCCAGCTCACTCCAAAGTGTTAGTCTGATATTTGGTTAGCACAGGCATGACACGGCTGCATCAGTTAGTGGCGGACTGAGCGCTGCAGTTCCTCAGAGAGTCATGCCTGTACTTGCTAGGTTCGAAGGGGAATACACAGGACTCCATAATTTTCTAGAGAAAACTTAAAAGACACAAGAAAATTCCTCAACTTTCTGGCACCAGCTGCTAACAGTGTCCCAGGACCAGCAGAACGAGTATTATCCGAGGACTGGGTAGAAATGTGGACTCTCAGTTAGGAACTCTAGGGTGGCAGCTTAGGCAGTCTCTGTGAATTCAAGGATTACAATCGCCAATTCACAGCTCTCCTTAAAGTGGGAAAGCAGCTGCTCCCTGCGCTGCCAAGGTCTTATGATGATCAGCGGGCCTGTCTGTACCCTTCTACACAGGCTTCCCACCTCTTGGGCATGGACATACTCTCTCTTTGTCCCTTTGTCTGTCTCCCCCAGCACGCGCCTGCATGCGTGCGTACGTGCGTGCGTTTGTGTGTGTGTGTGTGTGTGTGTGTGTGTGGCTGGGAATCAAGCCTAGAACTGCATGCTTGTATATGCTCTACCACTGAGATATGTTCTCAGCCCCAGCTATTTTGGAAGTTGTCTGCAAGTCCCAAGTTCCTGCCTGTCCCAGCCTAAACTTTACTCTCTATACCTGCTTTCTCCTCTCTCACGGTAGTAGGAATGCCCTTGGTGTGAGGTCCAGGGCTTTGTGATTTCTCTTACCTTTGTGAGGTGCCGGTGACCAAACCCGGAGCCTTATGCAAGGTCCAGCCCACTGAGCTGTATGTACCCCCAGACCAACTTCAGTTTTTTTTTTAATCTCATTTGTTTGATCTTATTTGATGAAATGAACCTTATTTGACTTATTTCTACAGTTTGATACTGTGGAGCTTTATGCTCACACTAAGCACTTTCTTCTGCTTTACTCTTTAAACTCCACCCATCAATGCAGGTTAATAGTGTTTACGTCATAGCCAGTCTAAACGGATGCCCCTTCTTTACATACATGTGTACATGTAACTGTTTTTCTGTAGGTGTTTGAGGCTCAAGAATGTGAGCGCATCAACTTCTTCCGGAATGCGTTGTGGTTACATCTGAATCAGCTGTCGCAGCAGTGTGTCACCAGTGATGAAGTAAGTGAGACGCATTCACAGAAGCCCATGCTCTGTGTGTTAGAGCCACCAGAGCAGCAAGAGCCATCAATGCCTATTAGTTCACCCTCTCCCCACTTCCTGCTTCCATTTGGGGTACAGAGTGATAAAGATGTTAGCATTGCTGTTCTCTTCCTGACTCCTGGTCCATTTTACCATTGTGACTCTTTGAGAAACTGCGAATTAGGGATGGTTAGCAGATAATGAAACCTAAACACTAGAGATGTCACAGATGAATGTGGGTCCCAGAGACAGCTCCAGGGTAGAATGCCATCACTTCCTGTACCAAGTATTAGCAGACTGACTCATGGCAGGCTTGATGGTCACCCCAGAGTGAGGATTTGCTTCTGTCTCTCATGGTGCTTATCCAGAATTAACTTGTGCACAGCAAAGGTAACTGGGTCCCCAGATATCAAAGATACCAGATGCAGCTATCACAGCTTTTGCTAAGTGGTAGCCCCACTCTCTCAGATGGGACATGACTTTAGAATGATCAGATGTCCAGGAAACCCATAGAATCGAATGGAAAGACTTATCCTTGGGTTAAGTAGTTGTGATTGCGTTTGTGGGTGGCCCTGAGACTTAGTCATGGGACTTGGCATATAGTTTCTTTATTCCATCAATACTTAAAAAAAATAACCAGGGTTTTGGTCTGTCCAGAAAGGAATATTTCCTTGCATTTTAATTTTTTTTTTATCTAAAAAAGGCAATATCCCAGATGTACTAGAAAGGTGCCCTTGTGTGAGTCTTGTGCAGGTGGACGCTATAAAATAATTTTACACTTAGCTCAGAACTGAGTATAATCAAGGGTTCTTTATTTAGGGGTAGACTCACAAATTACAGTTCTCTGCACAAATGGGAAACAAGAACAGAATCCAGCAGCAGAGAGAGCAAGCACAGGCTTTGTGTTGGCATTTATAGTATAAGAGGCCACCCCCAAGTGGACTGGTGTCTTAAAGGCTACTGGCTGAAGGAGTTCCCACAGCACCCTTGGACTTGGGAATGTCTCCTCCTTTCAAAACAAAGTTGCAAAAGAGTTGGCTGCTCATGAACATTCCTTTCCTATAGAGGGGTGCCTTAATTCTCATCAGTAAACTTCTGCACAATGCTTTATCTTGTGTTGATCAGATGTATGAACAAGTCCGTAGGAGTTTGGAACTGTGCAGCATTGAAAAGGATATTCATTATTTTGTGAACCAGCGTAAAACTGGACATACTCCACCAGGTGAGCTGGGTGGCATGGGGGCGCAGTTAAGCAATGGTATCAGTCTTTCTTGTCCTGGGTTACAGAGGATGTAAGATGCTGTATTAGTCAGCTTCTGCTGCTGTAACAAATAGCTGATGTAAATTGGCCAATAAGAGAAAAGTTTATTTTTTAATTTTATTTTAATTGATTGATTTTATTGAGTGGTACATTTTTCTCTGCTCTCCTCCCTTCTTCCCTCCTCCCCTTCTGTCCTATTCAGGAGATCTTGCCCTTTTCTACTTTCCATGTAGATTAGATCCATGTATGTCTCTCTTAGGGTCCTCATTGTTGTCTAGGTTCTCTGGGATTGTGATTTGTAGGCTGGTTTTCTTTGCTTTATGTCTAAGAGCCACTTATGAGTGAATCCATATGATAATTGTTTGAGAAAGGTTTATTTTTAGCTCTAGTTTTTCAAAGCTTTAGTCCAGTCAGTTGATGCCATTGCTCTTGAGGCTGTAGCAAGGCTACACACTATGGTAGAGAGTGGCCCAGTGGACTGCTCATCTTACAGCCAAGATGTGACAGAGGAGCAGACCAGGCCATGCCTGCAGCGACCTGACCTAGTTTATTCCTACTGGGTTATATTTCTTAAAGGTTCTATTGCCTTCTATTAGTGCTAAGCTAGGGACAAAGTCTCTAACACATAGGCTTTTGGAGATTGTTCTAGGTCTCCCTACCTTTTGTTTATTTATTTATTTATTTGAGACAGGGTCTCATATTCTCGGCTAATCTTAAACTTTCTGTACAACTGTGGATGATATTGAACTCCAGATCTTTTTGCCTCCACCTCCTGAGAACCAAGGTGGTGACAGACATGTGCACTCAGTGTCTTTTAGCACTGGGTGATGAAGCCAGGGCTTTTTGTAGGCTTGGCAAGTGTTCTACCTCAACCTTTACCTGTTTCTGATGTCATATGTCTTAAAAATTGCAGCACCCATCATGTATGAGAACTTCTACTCTTCTCAGCAGAATGCAGCCCCACAAGGAAAGACTACAGGGCCCAATGTAGCAAGGTAATAACCAACTGCTTTTCATGTGAAGAAAATATTTTAATAAATTTTTATATTATTAATATAATTAATTATATTAAGACATTACCTTTTATTTTGAATTGACCAAATTGACATAATTTACCTAGTAATGTAACTTAGTTTTTTGAAATAGTGCTTTTAGAACAAATATTATATAGCTTTTATTAGCTGTGGTTTCCAGGGTCCTATAGCATACTTGAGTATGACCGTCATTACTTGTTTATGAATTCTATGCCTTTCTATGGCTGATAGGAAACAGGAATAAGCACACTATGCCCTTCTTTGAATCAGATATGATCTGCTAGTTTTTATAGGGCCTATCAGTTAAGAAGGATTTCTCTCTCTCTCTCTCTCTCTCTCTCTCTCTCTCTCTCTCTCTCTCTCTGTGTGTGTCTGTCTGTCTGTCTGTGTCCTTACATGCTGTGTGTATGTGAATGTCCACAGAGGCCACAAAAGGGTATCACATTCCCTAGAGCTGGAACTACGGTGATTGTTCTTAGGAACCTGTGTTGGGTCTCCTCAAAGAGCAGCGAACACTCTAGTCTTTTTTTTCTTTTTGTTTTTTGTTTTTAGAGACAGGGTTTCTCTGGGTGACTTTGGGACCTGTCCTGGAACTCTCTCTGTAAACCAGGCTGACCTTGAACTCACAGAGATCTGCCTACCTCTGCCTCCTGGGATTAAAAGCTTGCACCACCACTGCCTGGCTTTCAGTGAGCACTCATCATCTACGTAGCCGTGGCTTATATTTTTAAATGATTAGTGTTCACATAGAAAGCTATTGGAGCATGGTCAGCAGATCTCTCTTTTTATATGGCTGTTTTCCTAGTAGACCTGAGCAGACGTGCCCCAGAGACAGTATGGCCAGCAAAGCTAAGCCGCTTCCATTGGGCCCATTGCACAGAAAGTATGCTGCTCCTAATATAAAGGGTCTGGAGGGAAAAGAAACCTTTATTTTATGCCAAGTCAGTGGGGGTGAAGTGGAGTGAGGTCTCATCTGCTGAATTTTCCATCCAGTTTTAGGAAAAGTGGAGGGTGTTTGGGAGAGAGGTCAATGCATACTATCAATCGTAAGGACCACTCAAAACAGTTCATATGACTGAGCTGACAACTCTCGCAGAATTGAGAGCTGCTTGTGTTTCTCAGTCTATGTACAAAGATTCTGAGATGCCAGGAGATCAGCAGCTGAGATGAAAATCCTGTCAGCAGGCCCTGGGCAGAGCTCCATACTCCTGACTCCTGTGCATTCTGCTCGCTGGCTTCATATGCGCCTGCCCTTTGGGTTTCTGCAAGTCAGGGCTGTAGATAATTTGCCTTGACTTAGTAGAAAGATAAGAACATAATAAGAGCTCACCCGAAAGACTCTGATTTTCATCTCTTCCAGGAGAGGACCTCTCCCAGTTCCTAAACATCTACCAGGTATGCCTCTTGGGATTTCTAGGGCAGATGTTCTTTAAGATTAAAATAAGAACCAGGCACATCTGACTTGTTGACCTTATGACGTGGCTCCATCATTTACAGAATCCGTACTTGAGACAGAACTGTGCAGTCTAGTTACCATAAAAAAAAGAGATGTGTTTTAAGTAAGTTTCTGAGTTTGTGTTGGGCCACATTCCTAGCTATCCTGGGCTGCATGTGACCCATGGGTGGTGGGTTGGGCACTCCTGATAGGGTTGAGTTCCTAAGAGATTGTGCCTGTATTTGAATCTTACTATAAGACTTCTCTTTTTGAGGCAGGGTCTCACTCCATTATTACTTATAATGTTGCACACTGCCCATCAAGGAATTGTTTTCAGATCACGCTGAGCTCCTTTTCCTCTGCAATACTGCAGAGAGAACCACACATACCAACGTTTTTATTGTCAGTTCTATTTTCTGGTTAATTACAACAGCTTTGAAGAGAGGCATTTTGCCTTCTCCCATCAAATCAAACCCTTAGCGTAGTAGGAGATATGTAGCGTGTTTAGAAATTTATCATTTCGGGCACAAGCTGTTTAAGAAGCTGTATTCACAGGGGATTGCGGGAAGGGCTGACTGAGGCTGATTTGGCATCTCAGTAAAAGTTTCAAGACTGTTAAGAATTTTGGGGCCTGTAAGATGGCTCAGAGGGTGCTCGCTGTCAAGGTTGGCAGCCTGAATTCGATGCCCGGAACGCACTTGGTGGAAGGAGAGAACTGACCTTCACCAGTTAACCTTTGACTTCTGTATGTGTGCTGAGCCCTTAACACATACACAGATATGCATAAAAAATAAGTATCAAAAATTAAAAAATAGTGATTGATCATATATTTAAATAATATTTAAGTTATTTTACTTCTTGCTGCCTTTAATTACCACTTAATAATGAGTTACTCTATTGTTCATTTTTAATGATGACTTTACCATGGATGCTAATGTGGGCATGAATGAAAAAGAGCAAAGTCCTAAAAATGGTTTCTAGAATGTCCTCTGGTTTGTAGTCATGACTATCAACTATGAGATTTGGTACCCATATTTTGTATTTTGATGTATTTAGTCATTACAGAAAGGCAGTTACCTGAGTCTTGAAGTGGACTGCTTCCGTCTACAAAGGGCTAAGTCAGTGGTTCTCAGCCTTCCTAATACCATGACTCTTGAACACAGTTCCTTATGTTGTGGTGACCCCCAACCATAAAACTGTTTTCGCTGCTACTTCACAGCTGTAATTTTGCTACTGTTATGAATCGTAATGTAAATATCTGATATGCAGGCTGTCTGACTGATATGGGATCCCTGTGAAAGGATTGTTTGACCCCCGAGGGGATTGTGAGCCACGGGTTGAGAAACACCGGATTTATCAAGCCCATTGATTAGCTTAATTTTGTCTCGCATTCTCCTCTTTGCAGAAGACCCAGATTACTCCTTGGTGGAGGACTACACTTTGCTCTATCAGTAGCGCCAGTGGCGGTAAGAGTCTTCAACCTTCTTTTAATCCTGTCGGTTTGTGTTTCTGAAGCCATGGGATCTTCTTGGAGGCGAGCATCCTGGTGGGTGTGGCATTCCTCCCTTCCGGTTTTGCCGGTAGCACTACAGCTGCAAGCTGACTGGAAAGCTGCTGGGATGAGGCCATTTCCCCTTCGTTTTTCATTACTACGTGACTCTCTGGATTTGTTTAGCCCTTTTTGTAGCTTTTAAACACCTACATTTCAGCACTCCAGAAGCAAAACACACATGGTTCTCAGTCTTTAACATATTCCTTACTCCCTGAAAGGGGAGAGGTCAGTGAAAACCACATCAGTGTTGTCATGCTCACCAAACACAGGAGGTTCATGGGAGTCAGCCTGTACCAGGTCACAGATTGTCATTAGTTGAACCAGCACCTCACAAGGATTCTTGGAGGAGAACTCGGCACTGCTAACCAACCAGAGCTACAGAGGTGACCACACAGTGTCTGGTTCTCTGGGCCCTCAGACAGTTGGCACATTTTCACAGTGTGAGAAATGCCTCAGGAGCCAAAAGCAATACTAAAGGAAACTCCTGCCTGCGTGGGCTGAGCCTGCCACGTGACTGTATGGGATTTCAGCAGCAAAGAAGGAGGGATCTACTTCCAAGTAGCTACTTCCATTTGTAGTCTGTCTTAGTTTCCCATTTGTCTTTGATGAGACAGTCTTATTTCTTCATTGAAAACTATTTCTAAGAGTTGAGCCATTTGCTTCTGGGAATGGCAGGAGAGTGGATGGATACAGGAAGCCATGGCAAGACCTAGAGAAGTGCCACTCCTGCCCTCCTTGGTATGGATGAAGTTTACTGTCAGTTAGGAAGCAGCAGAGGTTTGGGCAGTGCTCTCTGGTGTTTGTTAGTCTCGTGCTCCACCTACCAGAAAGCACAGGAGATCAGTATATCCAGCCTTGCTTCAGGCCCCCAAACCGTCTACTTGCTGACTTATCCCTAATTAGCTACACAGGACAGGAGCCAGGTTGTCCTAATTAAATAGAAGTAATTAGCTTGTATCAATTTATATTAAATAGAATACCTTAAAATTCCTTCATAAATATGTTTAAGGTGTGAGTAAGTTTGCTATAAAGAGATGGCAACTGAAGACATAAAATTTTTCATTCTCAGCTGGGCAGTGGTGGCGCACTTTAATCCCAGCAATGGGGAGGCAGAGGTGGGCGGATTTCTGGGGTTCGAGGCCAACCTGGTCTAAAAGAGCTAGTTTCTAGGACAGGCTCCAAAGCTACAGAGAAACCCTGTCTTGAAAAACCAAAAATAAATAAAAATAAAATAAAATAAATAAAAAATAAAAACCTCATTCACTAACTAGGTATACACATAATATAAATTGTAGCCTTTACGGCCTGTTCAGATTCCTTCTTCATAAGGTTGCTTCTTTCTCTGAGCCCCGAGTAGAGACAAAGCAGGGACACTGTGAGTTAATTTCTCATCAGGCAGAGCTGCTTTCTGGACCATGGTGCGAATGATGGCTGTGGGACAAAGCACTGGCAGTCCCAAGAGCTTATTGAATAAATATATAATGCAATATTATACTTATATACTATATATTTATATAAAATAATATTTTACCTTTTTGTTTCCTATTCTCATCTAGATAACACACATATGGTACGGGCTTAGGACTAGCATTTGATATAGAACTCTTGCTCCCCAAAGTCCAGGTATCCGATGTGCCAAGGCAAGATGCTAATGCCTACACATTTCATGAGTAGAGTCGCTCAAATTGTATCATTTTAATTTCCGCACCAACTCAATGAATTGGAGCTCAATTTCAGAGAATTTAAAAACCTTGCTTTCCCCCCATCCCAGTCCCGTCTTTCCATGTGTGTAGTGCCTGCAGAGTCCAGGAGAGGGTGTTGGATCTCCTGAAACTAGAGTTACCGGCAGTTGATAGGGGTTGAGAACTGAATGTAGGTCTTCTGGAGGAGCAACAAGTGCTCTTACCCACAGAACTATCTCTCCAGCCTCAATTTCAGAGACTTTTAAGGAAAGAAACTTGGTTTATTAATTCACTTAAGCAATGTATTGTACTATTTATGTATTTGACTGTACTGTAGGGGTTGAAATACCATAGGCGACCTTAGGCATTAGTAATTTGCTCAATAGTTGTTGACTTTAGCTGTTATTCATGTTTTTTATTCTAACATGCTTAATAAAGACAGATTATACTTTTTTGAATTAAAAGTATGTGTGTCAAAAATATCAGGGCTCATGTTAGTATCATGAAGAGTTTCTGTGGCGAATGCTGCTCTCTCCTTACCATTTGTTTCCTTGACCAAACACCCTCCTGAGGTGGCATCGATAGGTCATTTAAATGAGGTGTCTTTGCTGTTTTCTTTCAGAAAAGAAAGCTTTCTCCAGTTACTGCTTCCATGGCGTGAAAAGAGGCCCTGAGAGCAGCACAATTCAAAACCAGATTGTGTCAATCGTGAAGACTTGGATGTGAACTCTTGTTGAAAATTTTTTGATGTTTTAAATTTGTAGTAGACATTGACTCAACCTAGCCAAGTAGAGGTCTGCAGAGTTCTTTTTTTTTTACTTCTTAGAAAGTTTACATATTGCCCCAGAAGAAAGAATTATTATTTCTTGTTTAGTTGCTAAGATTATGAGTGTTGTTTTCTATCTGGGAAGCAAGGTCACTCTGGATTCTGAGTGTTGGCTTGAGCAGGCAGGTCTGCAGAAGATGTCATGAGCTGTGGACGATGGCGTGAGCTGCAGAAGATGGTGTGAGCGGCGGAAAGATGCTCTTTGGGCTGTGGGAAGTAGGGCATGGAAACAGTGACACCTTCTCTAGGTGGTGCAATATTTAAAATCACCTTTGTTTTTGGCTGGAAGCCTTAGATGTGTACGATTGGTCTTGCTCATTTTACAGATGGGGAAACAAGCAGGGTGAGATCAGGTTCCTTACAATTCGACAGCCTTACAAATTCTGTGAGTTTGTTCTATGGTACTATTTGTCTAGCCCTGGGTGAGGCTGCCAAGCTTGTGCTCAAGTTAAAGGGGTGCGGGCATGTTGGATCAGTGAGTCATGGTGCTTGTGCAAGCCTGAGGACCTCAGCGCCGTCACTGGAACTCACTCCATTGTTAGCCTCTGGCTTCCACACGTGTGTTGTGGCATATACATAGCTGTGATTGGCATGCATGCACTTTAGCCTCCACACATGTGCTGTAGCACACACGTGCCTGTGATTGACATGCATACCTCCCTATGTATCCCTTGCTGTGCTCTGGAACATTTAAAGAGGCATTCTTTATTTGTCTCTGCCTTTTGCCAGCCCCCCACGGCAGGGAGGTCATGCACTGTTTATGTGCTATTCACACCTGGAAAAGTGGCACACTGGTACTGGTTATGACAATGTGCATTAGCACTGTGTCTTACTGGACATGTAGTAAGTGTCTGTGTCACTGCAAAGAGCAAACGTGTTCCTCGCCTCTGCAGTTGCTCTCCCAGGACTTTGTCACATTGATTAAAATAAGATTGAAAGCTGGGCATGGAGGTGCCTGCCTGTGATCACAGCATGCTGGAGGCTGGGACAGGAAGATTGTGAGTTTGAGATCGGCCTGTGTACAGTGAGAACCCATCTCAACCTCTACCTGCCAAAAAGATCCATTATTTCCTCCCTTTGATATAAGATGCTCCCAGCTGTGGCCACTCCTTGTCATGACAGGAAATTTGCACCGCTTGCGCATCCTTTTGAGAAACTCAGGTTTGCAAAGGTCCATTGACTTCCCCAAACTGAAAAGCCTCAGGAAATTGTCTATTGCACAGAACTTTCTGTTTTTAAGTGTATTATTTATTGTTGGCAAGTCCTCAATGATTTGTTTTCTGTCAATCAGCATAATTGATATAAACGTGTTTCATGAATGTCAAATAATATTTTAATTTTATTGCTTTTTTGTCTGCTTGACATGAAGTAAAATAAAAGTTCCTGTTGATTTGGGATTTAGCATGGATTCTTGTGCTAAACATACATCTCTTCTGAGCTTTACATGCTCCTTCGACTCTCTCTCTCTCTCTCTCTCTCTCTCTCTGTGTGTGTGTGTGTGTGTGGTATGAGTGAGTTCAGGCTCCTGCCCCTGTGTGTGTATGTGTGGGGGTGAGAGGATCACCTTGGACTGCTCTTTGCTTTCCACCTTGTTTGACACGGGCCTTGTGTTCCTTGCTCCTGTATATGTCAGGCTAGCTGGCTTTTGAGCTTTTGGGGACTTTCATGTCCTCATTTCTCACAATGTAGAAGCCCTGAGGTTACAGTTGTTCCTTGTAGCGCCTGCACTACGGGACGGTACGTGAGCCGGGAACTAAGCTGGAGACTTGAAAACACACACATAAACACAGACAGACAGAGACACGGGGACACGGGTTGTCTTTGATACAAGAATGCCAAGTGTATTGTGCTCCAGGGAAGCTTATATAGGGATCCTTAACTGATACCCATGCCCCAGCTCTCGGGATCTTTCAGCTGCAGGCCTCATCAGAACCCACTCCCCTGCCATCAGGGTCTCGTGTTCAGAGCAGCTGCAGGCACAGGTGTTTTGCTCAGTTCACTCCAGCAGGCAAAGGGTCTGAGGCGGGCAGAGAAAGTCAAGGGGCCAGGGGTCTGCAGCCCCCAACAGTAGTCTCATTACATCTGACTTTAATGTGGATTTTAGGGATCAGAACGCAGGACCTCACACTTGACCACTAGACTTTGCCCACTGAGCCACCTCTGCAGTCCCTGACCTCTCCCCTCTTCTCTCATAGATCAAAGCACATCCATAGCATCTAAGCAAAGACATATTATGCCTATTTTGTTAAAATTTCATGAGAATGGCTATTAGGGAAGTGTCTAAAAGAGTTCTTAGGGGAATGATAATGGAAAAATAATTTGAGAAATACTAGTCTAAGATAACGCTAAGTGGGATTTCATATGGCATATCAGGAATTCTATAAACTTCCCAGACACTATAGGCTGAAGGGCAAACCCATTCTTGGTATCTGTCCT
>LOEQ01001230.1:607746-626696 GCA_001685075.1 Bramus lutescens
AGGCAAGGTGAGGATGCTGTCGCTCCCACGCTAGCCCTCGGCTCCCCACGCGGAGGCGTAGGGTCCCGTGCGGTCGGGCGGCTGTCAGGGCCACTTGGCCGCCTCCCCGTCTTGACCTCACTGGACTTTTTATCTTCTGCTCGTCTTCTTGGCTTCCCACACCAAAGCCTTTCCCTCCTTAGCCCCATCTCTGACTTCCTATCGTGTCCTTTGTAATATGGGAACATTTTCAGCCTCTGGAAATTCACGGAGAAGGTCCGTCCTTCGCTTGGAAGATATGGTTTGTGGATTTCAGGGATGTGTCAGATCTTCGTTTTCAAAATTCAGGGCGACAGTGTTATTTCCAATGAATCTGGTTGTTTACAGTGTGATATGAATATCCAGAAATCAACACAGGGCAAAGACCGTACAGTAGGGATGGATTTGAATTTTCTATGTTTTCTGGATTGTTGCATGCCATAAGTGTGGTTTTAAGGTGACTTGTTTTAGGTACGTTTTGAATTTTTCATTTTGCTCCTATTTACTTGTTGCAGTGAACAAATTAAAGTTTACCCCAACGAGGCGGTCAGATCTATCTATATATATCTATATATTTAAACAGGGTTTTTTAACCTGTTTTTCTGCCTTTGGATTGTTGGGAATAAAGACATGCCATCACACCTGACCATTGGATCTAAATAACTTTGCCTTAATCCTAAACCCCAGAATTGTTGATGTTACTAAGTCCAAAGTATAATTTTGTGTGTGTGTGTCTGTGAACAAGTTTTAACAGCAATTTATGGGAACTTTAATAGAGTGTAAAAGAAATGTGTGGATCCCTTTCTGAAACGTAGTATAGAATTAGACACATCAGAGTCACAAATTTCTTTTTCTTTTTTCTTAGAGATAATTTTATACACACATACACATAATATGTATATATATTTATAAAAAATATATATATATATATATATAAAATCTCCCAAGCTGACCTTACTGTGTAGCCCAGGCTGTACTTGAACCTGAGCCTCCTACCTCATTCTAGAAACATTACTTTTCAACACACCTTTCATTTATTTATTATTATTATTTTACTTTGGTTACTATGAGCGCTTAAAAATAGAAACCTCTGTGTGTATGGTGAGGGGACTTGAGTGCAGATTTGGTTGGACATTGTTCTTGTGAATGTTTGTGGCCTAGAGGTCAGTCTCGGGTATTGTCTCTTCAGTCTCTTCAGGAGGAGCTGGTTCCCTTACTTTTTGAGACAGATCCTCTGGCTGGGACTTGGGGATTGCTGTTTAGCTTAGGTTTGTTGGGGGCCATGACCTAGGATCTGCGTGTGGGCTCTGGGGTTGGAACCCAGTCCTTATGTTTCTATGGCTAGCACTTTATGCAGTGTGCCACCTTCCCACTGTCAGAAACATATATTTGGTTTTTCAAGACAGGGTTTGTTAGTGTATCTTTGACTGTCCTGGAACTCACTCTGTAGACCAGGCTGGCCTCGAACTCAGAGATCCGCCTGCCTCTGCTTCTCAAGTGCTGGGATTAAAGGCATGTGCCACCATTTCTGGCTCAGAAACATTTTAAGAAAAGAATTTTGCAGTATATTGGCTTGATAAAGAACTATCACAGACAAACAGTTAACCAGCCATGCATAAACCCCTTGAGCCTGGAATTGGTAGTTTAGAACATGAGTTGTCTATAGAGAACAGAATATTAAATACTAATAATCTGTTTTTTTCCCCCTCAGATAAGTGATAAAACTACAACCTACACAGGTTAAATGATTGCCCTAAATAATCCAGTTAGCATGGTTTAGCTCAGGGGAAAGCCAGAAATCATGGCTTTCAGTCCAGTAACTTAATCTTTATTTTACATATGCGTCTGTCTGTCCAAAGATAGCATATTACAGACACCTTGAAAACATTCAGTAAAGAGGATCCTCTCTTTATTTTGTTTCATATAATTTCTAAATTAAAAGTGAAAATCTTAAGCTCTTAAGCCTTATGAAAAATGATTTGTCTATTTTATCAACATATTTCAGGCAGTTTTCCTACATACACATCCAATACTCTACTTTCTCAACTGATGATGTTAAAGCTCATTTCCAAGACATTTGCTTCAATTAGCAGTCTCACACACACTTTGCCCCTGTCCTCCAAATCTTATCGGTCACTGAGAGTTGAATTTCTGCATGATCTGGTTCTTCATCAAAACTGTTGCAACTCTTGCAAGGAGGGTTTTTGCTGAACTGCCCTCACTTTCACATTCTTTCTTACTGCAATTCTCTGAACTGAAGCTAGGTTGATACATGCATATAAACACACACATACATATGCATATTATTGACTAGATAGACCAGGCTGGCTTCACAGAGATCAACTGCTTTTGTTTGAGTACTGGTATCAAAGGTGTAAACCACCACACCTGTTAGATTGCTGTTTTTTTTTAAAAAGCCTTCCAAAAGCTGAGCATGGTGGTGCACACCCATGGGCATGGGAAGCAGAGGTAGGCTGATCTCTGTGAGATTGAGGCCTGCCTGGTCTACATAGTTCCAGGACAGCCAGGGACACATAGTGAGACCCTGTCTCAAAACAGAGAACAAAGCTCCCCCCTGCCAAAAAATTCCAAAGCTCCACCACTCCCAAAAAAGTTCTAAAGCTTTCTCATTTCACAGAGGATAGGACCAGAAGCATAATTTAAGGACCCCAGCCCCAGCTTCCCTTTGAGCTTCTGTCACACCCATCTTACTCTGTGTAGTTTCCTGCTTTAGAGCCTCGGCCTCACCCTTCCAGGCTCCCTGCCCAGCTACTGCTTGTTGTCTCAGTTTAAACCGTGCTCACTCAGAGCGTTCCTTTATCATCCTCGTGATACTCCCTCTGTCAGTAACACTGAGCCATTTTATGTTCCTCTTCTCATCTGTAACAACTTTGCCAGCCACTGTCGACTCTGTCATACAATGAACTCACTGAGCGAGGGATCACTCTTGTTCCCAGTGCCTTTCATAATTCCTGTAGTCACCTGATAAAGTTGACTGAGTTAAAAAAAAAAAAGAACCAGCCTTGCAGCACGTGTCTAAGCTTTGTCACTGAAGAATTTAATTTTTCTTCAGAACTAGCATAAGAAAACAAATAGAAAATGTCCATGATCCTCATGCTTGCCAGTCTAAGAAAACGGATTTGCTCTAGGGTAAGTAGCTGCAGTTGTTAATGCTGGCTATTGTTTGGACATAGTTATAAACTCCTGTATCATTGAAACTTCTCAGTGATGAGCAGATTCCAAGGCTTAGTTCAGGAAGGGTAGTGTCATGTGCTGTTGTGTGTAGTAGAGAGCTGTGGCTTCTGGATTTGTCAGACACATTCTTCAGTGGTCAGTAATCTGGTAGGTGACTTCAGGATGACAGCCTGTGGTTAGGAATCTGGTGTTTACTACTGGATACTTTAGATCTAGCCTTAATGATGTTTTTATTTTATTAGTATGCGTCTTTGTGAAAACGTTCCCCCAGCCCTGAGCATCTGGACTTCATTTATCTTAGTAAACTTAGGGTAAGAAGAACAGAATCTTAGATTTGGATATACTCTGAAGACTTAATAGATTTTTTTAGTAAGGCAGAGTGGTGATGCATGTCTGTAATCCCAGCACTCAGCAGACCGAAGGAGGAGGTTTGTGAGTTCCAGGCCATCTGGACAACATAACAAATTCTAGGTTAGCTTGGCATTATATAACAAAACCCTGTCTCAACCAATCATATTGATTTCTAAATTTCAACAACCAATAAGAGCGTCTAGTAATTGATGGATGGATTGTTTTCTGCTTAACCCTTCCTGTGCATCCCTGTGGTCCTGCTTCCCCTGCTCTATTGCCTAGGTAATTAATTCCTTTGTTTCTTCTAGGCATGAGTTGTGATTAGAATAAAGTTGGGCAATGCTATATACTATTATTTAGCCTTTTGTGCCTCCCAAGATCCAGTCATTATTGAATACATAATGTCCACTTGTTGTTTTCCCCAAAATGACTCCTTGGCATTTGGGATATAAGAAAATCCGCAGGACTCAGTGGGACTCATAGTCTGGAGTAGAAACATCCCATGTGTGTTTTAGAACAAGCAGAACTGCATGACTATTTTCACATTGCTTAAAGAAATATGTCTGTGTTAGTGTGCACGTGCACACAGAAATGGACATTCCCAGAGCTCCATCTCCAGGAGATAACTGTTGGTGACAGCTTGTTTTGCATCTAATTTAGCTTTTCCCTTCTCTCTATCACACACAACACTTCAGGGCATTTTATTGTGACAAGCCCAAGGTTCAGGAGTAAGTATTTCTAAGACCAGAAGTGATGTAAAAGTTTTGAGGAAGAATATAACTTGTGAACAGAAACACAGGCAACTCTCAGAAGGAGACAGGTGTTCTGCTCAGAGGGCACAGGATGCTTTAATAGCATTTAAGAGAATCTACCTGGAGAGGTGACTCAGTGGCGGAAGCCTCTGGGAACAGTGCACAAATGTCTTGAAAATGGAGCTCCTTATGGGAGGGCTCTTTGGAGAATACCACCCACTTGGCAAGGACTCATGGAGATGATGCTGGAGACCCCTGTGCTCCCTGGGGAGCTCTTGAGCTGCAGGCCTTTCTAACTCTGGGTATGCTTATTCCTATAGCAATTCTCAGTGTTGCTCTGTCAGTTGTGACTGTGGCTGAGTTGACTGGGAACAAAAACTGATAATTTTAATAAAGTTTCTTCAAGAAAATTAAGCATCTTTGCAGTCTATCACAGAAATCAGTTCCTTTGGCTGCCATTGGCTCTCTTTACATTCATCCTGAGTAAGCTGGAGGAACTCACTATGGTTAATGATTCTTGCTTACTTAACTGTTCTAAAAAAAGAGATAACTATATTCTAAGAACTTAAGAACTTGGGAGACAGTTTCCTAAAAGATTATATTAAAAACTTATAAGAACTTATTATAAGGAACATATAAAAAAGATAAAAGACATGAAAGGTTTGACATCTCTCTGGTGCTAGGGCATTATGGCTAGACATTTTTTATTCAATGCCAAAATATCAATAAAGGAATCTAAAACTCCCAGTTCCTTTGGAAGTAGAAGTACAAGTGGAAGATGCTTGGAAGAATAAAAACTTGATGCCAACGGTTAAGAGCCAGGTATTAATATTACCATTCAGAAAATGTATAAATAATAGGATTACAACTGCTGTTCAAATAAAAGTGATATATAGATCATTTAGAAATTGACTTACACATAAATAATATTTTAAGTATGGTACCACACTCTTAGCTGACTACAAATATATAAAAGTATCATATTTTTAATAACTAGTCATAGGGCTTAAAGGTCCCTTGTTTTTGTAACCACATGATTGCCGGCCTGGGCACAATATGAACAAAATGTGCCTGGCTAGATATAATCATTTGGCTTGAAATATAAAATTAATGCTTAGATACAGGGTAAAAGTCGGTGACAACAAGGGAGTGTGGAAGAGGAAACTAAAGTGGGCAAATGAACGATTCTTGGAAAGTGATTAAAGAAAAGGGAATGGAATCTGCTGCTGCTGCTGGCACGTGCTAGAACTCGTATAAATAAAGACGGTGCAAGCTATTTGGGGCCATCTGTTTGAAAGACAACCAGTGGTCTTCATTTTTCACCGACTTGACTTCACACCTCAGCACCCTGCTGGAGCCGGACTCTGGCAGCTCAGCAGCTGATAGCTCTGGCTGTTCTTGCAGAGGACCTGTGTCTGATTCCCAGCACCCACATGACAGCTCACAACAGTGTAACTCCAGCCTTGGGGTCAGAGACCCTCTGCAGCACCAGGCACATACCCGATACACAGGCAAAATGCCCATACACATAAAAATAAATAAATCTTACTAGGCTTAAAGTAATAAAAGAACTTACCTGGTCTCGTCTCGTGGGTGCTTGAGTGGTGGGTGCTGTGTTTGGTAATAGGTGAGCTGCCCACTGTCTTGTTGGGCAGTACATTCTAACCCTGCTTGCCCTTTCTGAGGGTGGTCATGGGTTTTTAGGTTAGGCTCTCATTGCTTATGTAAGTCATCACACACTCCCTGGCTCAGCCAGCCCCAAGTCTTTGGGTCTGACTGTTAAAGCGTGGGGGTGGAGTTTGCTGTTTTTTTCACTTTCAGTTTTGGCCTTTTGGTCCCTAGTTAAGTGCGTCCTTCTGTATTCGTTATGACTTACATTCCTGCAGCATATCCACATTTTTTGAATGATTTTATTTTACTTTTTATCTTTTGGTTGTTCTGGGGTAGAACCCAAGGCTTTTTGACAGTGAGTGCTTTTCCACTGAACTGTATTCTAGCCCTGCATGATTTAAAAATGGGTTCCTTATGTGTTTGCAACTTGTGCGAGGGTAAAAAACTGAATAAATAAAGATTCTTTGTAATCTGCATGTCTGTTTTTATATATAAGACATGTCTTTTGGACTGGAGAGCTGGCCCAGCGGGTAAGAGCTCTTGCTGCTCTTGCAGAGGACCTGGGTCTTGTTCACAGAACCCATGTTGAGGGGTTCACAGTTTCTTGTAACTAGTCCCAGGAATCTGGTATTCCCTTTTGGCCTCCACGGGCATTGTGTGCATGTGGTACACACCCATACAGGCACTCATGCATATACATCAATTAAAAAGAAATAAGAAGATTCTTTTTTTTTGTTTTTTTGAGACAAGGTTTCTCTATGTTGCTTTGGAGGCTATCCTGGAACTCTCTCTGTAGACCAGGCTGGCCTTCCTTCCAGCTCATAGCGATCCTACAGCCTCTTCCTACTGAGTGCTAGGATTAGGATTAAAGGTGTGCATCACTACCACCTGGCTAAGAAAATTTCTTAAAATTACCAGAGACATGAATTATTATGCTTGTGGCTTAAGAACACTTTGAGTTTTTTACACTTTATTTCACTACTGGTGAAGATAGTTATATTCACAATGTCTCCTAGTTCCCTTTTCCCTCCTGTCTAATGTAGGCAAAATAATTGGAAGCTGACCATCTTTAATCAAAGTGGAGTGCAGGAGATTCCCACCTTGGCATGAAAGTTCACTTCTGAATGTATTAGGAAGCTTACACAGTCATACTGAGAAGAGGAGGAGGTGCCTTTGGGAGGGTACATTCCTGCAAATGCAGTATGTTCAGTTAGGGTCATAATTCAAGGGGAAAGTGTGGCAGAAAGGGACACCCCATCTATATTGGGTGATATTGTAAAGGTAGTGGGGAGGTGGATTCTCTGGTGCTTGTGAGCCCATGTCACAAATGCTCAAAGGCATGGGACCTCGCTGGTTGATTTTGGTGTACATTCTCGACTGCTGACAGCTGTGGCCTGGGGTCAGCACTTCAGTCTTTAGAGACGCTTCCTGGGGGTCCGCTCATGGCTCCCACATGTGACTGAGGAAACTGAGGTTTCCTTATTAATAGAAGAAGTTAGAACTGGACTCAAGAGGAAGCTCAAGGGTAGTTTTACTAGAGTTTCAGAGAAATTAAAGGACAGGTTAGGTGACAGTCCTGGTAACTGCCAGGAGAGACAGAGAAAAGGTAATGATTTTGGCCTTGGCCATCTCAATCCAATTTTCACTCAGTTTAACTTCAAAAATCCCTCTAGTCTTGAACAGTCTCAGCATTGTTCAGTTGCTCCAAATCAAAGAATTGAAACCTATTAAATATAATAAAAGAATAGCAGTGGTTGGTCTGGAAGAAAACTGACATAGGCCTGACGTAGAATCAGAGAGTTTATTAAGAAAGGAAAAAGCACTCCTAAGAATGGCATTGGGTTAGCAAGCTGAGGGAAGAACCCCCAATGTCAAATGTAGATATCTATGTATAATTTAAACATTCTTCATCTGAAACAATCAGCTATTGTTCTATTTCATATCTTGCTTTTAGGAAAAGAAGAAAGATGAAGCCCCTCAGACTTCTGTTGTAGTTTCCCTTCCAGAGACTTCTAGAGAGCAGGAAATCCCGTCTCTAGCTTGTGAACTCAAGGCAGATGATCTGAAAGTGTCAGCTGATTCCCAGCTCCACAAGGATGGCAGTGGATGGAACGAAAGTGAAATGTTTGATATACCACTCACCTCCTTGACTGTAGGTGATGAAGGTTCCCTAATACTTGACACAGAGGACCTGAAAGAAAGGGCAGAGATCAGAGCCCATGATGGAGATGGTGAAATCAAGTTGAAGGTCGACCCTGGAGACAATGTTATAACTAAAGTTGAACCTTCCAAGAACTTTACAGAGACCGAGGAAAGCACACTGATGCAACTTGGACCTTCAGAAAGCACACTACAGTCTGATTTCCCCTGTACTCAGCAGGAAACGGGAAGTTTACAAGTCAGAGAAACTCAGACCAGGAAAGAAGATGAAGTCCTTAGTTCAAAGCTGCTTCAGATTGCTAGCTCACATACTTCTTATGAAGCCAAAGAAGTTTCTCAGCCACCCAGAGTGAAGAAACTGTATCCTGAGTTGCCAACCGAAATTGCAGAAGTACCAGCTTTGGTGGTTGTGAAGCCCTTGCTCTGCAGTGAGCGACTTTACCCAGAACTCCCATCTCCTCCGGAACTGGTACCATTTACTAAAGAACAGCTAAAACTCTTGGAGCCTGGTTCATGGTTAGAAAATGTTGAGTCATATGTAGAAGAATTTGACAGCATTGCTCATCAGGACAGGCATGAGTTTTATGAGTTGCTTCTGAACTACTCACGATGCAGGAAGCAGTTGCTGTTGGCTGAAGCCAAGCTGCTCACTTTGATGTCTGATTGCCAAAACACCAAAAGTAGACTGTGGAGCTTTAAGGATGAACAAATGGCTGTACAGGTATTTTGGCTGTGTGTGTCAAGCTTCTCAGCTTGGGGAATTGGTAGTTGAGCTGCCTTTCCTCCGGTGCTGTGTGGTAAATCTACCCAGCCCTGGCTCCCCTCAGTCCAGAAATCACAAGATCAAATGGCCACAGGGGCAGGCATTAACGTGTAGGCGAGGGCTGAGTAGGATAGTGGTCAGCGGAGGAGCACCTGCCGAGTCTAGAGGGAAAGTAGCTCTTGCCATCTAGCTGACTGATGCATGATTGTGATGTGTTGACTTACTACATCTTGGGATTTTTCAAGAGAGGTAGGAATGTGTGCTTTTGCATGAAGGATTCTAACTGAGAGTGTTAGCAACTAACTAAATACAAATATATGCCGATATATACACTTCTACACACAGTCTAAGCCAGCAGCTGTGTCTCAAGGTAAAATTCAGCCATACAGTGTTAGTTTTAGATTTTGGTATAATGCCACAAGTGTGCAGTGAGTAGAGAGTGTCTTGACTGAGAGAGGATAAGAAAATAGGAAAGTCCATTAAGTGTGACACCCTCTGGAGGTCAGAACTGCCTTTTATTAAGGGACTGGGAGGGATGGCAAACAAAAGAAGGCCATTTTTGACTTTTGGCATTGAAGGAAAGCTGGAAGAGATACTGGTGACACATGATTTGCTTGCCCATATCTTTCATTGTGCAGAGCCTTGTATATCTTTTGTAGATTCTGTGTAAAGAGACACATTTGGAAATACTGAGAAAGAAAGGGACAGTAGAGAAAAAGCCCGGTGGAGAAATAAGAGCACTTGCTGCTCTTGCAGAGGACTGGTGTGATTCCCACCATGCATGTACACAGCTTGTAACAAGTAACTCCAGTTCTAGGGGATCCATTGCCTTCTTCTGACCTTCATGGGCAGCCAGATGTGCATTTGGTACACATAGTCATGCAGATGAAACAGTCATGCACATAAAATAAAATCTAAAACAAAATGAAAATGAAAAGAAAGAAAATGAAAGGATAGACTCAAAGTATGGTGGGAGAAATTTATATAATGGAGAAGGGTTCCTTTCCAGAAAGAATAAGGTAGATCTAGAGGTGTTTCGGATACTGTGTAGTTGAGGGATAGCACATTGGCCTTGGTAATTTTAGCATAGAAAGTAAGATGCCAGTTGTGAGAGTTTTAGGGACAAATGTTACTGCTTCCATGCTGACCTTGCTGGGTCACTCTCTACAGAACTTGTCATGTTTGTGGTTGGCAGTGTTCTCTGACTCACGGCTGTTATTTGCTCGTATTGTTTTGTATGTGTAGAGTTGGGCCCTCGCTGTGATTGTAAGTTTCTCAAAAATGGCGCTGAAGCTTGTGTCTTCCACCTGCTGCCTGACTGCATCAGGTGCAGCTGGTTTCATATTTCCTCCTTTATCTGCTGGTAGGGTATCTGCGCAGATCAAGTGAAAGTTTATGGTCATCACCACTACCAGAGAGTAGAGATGAATGAAAATGTCCTGGGAGAATTGAAGAAGCTGTTTGATGCCAAATCTGAGCACCTCCACCAGACACTGGCCCTTCACTCTTACACTTCTGTGCTCTCGAGGGTGCAAGTGGAGTCGTACATCTACATGCTGCTCAATAGCTCAGCTGTTCTGAGGTCTTTAGCAGTTTCCCATCAAGACCAAGGTACGGAAATAGTGAGTTTTCTCTTATTCTTGACTGTGGAAAAGAACTGAGGGTATTTTGTGAGTCAACTATGTGAGCTGACTGGATACTAATTGGATTCACAAGGTATCATTGTGTATTTTTTCCTTGCCGCCTCATCCGCAATGTTTATTGACATTTCTTGAGTAATACGAGGCCTCCCTTCCCCATGGCTATCGTTTCTCCACCTTTAGGAAGGCAAAAGTCTGCCTCTCTTTGCCTTTGCTAAGTAGTGTTCTGATGGTATTTGATCCCCAAACTAATGATCAGGTTACCTTATTTTTTAAAAAATTATCATTATTTTTAATATTAGATTTATTTATTTTATTTTATGTGTTTGAGCATTCTGCCTAATATATGTCTGTGCACCCCATGCCTGGTGCCACAGAGGTCAGAGATGGAGTTGGCTCCTTTGGATCTGTAGTTATGGATGGTTGTAAGCTGCCATGTGGCTGCTGGGCATCAAGACCTGGGTGGGTCCTCAGCGAGAACAGCAGGTGCCCTATGCACTGACCAAGCTGTCCAGCTCCCGGAATACCTTTTCATCGCCTTGCTTTAGAGAACGTAAAATAAATGAACACCCCCCCCACATTCTTGTTTCTTGAATTTCTAACTGGTGCTCTGTAATGTTCTGAAGTAGAAATTCTAATTTCTTTCTTTTCTCGTGATGGTTCCCTGCTCTGCCCTGACGTATCCTCCGCCCTCTCACACATGTGAAGTCAAGCACTCTGCCAACAGAGTCCGTCGTCAGACCAAGTGTCTAACATATTAGTAGAACTTTGTGGGGGATTGTTTTGGGAGAGGGGAAGAATTTATTTGGCTAACAGTTCAAATGGTTACATCTGTCCTCATGGCAGGGAAATCATGATGGTGGGATATAAGCAGCTGTTCACATTGGATCCTCATTCAGGATGCAAAACCTGACGACCAGCCCCCAGTGACCCACTTCCTCTAATAAGGCTCCACTTCCTACAGGTTCCACAACCTTCCAGAAATCACCATCAGCTGGGCAGCAAGTGTTGCAGTAAATTAGGGAATATTTCACATTCAAAGTGCAGTGTTTTGCTTTTAGACTTGGTCATCTCAATCCAATTTTCACTCAGTTTAACTTCAAAAATCCCCATAGTCTTGAACATTCTTATCATTGTTCAGTTGCCCCAAATCAAAGTGTTGAAACCTATTAAATATAATAAAAGAATAGCAGTGGTTGGTCTGGAAGAAAACTGACCTGTAACTCCTTTTGTAAGAGTTGTAAGAGTTCAAGCCAGGCATTGGTGGTACAAGCCTTAATCCCGTACTTGGGAGGCAGAGGCAGGTGGAAGTCTGTGAGTTCAAGGTCAGCCTGGTCTACAGAGCAAGTTTCAGAACAGGCTCCAAAGATACACAGAAAAACCCTGTCTGGAAAAACAAAAAAAGAAAAAAGAAAAAAAAAGAAAGGAAAGAGAGAGAGAGGAGAGAGAAAGAGAGACTCTCTCTCTCTCTCTCTATGCAGTTCATAAGGAGAAAGGGCCTGGAGGCCATTGTTGGCCTCAAGGTAGGAGGAAGAGTGTTAGACAGCTTTGTGTGTGGAGATCTAAACAAGATCAGGCCTTAATGGAAAGGAGTCATCCCTTGAAAGCCTAGATACAGCCTTCATTAAGAGAGAATAAAGCCAGGCATAGTGGTGCACACTTTTAATCCCAGCACCCAGGAGGCAGAGGCAGGTGGATCACTGTGAGTTCTAGGCCAGCCTGGTCTACATAGTGAGTTCTAAGACAGCCTGGGCTACGTAGTGAGACCCTCTCTATAAAAATCCAAACCAAACCATGGCAAAAGAGAGAATAAGAGAGAGATGGGAGAAATAAGAGAGTGTGTGTATGCATGTGTGAGTGAGAGTGGGGGGAGAGAGAGAGAGAGAGAGAAGAGAGCACACAAGAGCATGAATATGCCACAATGCCAGGGATGGGTGGGAGGCCAGGTCACTTCCCTATGCAAAATCTCGAGAAGCCTTCAGAACAATCCTAAGAACAAAGAAAAATGTGATGTTTTGTAACACTTATACTGATGGGAAGTTTCACATCATGTGATTTAGTTTCAGTACAGTATGACAAAATGTGGAGGAGCCAGGTATCAAATCATAGCACAGATGGCTTCTTAAGTCTCTGTTCCAGACAGAGCTGCCGGGAGGCATGGTCTGATTCAGGCTGTAGAATCTAGCCTGAGGGCGCAGGCCCTTGTTCTGACAGAGCCAGCAGGGTAAGCATCAAATCCTGTCGCCCATGTCTGGGCATCTGGGGCTTGAATCATCAGCGCCCCAAAGTCCCTTGTCTCACTCTGCTACCTACAGCACTATAGTCTCTGTATTGGACCGGCCACATCTGCTCCATGCCTGCTGCACTCCTTGGTGGATGTCCCTTGGTCCTGGCATCTTCAGCATCCCGAGGTCTTCATGGCAACTTAGGCTTCATGTTCTCAGCCTTATTTGATGGCCCCGCAGTGTCTCTCTGCAGGGAATTTGACTTTGCCCATATTGTCCAGCCTTACCCTGCAGCTTTCAGGAACCTTGGAGTAAGACATCATGGCCCCCTTACTATTCCACGTACTGTGGACAGTGGCACTGAGTTCCCCCAGCCGGAAATAGAACGTGACCCACTTCTCTCAAATATACTTGCCTGATGCTTGTTTACCAGGAAGGAACACTTTCAGGGCATTCTCAGTTTAGGCTCGACCTTTTAAATACACACGCATTTTCACAAGTTGGAGTGTTGAATGTTTTGGGCCGTGCCCTCCATTTGTCCTGCCCTCCCAGTGCAGAACCCGAGGCTTCTCTTCTTCAGCACTGCCCTGTCTGCAGCTTTGAACTTGCCCCTTCCTGGCTAACCCACACGTAGTTCATGTCTTTCTGCTCCCCTTGTCGCTCTCTTTCCCTGTAGACCTGGGTAAGAAAAGTGAGCACTAGCCATGCTGTAGCTTGAATAACTGCCTGTCTTGAGATATTCTCCTCCAAACAAATTAGTCTGTAATTTTGAGTAGGATGTCCCAGTTCCCAATAGAGTTCTTGCTTAGCTCTGTGGTGGTTTGAAAGACAATGGCCCCCCCAAAACATTGGCACTATTGAAAGGTGAGGCTTTTTTGGAGTAGGTGTGGTCTTTTTGGAGGAAGTGTCTCGCTGTGGGGGTGTACTTTGAGTCTCCTATACTCAAGCTATTCCCAGTGTCTCAGTTCACTTCCTGTTGCCTTCTGATCAAGATGTAGCCAGCACCGTGTCTGCTTTTATGCTGCCATGCTCCCCAACCATGATGATAATGAACTGAACCTCTGAACTGTAAGCTGCCACCTCAGTTAAATGTTTTCTTTTGTAAGAGTTGCTGTGGTCATGGCATCTCTTCACAGCAATGAAAACCCTAACTAAGATAAGCTCTAAAACACTTCATGAGCCAAGCCCTCATTTTCTGTATCTCTCTTAACACTCTGGTCTTCCAAACTCTCAGAAGAACGGCCCATCAAGTTCTGCTTATATCATCTCAGGACTTGTTCAGCCCATAGCTCTAAACTCTTCTATGTTTATCTAGCACAGTAGTTCCAAAGGCATAAGGACCACATGTCATGCTTGTTATAGCAGCCCCACTCCTTGGTGATGTCTCTTTGTATTACTGCTCTTCTGAAAAGAGACAGCTTAAGGCAGAAGTGTTTGCTTTGACTCAGAGTTCAGTAGGATGTAGTCCCTCAAGGGAGGAGGTCATGGCAGCAGGAGCACCCTCAGTCAGTCAGGAAGTGAACAGCCTCTTTGGGTTTTAATCTGAACTAAATGTTTTACATTTTTTGGTTTCTTTGCTTTAAGTGGAGAAGCTAAAAGTCCCCAGTACCATTAGGAGCTCTTAGCTAAGCCTCTTGTCTTTGCAGGCTCTAAACTGACAGGAAGCATTCCCTCTGATGTGTGTCAGCTGAAGGAGTGCATCAGCGTCTTGTTCATGTTCACCAGGAGAGTGAGTGAGGACGCCCAGTTCCACGAGGACATCCTTCTCTGGCTGCAGAAGCTGGTAAGGGAACAGCTGCAGGCAAGGAGGTCTTTCATTGCTTGGGTAATCTAAGACTAATTTCTTATTTTGTGTTTCATATTTCTTTATTCTATAGCTTTTCCAGCTAATTCATTTAATGAGTTAATGACTTTTCTTTGATGATGACATAGGTTATAAGTTATTTGTCTTGTTACTTTGTGTGTCTAATGAGCTCTGGCTTCCAGGTCAGGAGAAAATCAAACGTGTCTAATCATGTTTGATGATAAACTTATTGATGCTTAACATGAGAAGAAAGGTGTCAGGATTTGGAAAATTGAGGTGTTTTACAGAGAAGACCTATGTCTGGGCACTCTAGAGAGGTTGCATGCACCCCCAGCTCACTGCGTGCATGAGTTTATTAAACTAGTGAAAACCCGAGTCTTTTCTTGTTCAGGTGTCAGTGTTACAAAGAGTTGGCTGTCCTGGAGATCACTTCTTCCTCCTCAACCACATTCTTCGGTGCCCAGCTGCTGTCAGTAAGTGGGCTGTTCCTTTCATACAGGTATGATCTTCTGATTCTGGGAGGGTGGTGGGGATTTTTATTAGTTTTCCTTAAGCAATGTCTAAAACAACCCATCCCCCAAAGACCTAGTAGAGTGTTAGTTAAATAAAAATGTAAAATACATATATTTCTATTGCTTGTATACTCTATGTGTCTGCATGGACTTATGTGCACAGTATCCATGTAGGTGTCTGCAGAGGCTAGAAGGCATTGATGTGTAACTGGACTTAAAAGTGGTTGTGAGCTTCCTGATCTGGGTGCAGGGAACCAAACCCTCCCCTCTGTCTCTTGGGGAGCAGTGAGTGCTCTTAACCACTGAACCCTCTCCCTGGTTCCCTAAGTAAAGCCTTTAAACCAGGAGTGCATGTGTATAGGGTTAGTGCTAGCACTTTCTGGGTCATCACAGGTGAAGAGATTAGCACAGAATTGTAAAAGTTCAGCTGCAACCCAGCTTAGTAGGCTCACACGTGTTTTAGTTTAATTTGGTAAAGTTTGAGTAGGACAGCTTACCAGGACTGTTTGTCTTTTCTGTAGTAATCACCACAACTCAGATCCGTCTCACAGTACAATTGGTACTAGCATAGCAGGGAGATCTTAGGTCTGTTAGCAGCTTGCATACACTTATCAGTTGACCATATGGTTTATAATTTCTCCTATGCCAAGCCCCCTTTGGCCATTTTTATTATTCATAGCCACCACTCAGATAGCAGGAACCAAAATGTATGTCAAATTCAACTCAACTTCTTCATATTTTCTTTAATATTTCTGGTGGTGTGGAGCCTAAGTCACTCCGATGAGGAGGAGGATGTTTTGTTTTTCTTGGGTTAAAGCAGCTGTGCTGTGCTCCAACAGCTGCTGCAGGTGTTTGACATCAGCCACTCAATCCTCTGCTCTGAGATAGTGTGCAGGTAACAACTCCAGCTGTGCCTTGTGCTTTGTCAGGCTTGGCTTTGTCCTCTGACTAGCATCTTGCTTACTAGATACGTGTAAACCAGCTTGAGCTGGTTTTCTACAGTATGCCTTTTTTCATTTTCTGATTTCAGATCAAAGTGTTGAATAACCCTTCAGGAGTCTTTCATTTTATGCAGTCCCTTGCCCTGCTGATGTCTCCTGTCAAGTAAGTGTGGAAGAGCCTTGAAAAATAGAAATTGAATACTCTATCAAAGTGTTGGTTTTCTTAACTGCCCACATCCAGAGAGAACTTCTAAGGGAAGTGTTGGCATTCTAGAATTTAACACTGCAGATTTTCTTTGGGTTTGATACTCTTGTCCCAAAGTGCTACATCTAGCTGCTTATTAACCTTTCTTGTGTCCTCTCCTGTTTAGCGGGTTTGTCTCATTGTGTGTGTCATTGTGAAAGGTACCACAGACTAAGAGATGGTATGTTCCTTAGACTAGAGGGGAATCTGGTGTATGTGTTGAACCATGGTGCCGTGAGGACTGCCAAGGAGTTAGTGTAGCAGGAAAGAGTTGAGCAGTCTGAGACAGGTCCACAGTGGATGAGTCTGCTTTGAAGAGTGGGTTGGATGTCATTAGCTGAGGGGCTGGGGAGAAGAGTGTGAGCAAAGGCCCTGATCCAGGGTTGCAGAGGGCTGGGGTGTAGATAGCTGAAAGTCATGGGTGGAGACTGGAGGGTAGAAGGCCTTGAAATCAAAGCTGGAGGACCTACACTTGATGTGGCTTGGCCTGTGAACAAGTGAGAGGTTTTCGAACAGGGAGCAAAACTTGTACTCAAGGAAGATTAGACCAGGTGGTGGGACACACCTGTTATCACTGTAACCCAGAGCTTGTGACTGGAGGGTCATCAGTTCAAGGTCAACTTGGGTTACGCCAAAAGTGGGGAGGGGGAGAGCAGGGGGTTGCTTTGGATAGACAGTGAACTGGAGACAGAATAGTATGTACTCTTTCATTGCTTCATTGATGGCTGCAGGCATTTATGCCTCTCCTGCCTCAGGATCCCAACCAGCCACACAGCAAAAGGGCAGGCATATTTTTGATCCTGGGAGGATGCAGAGCCTGCGTGTTGGTGACCCTGACACTGTTACTGCCAGCTAACCTGCCTCTGGGCCTGTTGACTAGGTTTGTGATGGGAGATAGAATGTGGGAACTAGCTGCCTCTTCCTGGGAAATGAGTTAGCTGATTAAAGGATGCAGAGAAGGACTGTGTCACTCCTGACTCTAGACCTGTGTGTGCCCAGAGACCAGGAGGGCGTCCATAGCAGAAGTACAAAGAAGGGCTGTTCTTTTATTTTTTTTTAAGATTTATTTATTATGTATACAGTGTTCTGCCTGCATGTATGCCTGCGCACCAGAAGATGGCACAATATCTCATTACAGATGGTTGTGAGTCACCATGTGGTTGCTGGGAATTGAACTCATGCCTTTTGTTTGCTGGGAATCAAACTCATGACCTCAGAAAGAGCAGCCAGTACTCTTAACCTCTGAGCTAACTCTCCAGCCCCCAAGGAGGGCTGTTTTATATATAAGAAAAAATTAAAGTTTCTAACAACATGCAAGTGACACATACCAATGGACACCTGGGCTCAGGACTGTGATTTTCCCTGATGAAAGGGAAATATTCTAACTTCAGAACTGGAGTCTGTAGGAGGTTTCTGTCTAAAGAGAGAAGTGGATGAGTACTTATTCACAGAAGACTGCAGATGTGGTCCAAGAGGAAACTGTTCTGGTTACGTTGCTCATCAGGTGGAACAGCCACTTGGAAAGTCCTGTTGCTCTTTTTCTGGCCTCCATCCTTTACTGCCTGCACGCAGAGGCCGCTCCTGATCAGGGAGGTAATATGTGACTGGGCGAGTTTGCCTTATGTATGCCTTTTGGTCCCAAACCACTTCTCTATCAACTGCATAATACTTTTTTATTTTTGATAAGATACGTTTTTAATCGTGGGCACTTGTATGTGTCAGGATATACACATATACAGTATGTGTGACCATGGGTGCCCATGGAGGCCAAAAGAGGGCTCTGGATCCCATGGAGCTGGGGTTGCAGGTAGTTGTGAGCTGCCTGATGTGAATGCTAGCTTGTGCAAGAGCAACAAGTGCTCTTCACAATGTAGACCAGATCTAGAACTTGTTATCATCAATCCCAGGCTGACCTTGAACTCAGAGAGCTCTGCCTGCCTCTGCCTTCTCAGTACTGGGATTTAAAGCTAAGCACTGTTATTCCTGGCCTTAGTTCTTCTTTTTTGATCATTTAAACCATTTGAAGGCTGGGCTGATTACTGACTCTTCCTTAGCCTAGGTGATCCAAACGTGCTCGCTCGTATCAGACTTTTTATGTCCATATGGTCAGATTCTTGTCTGTTGTCTTTTAGAAATCGAGCAGAGTTTATGTGTCACATGAGGCCCAGTGAGCAGAAGCCATCATCTTCAGGGCCTGCATCTGGGAATTGGACACTCGTAGATGAAGGAGGAGAAGAGGTAACTTGTGTCTGCAGTGTTCACTTTAATCAATTTTGAGCTCTGCTTATATGCAAAACATTGTTCTAAGCACTTTCTTGTAAATCTTGATTGTCCCAGTGACCCTATGAGGTGAGTAATGTTGAGACTCTCTTTTACATATAGGGACAACAGATGTGTAAAGGTAGGTAATTTGTTTCAGGTCATGTGGTCATTAAATGTAAAACCTCTAGAGCATATTCCTGAGCCAGTAGCCCACCCTGATGTCCTTTGTAGATGTGTTCAGATGGCAGAAGCTGGAACTGGAAAATGGAGTAGAGTGATACTTTGTGAAATGTATATTAAGGTTTTATTTTGCACAGTAACACGTTCCTGGGACTAGGATCTCACAGATGACCTTCTCTGAATAATTTTGATGAAAATCTAATGAATAAAAAAATCTAGCTTCTCAAGGCAATTTTTAAAAAGTTTTAAGATAACTCTGGTTAATTTTTCTTTTTCTTTCTTTCTTTTTTTT
>LOEQ01001230.1:626755-653829 GCA_001685075.1 Bramus lutescens
CTGTCCTGGAACTAGCTCTTGCAGACAAGGCTGGCCTCGAACTCACAGAGATCCACCTGCCTCTGTCTTCCGAGTGCTGGGATTAAAGATGTGTGCCACCTCTGCCCATCTTTAGTGGTGTATATTTAAGGGATTTTTCTTCTGCTCATTAGAAGTTCCTTGGCCTGTTTCTGGCTGAGCCCCTGATTTGGCCAGCACAGAGCCTCAGCAGGTAAAGGCCCTTGCCATCAGATGTAATCTGTCTCAGACCTTGATTTTATGTTCTAAGATGCTCACTAAAATCCTTTGTCTGAGGAATAGAAACTGGACAGCAGTCCCCAAAGTGGCCCCCATGCTGCTGTGGGGGTCAGGTTGATGAATTGCACCAGGGTCCATTCAGGGACGAGTGCTCCCGTTCAGGGACGAGTGCTTGTCTTGTTCTTTATCCCTTCTGATGGCTTGTAGCAGGTGGGCAAATGGTAGGAATTGATGTGGGCATGCAAAAACTTGTGGGAAAACTGAGTTTCCCAGGAGCTAATATAAATTCTCTTTGGAAGACTGTAATGAAACAATGTTTTTGTTTGTTCATTCTTTGCTTTTCCCTAACGTGTTCTTTCTTTAAAATAGTCTTTTTTTTTAATCTTTTTATTTTTGTTGGGTTCCCTGAAGTTAACCCCAGAGACAGATTCTTGGTTAGCACTCACTAAAAAGGAGTGAATTGAAGAACTTTGGGAGTTATGCATCATGGTGGACACCTTTAATTTCCGCACTGCATGGGGAGAGGAGGAAGGACCTTGATATGTAGGACAGACGAGGATAGACTGCAAGACACTCACCAACCAAAACCAATCAAAAAACATAGGCCAAAAGACCAACAACAGCAAAAAATAAAAGCTGCTTCCCTAACAAAACAAGTAAAACCCACAATAGCAGCAAGCAAGGAAAAACAAAAGCAAAAGCAACCCAGAAAAACTTAGTACTTGAGACTGTTAAGAGCTTGGTTGGATCCGAAAAGTCTGTGGGGGAAGCCTGTGGTTCATCTACATCATTTGGTTGTCAATGCGAGCTCCACTAAGGCTCACTTGGGTAGCTTATGAAGCTTGTCAGGCCCACACGTAGGTCCAGTTTTCTGGAGCCTACCCGGTGATCTAATGTTCAGCTGGAGTCAAGAACTCTTGTTAGCCATTATATACATGGTATTATTCTATTGTGCATTACTTGATATACTTGAAGCAAGTTAGTTTTACAAACACAGAGGTTTAGTGAGGAGTCTGTTCTTGAGGAGGTGTCTACACATTGTGACTTGGATTTAGTCTCTGTAACCCCAGCCTGGGTAGCTGATGTGACATGGCATCTTCCCTTTAGGATGAAGACCCTGAGACCAGTTGGATTCTACTTAATGAAGATGACTTGGTCGCCCTTTTGTCCCAGTTTCCCTTTCATGAACTCTTTCAACATCTTCTTGGCTTTAAAGCAAAAGGTAGATAGTTTTTCTTGTCATAACTGAAAGGTGGTACTGGTACAAGCTCCATATAGGAAGCATCAAGCCTTGCATTTGGGTGGGCTGCTCCTGGGGTGTTTTCTGTGTCCACCTATGCAAAACCTTCTTTCTCTTATATTTGTACGTTTTTTAAACCATACTTCAGTGAAGAAGGCCGGCTAGTGTACATGTTACCTAGGTTAAATACATTGTTCTTACTGTGCATCCCACTTTGATACTGAGCCAGAGAGATGGGATTAATCCCAAACCTCCTGGCTTTCTCACTGGATTATGTACTTGTGTTCTGTAATGTTTCGTCATAGTAATTATATTTTCCTATCTGTTTCACTTCTAGATGATTATTTACCTGAAACAACAAGGCCCCAAGAGATGATGAAAATTTTTGCTTTTGCTAACTCATTAGTGGAACTCCTGGCTGTGGGGTTAGAAACCTTTAACAGAGCCCGCTATAGGCAGTTTGTGAAGCGCATTGGATACATGATCAGGTAATGTTGCTGTTGACACATCATGCTGCTGTCTCCTTGCCTAGACACAGACCTGCAGAGATGTTCATACTTAGTTAGATCTTCTCATAAAAGTGAGGTATTTCTTTTATCAGCTACATGGGGATTTTATAAATCTTTCCAGTGAAATTATTTGATTAATTATCTCAGATTCAGTTGATTTTTTAAAATATAATCATTATTGGAGTTCTGATTTTCAAAGCTTCTGCTGGAGGGAAGGGTCAGAAAAGATGCAGAGAGTCTTAGTGTTCTACTGCTGTGAGGGCCCCGTGGCCACAGCAGCTTTTAGAAAGGACAGCATTTAATTGGGGGCTTACAGTTCAGAGGTTCCATCCATTAGCATCATGGTGGGACATGGTGGCATGCAGGCAGACATAGTGCTGGAGAAGGAGCTGAGAGAGTTGTACATCTTGCAGGCAACCGGAAGTGAACTAAGACACTGGGTGTGACTTAAGCATATATGAAGCCTCAAAGCCCACCCCCACAGTGACACACTTCCTCCAATAAGACCACACCTGCTCCAGCAAGGCCACACCTCCTAATAGTGCCACTCCCTTTGGGACCAATTTCTTTCCCACCACCACACAGGCCTCATTTCTTCCCCTTTCTCTTGTTCCATCTTTCTCTCCACAGCCTGCTTTTTCTTGGGATTGCCATGGACTGAGCTATGATGAATTGACAGTAATTCCTCACTACCATTATTCCCTGCATTCTTCTTTCATTTCTTACTGCAGTTTAAATATTTAGAAAACTTCCAAGGACTTAAATAAGTCACACTGTATTTGAACTGGGAGAACATGTACTTGATTGAAAGATAGGCTTATTGTTTTATTTGCAAGTGTTTGAAATGTTTTTGAGTTTATGTACTGCTTCCCTGTAAATCAGCTTCATTCTCTTTTCTACATCTTTAGGTTTTTTTTTTTTTCTGGATTATTCCCTGTAGCACATATATAGACTGTTCTTTTTTTTTCTAACTTCTTCCCTCAAAAAGAAGTTCATAAAAATGCAAAATCTCTCCCTTTCCCCACTTTTGTTCTCCAAACTGAATTGATTTACATTCATTTATTTTAGATTTCAATCAGCTTTATGAAGATTATAGGATGCCCTCAAAGACTGGGGTCCCTTAGAAGGGCGAGGTTCTAGCATGTGTATCTGTTCTGTGCCCTGAAGCCCACATGTAGCTGAGGATAGCTGTGTATGCAGCCTGACATGAAATGTCAGTAACAGCCATGTGAGGGATTAGCTTTTTATTTACCGTTGCTGTTCTTATGCATCCTGCTAAGCTCTAACGAGGGTTGGTTTTCACTGTCCCTATGAAGATTGCTTTCAGAACCGAGCAGATAGTAGGTCTTAGTTAATATTAGTCCTTCACTGTACGGTCAGGTGACACCGAGTGAGTGACTGAAAGGTGCTGTGCTGTTTTCCTCTTGCTCAGGATGACCCTTGGCTACGTCAGTGACCACTGGGCACAGTATGTGAGTCATAGCACATGCATGGGATTAGCGCTGCAGCCCTACTCCACGGAGAAACTGCAGATTGAATTTGATGAACTGTTTCTCAGAGCTGTCCTACATGTCCTGAAAGCCAAAAGGTAAGAGGTAAGGGCTTCCTGTCTGGGAATGTAGAGTGTTTCTTAATTAGGGTTTCTGTTGCTGTAAAGAGACAGCATGACCATGGCAACTCTTAGAAAACATTTAGCTGGGGCTGGCTTACAGTTTTAGAGATATAGTCTGTTATCATCATGATGGGAAGCATGGTGGTGTGCAGACAGGCATGGTGCTGGAGAGGTAGCTGAGAGTTTTACATCTTGATCCACAGGCAGCAAAAGGAAACTGTGTGTGGTACACTGAGCATAGCTTGAGCCTATGAGACCTCAAAGCCCAGCCCCACAGTGACACACTTCCTCTAACAAGGCCACACCTCTTAATAGTGCCATTTCCTATTGGTGAAACATTCAAACACATGAGTCTGTGGGCCATACCTATTCAAACCAACACAAAGTGTAAGCAAATAAACCCTTTTCTTACTAACTTTCTTTGGTCATGGTGTTTCATCATAGCAATAGTAGCCCTAACTAAGACAGCCTCTCTCTCATTGGGGCCTTAAAAAGGATCTCTGATTAAAAACCCAGCAATTTTTCTTAATGTTCTGCACATGTCTGAGAAGTCTCATGTGTGAGTTTGTGATAATAATATTGCCTTTGTTTTTGTAAGTATGGAACAAGTTGATGATGTATGCAGATTGAGTATCCCTAGCACAGAAAGATCAAGAATTAGAAACTTCTAGAACTGATATGTCATAAGTGTTTCCACATTTGACCTCATGCACTGTGCCAAAGTAAATACATGCACAGTAAAAAAAAAATACTGTATAAAATTATCATTAGAGCTGTGTGTACAGAGTGCACACAAACATCCAGATCCATCATTGTACCTTGCTCACATTTGACCCTTTTACCTCTCTGCTGTCTTCCTCCCTCTGACTGCTCTGCTTGTTTTCTCCAGTGAGTAAAATAGCATTGCATATATGTACATCATATGTTCTCCATCCATTCATCTAAAATAGCATTGCATATATGTACATCATATGTTCTCCATCCATTCATCTAAAATATCATTGCATATATGTACATCATATGTTCTCCATCCATTCATTTAAAATAGCATTGCATATATGCACATCATATGTTCTCCATCCATTCATCTAAAATAGCATTGCATATATGTACATCATATGTTCTCCATCCATTCATCTAAAATAGCATTGCATATATGTACATCATATGTTCTCCATCCATTCATCTAAAATAGCATTGCATATAGGTACATATGTTCTCCATCCATTCATCTGTTCATGGACATCTGGTTCCATATCTTGGCTGTTGTGAATCATGTAGTAGGCTTTCATGTTTAGATTTCAGTCTCTTCTGTGGTACATGCTATTATATATGTGTAAATATATGTCAAAAAATTCCAAAAATTTCAAATACTTTTGACACAAAGCATTTACAGTAAAGGATACCCCCCATGTGTGTGTTGGAAAAGTTGTGGTAATGTGAGGGTGGAAGTCTTGTTTCCACTTTCTAAGTGTGGTGAAACTTTCTAATATATAAAATTTTTCCTGTTGCCTTTGAAAATGTGTAGACTTGGCATTTGGCTGTTTATGTCTGAGATGCCCTTTGGCACGCTGTCAGTCCCGATGCTCTGGAAGCTCTTCTACCTCATGCACCAGGCTGAGAGTGGAAACCTGCAGCATCTCTGTGCCTCCCTGCAGCCGGCCGAGTGCAAAAGGCAACTCCAAGGTACTTGACAGGGCAGGCTTCTCTCCCTGTGCGTGTTTGCTCTCGCAGCTCCAGCCCTTCTGCTTTCAGAAGCACCGTGGCATGATTCTGGCTTTCAGGAGACTGCCTCATTGTCCCGATGTGTTAGGTAGAAGGTGGCATGTCTCAAATATAAGTCAGTTAGGTCCAGATTCTGTGCAGTAAGCACAAAGGCCTAATTTTGATGAATGATTCTTTCCATGCGTAAAATTCTAGTCTGGTCAACAAGTGATGTTAATTGGCTTGAAATCTGTTAAGGTCTGTGCTTAGTTGTTCCACTAATTTTTTTGTTTTATTTTTCTTAAATTGTCTTGATTTTATGAAGTAGGTGGAAGGTAGACAGTAATTCTTCAAAAACTTAACTTTGTAGCGCAGTGGTAGACTGTGTGTGTCCTTTGTATGTGTAAGGTTCTAGATTCAGTCCCTGGCAACAAAATAAATCCCTGATACCGAAATAACAAAATTTAATTTTAGTGAAGATTTGATTATGTTTAATACTGCTGGGTATTTGTGTTATAATGTTAAAAATGTTCTTGCAGAGTACCAGTTTGATTTCCAGAACCTATAGGGCTGGTTTCAGGGGGTCTGACACCCTCTTCTGGTCTCTGGAACTGCATATATATATTACATCAATATCCGTGCAGGCAAAACTATCCATACATGTAAAATAAAAATAAATGAATCATTTTTTAAAAAAGAGTATGAGCCAGGTATGATAGTCCACACCTTCAATCCCATCACTTGGGCAGCAGGGAGGGCGAACCTCTGGTTCAAGGCCAGTCTGGCATGCATAGTCCAGGTTAACCAGGACTATGTAGAGAGAGACCCTGTTTTACAAGAACACAAACAAAAAAGAATAAAAAGCAGACAACTTAGTTAAATACTAAGATATTTATCATTGCCCTTAATATTAAAGAAAACATAATAGAATACTAACAGAATTAAAGACTTATCAACGTCTCTTTCTAAATTTCTTTTCTAACTTTCTAAACCTCTGCATTAAAAGAAAACACGCCTTTATTCCCAGCCCTTGGGGCAGAGGCAGGCAGATCTCTGTGAGTTCAGTGCCAGCCTGATTGAGTTCCAGGACAGCCAGTGTTATGTAAATAGACCCTGTCTCAGAAAAAAAAAAGAAAAGAAAAAGGAAGAGAGAAAGCCATATTTAAAATTTTTTTTCAATTTTTTGCAGACATTTTTTTCTTCAGTTTTCTCTGTTTTCATTCTCTTTCTGTGTATGTTCCACACAAATCGATTTTTGTTTATGTGTCTTAGTTTTGTTTTTGTTTTATTTCTCTGTTTCATAAACTGCTTCTACATTGTCCTGGGGAAGTGCTTTCATTGCTGTTTCCATAGTTGAGTGTGAGCGACCAGCTCTGCATGTGTTTCACAGCCTGTTCCCCGACTGCCAGATGTGGGTGAAGTAATAGACAACGATGAGACAGTCCTTTAAGGGGCCTGGGTGATTATTAGCAGGATGTCTGATACAGGTTAGTCCTTGCTAAGTTTCCTTTGTAAGGACATTTTCCATCCCAAGGATTTTCTATCCCCAGGCTGCGATATATCTCATGAATATGGTCTTTTTGCCCATATCTTTTCATAAAATTTTTGCTTTCCACATCTGGTTCCTACATGTATTACAGGGTTATCAAACCTGTCTCTAGTGACAAAGTGTGATATTGCTTACATAGTGTCCTCTGAGAATGGGGCAGGATGGATTATATACTGTCTGCTACAGCCAGTTTCTTGTCCTTAATCTTTGCTTGTGAGCCAATCTCTTTGTTTGGAGTGCCATGCTCTTGCTGAGTGGTTGCTGGCCAGACAGTGGATTTGCAGGTGCGGTGAAGCTGACAGTTGGGTGACAGTGACATCTGGTGGCCGCAGTCGTGCTTTGCAGTGATAGGTATTTGATCTTTTGGTCCATGTTCTCTGCCTCGTTCAGTCCTTTACAATCGTTTCTCGGAGTTGAGGCATAGTATAATGTTAATTTTTTTTTGCTGAGTCTACATTATATTGAATTTTCTGGACTCTCAGAGTTCAGCTGATTCAGCTTTCTTTCTGAACCTGTAGGATTCCATCT
Source organism: Bramus lutescens (assembly GCA_001685075.1). Taxonomy (NCBI): domain Eukaryota; kingdom Metazoa; phylum Chordata; class Mammalia; order Rodentia; family Cricetidae; genus Bramus; species Bramus lutescens. The sequence continues at coordinate 634,135 of LOEQ01001230.1, forward strand.
TGGAAAGGGGAAGACCATTTTTATCTTTAAATATTTGTGAATATTTTTATGTTGTCTTTCTGCCTGGTAGTGTAACTAAATATTTGAACCCATTTTGCCACTTTTTTTTCCTACTAACTTGCAGACCCAGAACATTTTGCGAACTTGGAGAAGTGTCTTTCTTCCATGAATAGCTCAGAAGAGATTTGCCTTCTGACGACCTTTGCTCAGATGGCTCGGGCCAGAAGAACCAATGTAGATGAAGACTTCATCAAAATTATTGTCCTGGAGATATATGAGGTTAGAATGTGAAGTTTTGAATGCTTTCTTCTGATTGTCCATTCATTCTTTGGGTATTGTTTTAAAAAATGTGATTCACAAGCTGTTGCCTGCGCTTACAGACGGGATGGAAAATCAAAAGAACATCTTTGGCTTTAGGGAACTTTGAAACCTATAATTTATTATTCCATTTCCCACTACTATCTCTCGGCATTTGATGAAGAATAGTCAGTCTACCACAGCCTGGCATTGCAGCTTTTGTTACTATAGCCACACACCAAACGCCAGTCCTCTGCTCCTGTCAGTAACATGGAGCCATGACTCCAGGTCACTTGAAATGAGATCATAGAACAAACATTGAACTTGGCAGAGAAGTTTTGGTTTAGCTCTGCTATTAGTTGTCCAACGTAAACGGAAAACGTAACTTGCCAACCTGCCTTAATTTTCCTCATTACACAGCGACAGGCTGAGGAAACATCTTTGTATTTCTTAGTGCTTATGGCCCTCTCTACTCGAGGAGAAGTGCAAGGATTGCAAGGACCTCCCTGAGATCCCAGGCTCTGGGGTCTTGAGCAGTTAGGACAAAGCTGCGTAGAAATGGCTGGATTCTCAGGTGTGGGCGAGGGTCCAATAAATCTCTTCCCTCTCCTCCTTTGGGGGAATCACAGCTGTGCCAACAAGCCCAGCTGTGATGGTCATTTGTAGGCAGGCCCAGTGAATTCCTGAAGATGGCTGTTGTTTGTCTTGGAGGACAGTCCTGTACACACTGAGGGTTTAGGAACTTTACACTTAGGGTTTTATTTTATAGAAGGGATTATGTATTTCTATGAAATGTATTTTCAAAAAAATTCATTTTAGACTAAGTATGCTTTAATCCCAATATTTGGGAGGCAGAGGCAGGCAAATCTCTGTAAGTTCGAGGCCAGCCTGGTCTACAGAGCAAGTCAGGATAGCCAGAGATACACAAAGAAACCATAAAAAAAGAAAACAATCATTTTAGTGGCTTCCTCAAATTAATGATTAATGTTTAGATACTCATTTGTTTTATTGTGAATGAGAAACTTTCTTTTTGAGATGAGATATTACTATGTTAACCAAAGGCTTCCATATTCTGGACTCAAATGATTCTCCTGGTCCATGGCTTCAGGCTCCTGCCCACTATTGCATTGCTGGGATACATTCTTTGAGCCCAGCCCTTGAGCTCATGGCTATAAATACTTGCCATTGCCATTTCCTGTTCTCTCTCCTACTACCTTCCAGTCTCATCGGGTAGTTTGCTATCTCCAGTTCTAACATAGTTTTGACCATGGTGTCATGGTGTGGGAGGTCCTTCTGTCTGTGTGTTGCTTTTATTGGTTAATGAATAAAGCTGTTTCGGCCAGTGGCTTGGCAGAATAGGGCAAGGTGGGGATTCCAAGCGGACAGAGAAGGAGAGAGCAGGCGGAGTCAGTGAGAAGCCATGTAGCCGCCAGAGGGGAAAGACTGAGATGCTAGTCGAAACCTTGCCAGTAGGCCACGAGCCTCATGATAAAATATAAAATAATAGAAATGGGTTAATTTAAGATGTAAGGGCTAGATAGAAATACGCTTAAGCTATTGGCCAAACAGTACTGCAAATAATACAGTTTCTGAGTGATTTATTTCGAGTCTGGGCAGCTGGGAATGAATGAGCAGCCTCCCTCAACAGTGTCAGCTGAGGCTCAATGTGAGATTATGTTTGTGGGAAATTTTTTTTTGAAAATGTGTTTTGTTTGGTAATTAGCATTGAAAGTGCCATTTCTTCCCCCATCTCTCATTTAGGTATCTTATGTCACCTTGTCCACCAGAGAGACTTTTTCAAAGGTTGGTCGTGAGCTTTTGGGGGCCATCACAGCTGTTCATCCTGAGATTATTTCTGTCCTTTTGGGTAGAGTGCAAGAGACCATTGACCAAGTTGGAATGGTAAGAATGCCGACTGTTCTTTTGAAAGAATCCTGAAGTAGCTGGGATGGTGGCACATGCCTTTAATCCCAGCACGCAGAGGTGGATGTGGGTGAGGGCAGCCTGGCCTACAAAGCGAGTTCCAGGTCAGCCATGGCTAGTGTACAGAGAAACCCTGTCCTGAAAACATAAACAAACAAACAAACAAATACAGACTCCTGAATTAATGAAGCAGCCCAGCCCAGCTGTATCTGTTTGAGTTGAATCCAGATGTATTCAAGTTGACAATCAAGATTAGCCTCACACCAATAAAATCCACTCCTGCTAGTCTTTCTTAGATTTTTTTCTGGCCACAATTTGGACCAGCACAAGAGTCTGAAAATTCTAAATCTATAATATCTGATGATATGGATACAGATGACCATAATGTATTGATTGATTTGGGTGCAGTCCCTAATTAGAATGCACTTCATGTGTAAATTACTGAATTTGAAGAAATGTTTAATATTTTATAACATTTCATATTATAATGGATATATGAAGCAATGTTATTAAAATTAATTTTCCATTTTTGAAGTTTAAGTTGTAGCTATTAGTAAAATCAGAACTTCATATAGTACTTGCATTGCATTTTCATTGACCAGCCCTATTAAAACATTATAAAAGGAGTCATCTGAACACAGTGTCTCCTGCCTGGTAAGTCTAGGACTTTGGAGGCTGAGACAGGAGAATCACAGTGAGTTCTAAGCTAGCCTAAACCAGGGTCAGCCTATTGTTACAGGTCAGCCAGGATATTGAGTAAGACTTTGACTCAAAAAAAAAAATCCATAAAACAAAAGTGACATCATAAAGTTAATTATTCTGTTTCCCCTTAAAGGAAATTTCATTAAATGAGCCTGCATTTTCTTAATTTGTGCATACAGGTAATTTAAATAGTGTTGTAGACTCTTTTTGTGCAAACAGCCTAGAACTCAACAGAGATTCACCTGGCTCTGCCTCCTGAGTGTTGGGATTAAAGGCATGCACCACCACCACCTGGCTGCTCCTACGTTTTACATTTAATTATTCTTTTCTTTTTTAAAAGGTTTCTCTATACTTGTTTAAAGAATTGCCATTGTATCTCTGGAGACCTTCTGCCTCTGAGGTAGCTGTGATTCGGGATTGGCTATTGAATTGCAGTCTGACAGCTGTCAAGAACAAGTTGGCCTGTGTGATCCTAGAAGGACTGAACTGGGGGTTTGCTGAACAGGTACGCCTTTCCTGAGAAACAGGAGATTTTGCATGCATTAGTTTCAGGAAAGCATTTCTTGAAGCATTAGCATCTCTTTGTGCCACTTGCTAGGCCTGCAAATCCTTTCAGCTGTGTAGAGTTTAAGCTCTCCTCATCTTCCCTTTCTTCCTCTGGGGAATGATCCTGGGACTTTGAACATGCCTGAAGGCACTCCACCACTGAGCTACATCCCCCAAATTACCCTTTCTTCAGCTCTGTTTTGTGTCGTGAACATCTTCTGATGAAGGTATTCTACATTAAAAAAAATCCCATTGGAGGGGAGTTGACTCAGTTGGTAAAGTGCTTGCACAGGCATGAGGACCCAAGTTCTGTGTCCAGCAAGCCGTAAAAGCTGGGTAGGGCAGTGGAGGCCTGTGACCTGAGCACTGGACAGGTGAACTCTGGTGGATCCATGGAGCACACTGGAGCATCTTATAGGCCTTCCATTTCCCAGATGTTTTCATCCAGATCCCTCTGAGTTTCTCCTCCCTCCTTTGTTAGAGCCAAGGGTCAGCCGCTGTGAAAGGGCTAGGGAATGGAGCTTCTGAAACTTGCCAAAGACTATTTGGGAATATTGTTGGTAACTCCAGGCTTGTAAGACAGTATTCCCCCTCCAGACAGGATTTCTCTGTAGCTTTGGAGCCTGTCCTGGAGCTAGCTCTTGTAGATCAGCCTGGCCTTTAGCTCACAGAGATCCACCTGCCTCTGCCTCCTGAGTACTGGGATTAAAGGCGTGTGCCACCATCGCCCGGCCTGTAAGGCGGCAGTATTTACCCATACTTCTGAGTGTAGTGTTTTCACCGAAGCTGAAACAGCAAACAGGAATGTCCTTGATGTGTTCAGTGTTTTCTTATGTGGTTGATAATAAGCATTTTTTATTGCTAGGTGGTAAGGTTCTTAACCTATAATCTAGGATGGGGTGGGGGACTTGGGGGTGACAGTTTCAGGCATGCCTTGGTGCAGTGTACTTGTTCTTTAGAGTTGAGGGTCCTTCTTCTGGTGTCATTTTATAGTTTCACTTTAGAGAGATATGGTTTTTGAAACATTTATCTTCTGCATCCAATGTCCTGTTTTGTTGTTCTGCCTTTGCTGTTGTTTTCTAAAGGACTGTTTATTAAATACAGAATGGTATATTTGTAACTTTGCTTCAAAGGGCACGCTTCATCTGGATCAAGCTCTGCACACTGAAGTAGCCTTGCTCGTCCTGGAGTCTTATCAGAAGCATCTGTCACAGAAGCCCTACACTGGGCTTATTTCCGAGAGTATGAAACAGGTACTGCCAACATAAGTCTTCCTTGAAAATTGCCTGGGAAGATGAAATTATAGTTCTGATTTTTATGTTTTCCAAGAACTCTTTATGCTAATTCAAGATATTAAATTTAATTTTTATAGTTTTTAAAGATTTTTTTTCTTAAAAAGTTGTCCTTTATTTTTGAGATAGGGTCTCACTATGTAGCCCCTGCTGTCCTGAAACTCACTATATAGACCATACTGGTTTCGAACTCAGAAAGATCTGTCTGGCTCTGCCTCCTAAATTCTGGTATTAAAGACCTGTCCCACCACACATGACAAAATTAATCTTTTTGTGACCATTTGTCTTTGAGAATTTGGATTGAGCTATTGGGTTGTGCTGGAGCTCACATGTACAACTCAGGAGAAGTGAGTGACATTTTTTAAGCCTTTGCAAGTTGATAGAATTGTTGGTGGCTTGATACTACTTTTTATACTACTAAATTGGTAAATGCTATCCGCGAGGCCCCTAACTCTGACTTGTTGGATGTGTTTACCAGAAGTGTGGTGTTGAGCTGAGATCAGGTTCATAAAGCTTGTCGGTGGAGTTGGGGAGTTGTGATCCACTGAAGGGAAGAAAACAGTGCCTTCTCTTCTCAGGGCCCTGTTGATCACAGCAGAGGTGGAAAATTAAGTTGCTGTTTAATTTGTATTTGACTAACATTGTTTAAAATGAATGATTGTCATAGGTTTCCTATCTGGCCAGTATTGTTCGATATGGAGAGACTCCTGAGACCTCATTTAACCAGTGGGCCTGGAATTTGATCTTGAGGTTAAAATTACACAAAAATGATTTTAGAACACATCAGAATTGTCCAGTTGCTCCCTTCTCCAGCGTGGTACCTGACATGACAGAGTCATCTGTGTTTCATCCTCTCTTGAAGGCTGTGAAATCAGGCATGCCCATTGGCTGCTATCTTGCCTTAGCTGTGACAGCTGCTGGCCACAGGTACTGTATGTTGAACCTCCAGGGTACTCTGATGGTAGGAGTTCTAGAAACTCATATTTTTACATCCCAATCATGAGACATTCATTAAACCCATAGGGTGTTAATTAGGGTCAAACAATGAGCCTTGTTATAAAAGGAGAAATAATGCCCAAATTCATTCCTGATTATTTGCCAAAACAAAAAAAAAAATACATAGTTTTAACACATCTAAAGCTTCCTTGTAGAAGGTAGGGACTTTTCATGTTCCTTTGTGTGTCTACAGAACTTGTACACAGTATATATTTAAAAATTCTGGTAGAATAGGTGCCCCTGCCTGATGGGGAGGAGGTGAGATAAGGAAAATAAGGAGATACCCTTAACCGAGGCCCAAGGGAAGGGCGTGTAGTAGGACAAATGTGAAAGTAGGTGAGTGCGCTTGATCTAGAATTGTTCTAGAGAAGGGGGGCGGTTATTTAGGATTGCACTCATTGCTTTGTCCCCAGAGCTCTAGTGCCACAGTAGTTTCTTAGACCCCAGGTTCCTCACCCCTGAGATAGAAATGATTGTACTGATTGGTTTTACAGAGCGTGAGTTCATCACAATGCTCATTGCATTCTCAGAACAGTGTCTGGTCTGTTGATTCATTGACTGTAGTTTTTTAATTTGTTTCATGATTTCCCTGGATGCTGTATCCATTCTGATACTGTAGTTCTTAGTCATTGCTGGCTTCTTTTTGTACATACTGACCCCTGATGGGAGTGAAAGAGATAAGTGTTTCCCTTTGGAATTTGTTCCATAGCTACAGTCTGTGAATAGAAGAGAAGTAACCTAGAACAGTTGGGCTGGTTCTCGGGTGTAGAATAGACAGAGACTTAGATGGATACAAGTATAACATTATAGGGAATACAGGGAATAATAGAAAGTCACCCAGGTTCATGGTCATGCCAAAACACTGCTTTTAAGAGATATTTCTTAAGATTTATATAATTAAAGAAATATGTATGTGTATGCCATAATGTGTGTGGCTACCTGTGTAGACCAGTCTATGGATCCCTGGAGCTGGACACAGGCCTGAAGTGGCCAGCCCTTTATTCTGTTCAATACTTTGATACATATATCCTCTGAAAAGAAAGAAAAATAATATATATGTATTATTCCTTTGAAATTATTTCAAAGGAAAAGAAAATGTATCTGACACACTGCAGCTTAAGCTGACAGACTGATTTGCTTTACAATCTCCCCTTGGCTGCAGTAGCTTCTGGGACACTTAAGTCAGGCCAACTGTGCGTTCTCATCTTGTTCCTGGGATATCATGTAAATTTGAGCACAATGCTTTCAAATAACTCATCTAATGAGATGAAAATATAGATGAGATTTTTAAGAACTCTTTGTATTTCTAAGTTATGATTGTAGTAATTCTGTGTGTAGGTTAGTATGAAAATTTTAGAGAACTGAGAGAATCTGGGTCTTGTAGGCTTGTGTTTCATTGGAGGGATACAGTTTTATGAATGAGCTATTGAGTATTCACATTCCCCATTCTTTGTCTTTAGCATCGAGAAGTTATGTGCAGAAGGAATCCCTCTGTTGGGAATTCTGGTCCAATCAAGGCACTTGAGAGCAGTGGTCCATGTTCTGGATAAGATTCTACCCATGTTCTACCCTTGCCAGTATTACCTTCTGAAGAATGAGCAGTGAGTATATTCTGCTGACAGAAATATCCCAGCAAGTAGAAATGATGTTTTCTGGTTTCTAGAGTAAATTAAAAGGGAATGATATTTCATTTTATTGGTTGATTGGTTGGTCATGTTTTGTTCTGTTTTTCTTGGTTTATAGAAGTACATATATTATTTTCCAGTACATTTGAACTATATTTTGTATTTTTCTCATTTTACTGCTTTTTAAAGTCAGTCTTTTTTTTAAGATTTATTTTTATTGTTAATTTTATGCACTTTGTGAGTCTGTGTGGCAGTATGGGCACATGCATACAGAGGAACAGAGGCCAGAAGAGAGTGTCAGAGATCCCTTGGAGTTGGCTGTAAGACACTTGATGTGGATGCTGGGAACAATACTTGTCTCTTTTGTAAGAGTAGTACATGCTCTTAACTGCTGAGCCATCTCTCTGTCTCCTAACAGTGTTTTTTTTTGTTTTATTGTTTTTATTCATTTATTTATTTATTTATTTATTTGTTTGTTTGTTTGTTTGTTTTTCAAAACAGGGTCTCTGTAGCTTTGGAGCCTATCCTGGAACTCGCTCTGTAGACCAAGCTGGGCTTGAACTCACAGAGATCCACCTGCCTCTGCCTCCTGAGTGCTGGGTTAAAGGTATATGCTACTACCACCTGGCTATTTTTATTTTTTTTAAAAAGACAGAAAACTTCTGCACTCCTGTTTACAATATGGTTAATGAACATTGTTTATATTAATGATTCTAGTTTTATTGTTATGAGAGGTTTATCAGAATCCCTAAAAAACAGGTGGAAAATGGAACCAATTTAACATTTTTCTGTTTCTTAATGAGTAATTATCTTCTGTTAATGAAAAGAGCTCTGGTGTGTGTGTATGCACTGGAGAGACAGCTTGGAGGTTAAGATCACTGACTGCTCTTCCAGAGGTCCTGAGTTCAATTCCCAGCAACCATATGGCGTCTCACAACTATCTATAATGAGATCTGGTGCCCTCTTCTGGCTCGCAGGCAGACATGCAGGCAGAACACCGTATAAATAAGAATGGCTCACCTTTAAACAAGAAAGAAAAGTGCTCTGGCCATATAACTCCGTGGTAGAGCACTTGTCTAGCAAATTACAGCTCTTGCTCCCTCCCTAAACACCACCTACCCATTGCCCAAAACCTGGGTGGTGCCTGTCTGTAATTCCAGCATTTCGGGAGGTCTGGTGTTGAAGGGCGGTTGTTAAAGTTAGAGGCCAGCTGGGCTCCATGAGACCCTGTCTCGAACAGCAAGAGAATAGCAGAGCTAACTAACACAAAACCCCACACAGGACTACTCGCAATTCTGCCTGATTGGAAGGTAAAGGGTGTGATCCTTTGCTCTCTTCAGGTTTATGTCGAACCTTCTCCTCTTCCTACACTTGGACAGTGGTATTCCTCAGGGGGTCACGCAGCAGGTCACCCACAAGGTAGCACAGCATCTGACAGGAACCAGCCACGGGGACAACGTGAAGCTTCTTAACAGCATGATCCAGGTCAGGGCCCTAACAAATCCCTTAATATGCTCCTCCTCTTCCCACAGAACTTGTGGTGTTAGCTCTTATGATATGGGTGTTCCAATCTCTTGGTGTAGGAAGGCTGTTAGAGTTGGCCTTTTGTGGAAGTAGATAGCATTTGCATATGTTCTAACAATGGGAGGGAGAGAGGGAAGGAGGGAGGGAGGGAAGTTGTTAATCTTCCACATCACCTGAACTTCTTCACAGGCACACATATGTGTGAGCATGCAGCCTAATGAAGTAGGACCTGTGGCTGTGTTAGAGTTCTGGGTCCAGGCTCTCATAAGCCAGCATCTGTGGTACCGAGAACAGCCCATTCTCTTCCTCATGGACCACTTGTGTAAAACAGCTTTTCACCTGATGCAGGAAGATTGTGTGCAGAAATTGCTCTACCAACAGCATAAGGTAACTGCAAGAAAATATGTTTCAGTCATTGCTAAAAGGGTCTTCTAATATACAATTCCTGGTAATAATCTATAGCAGCTCATTTTTTTAATTATAAATTAAACTTTAAAGTTGTCTTATCTCGGTAGCCATAGTCCACTGGTACATATCCCAGGGACTGCATAGAGGAGTGAGTACACCGGGGTTCTGTAATGCTCATTGCATGTTTCTGTGGTCTGCTCCAGGATTACTGCAGCAGACGTCATTATAGTGATGCACCCTGAGACTACTGCAGGGACGTCATTATGGTTTCCCATGGTGCACCCTGGGATTACTGCAGCAGACATCATTATAGTTTCCCATGGTGCACCTTGGGACTACTACAGGATGGCATTACGGTTTCCCGTGGTGCACCCTGGGACTGCTGCAGGACATCATTACGGTTTTCCATGGTGCACCCTGGGATTACTGCAGAAGACCTTTAAAGAACTAATTGCAATGCCCTCCAGACTATTCCAAAAAATAAAAAGGAGTGTTACTCTGATACCAAAAACAGTTAAGGAGATGATAAAGAAAATCATAGGCAAATTTCCCTGATGAACAGAGACAAAATCTGAATGAAACACTTGAAACTGAGTTCAGCAACACCATGAAACCTGTGTCCTGTTGGAATCTTCCAGTGTAGAGGTAACTACTAATACCTTTTTGGAAGAGTCAATGATAGGGTCTTCAAAGACTCTCTGTTGCTCCTCTTCCCCCATGTAGAATGCTTTGGGTTACCACTGTGACCGGAGTCTACTCTCTTCGCTGGTGAGCTGGATTGTGGCAGGCAACATCACACCTTCTTTCGTGGAGGGCTTGTCCATGTCCACGCAGGTATGCCATCTACTGAGGGCCATTTGTTACCGTCCTTACTGAGGCTGGCCGGGGGCTGAGTGGAGAGAGATCAAGCATGGGTGTTGGAGGTACATGGCCCAGGTTTCAGAGTAATCTGCCATTCTAGCTCTGTGCCTTGGGTGGCTTGCTTATATCTCTGCCTTCAGTGTCCTCGTGCTCAGACGGGACTGTAGTTGAATGTGTATGTGCCCCACTCAGAACAGACCTTAGTCAGCCTTGGCCGCAGCAGGGGCAGCGGCAGTTTCATCATCACTGCCCATCTCAGGCTGCGTAAGGTCATAGCTGTTCTCTCCCTTAAGCCCCTGTAAGATCCTACAGTCTATTAGCCTGCTCTCCTGGGGACTAAGTCGACACCAGTTCCTCACTCTACATAGACGCATGCCTTCCTTTCTACTTCTGCTTTTCTGCCTCACTGAGACTCTGATGGGCCATCTTTCCTGCCTAGCTCTAGAACACTCCACCCCCAAATGCAGGCCTCATCATTTTACCCCTAGAAGAATTTAGCATTTTTCAGTTACTTGTTTTGTCACTTATTAAGTACGTAGGAACTTTAGAAGCTCAATATTTGTTGCCCGATGTCTGTATGTGTGTGTTTTTCAATGCTATAGATCAAATCGAGGGATTTGCACATGCTAGGCAAATGCTGTACACTGAACCATACCTTCAACCCTAAGACAGATTTAAACTTGTAAGCAGGATATGTTCATCAATTGGAATTAGTGGATTCTTTCCTTCCCTTTTGCTTGGTGTTGTAGGTTTGGTTTGCATGGACTGTGCTGAACATGGAATCCATCTTTGAAGAGGACTCTCAGCTCCGAAGAGTTGTTGAAGGGGAGTTGGTTATAAATGCTTTTACCCCTGACCAAGCTCTAAAGGTACAGAAGTGTCCTGCATCTGAGTTACTGGAGGTGGCTTACACTCTCAGCTGAGCCATTCATGCAGCCTGTTAACCCTCCATTCAGCATCTGAAATCCTGTGGAACCAAAGGCTCTGTTGGCTTCTCCAAGTCCCCACCCTGTCACAGAGGACTGCCATCTTAGTCTGAATGTAGGGGGTTGCTGTTGCCGTGAAGTGGTTGTTCTTGTGCCCAAGTATACCCCAAAGTCCTCGTTAAACCTTGTTAAAAGTCAGATTCTGGTGCCTGCTTCAGAGATTTTGAGTCTCTGAGTTTCTTTGGATAACTTGCCATGACGAGCATGTGAAATAGCCTGGGCTAATGGTTCGGACTAGAGATCTACTATAAGACTGTAGTGGAGGCTTTGCTTTCAGGTTTCAGAGTCTGTCAAGGAATTCTTCAGTCCCTAAAAGCCCTGATAAATCTAGATTTTCAGTGGGTGGTGGAGGCCCACTTCTTTAACCCTAGCACTCAAGAGGCAGAGGCAGGAGGATCTCTGTGAGTTCCAGTCCAGCCTGGTCTACAGAGCAAGTTCTAGGACAGCCAGGGTTGTTACACAGAGAAACCATGTCTTGATAAACAAAACCCAAACAAAATAGAATATAGACTTTCAAGATTGATAAAATTTGACAGATTCATTTTTGGTTCTCTGTCATTTGACTGCTTTGCTTTATGAAGTTAAGATTTTATTAAAGTTGCTAGCATATTCTAGTAATCATAATGGACGTCTCATCTGTACCTATACTATACTTCAGTAATATTCCTTCCATCACTCTTATCTTCCTTCTATTCTGTGGATCCCTTCTGCTTCCTAGCTGATTCCTTTCTTCTCCCCGTGATCCAGTAAGTTTAATTAGGATTACTTTACAGGAGCATGGGTACCTTGCAGGAGTTAATTCAACTGAAGAAGAAGAACCCCCCCCAGCTTTCTCTCTCTCTCTCTTCCCCTTCCATCCACAGGATGGAATGGACCTTCTGAGTCTCTCCTCCCTCAATGATAGGGTGCTGTTGAACCCAATGTTATGCAAATTGTGTGCCTGTTATAGCTGATGTGGGTTCAAGAATGCCAGAACCATGTCCTGACTGGAAAGATAGTATAATATTTTATATGCAAAGGAATTTCAGAAATGGACATGAGGTTAGTTTTAGAATTTTTGTTTGTTTGAGACAGGGTCTCAGGTATTCCCAGATTCCCAGACTGTTCTCCAATTTATGATGTAGTTGAAGATGACCTTGAAGTTCTGATCCTCCTGCTTCTGTGCCTCAGTTCACTACAGTGCTGGGATTGAACTCAGAGCCCCTAGCATGCTAAGCAAATGCTCTCACCTGCACTCTATCCCCATGCTTTAGATGACTCTTCAGGAAGATACTGATTCTGGGGTCTTTGACATAATCTTCTCAGTAGAAAACTGTACCCCATGTCTTGCTGCCAAAGAGGTTAAAATGTCAGCTAGTGAGCTTGGAAAATGCTTTAATAACTTTTTCTTATGGAAGTGAAAACAGAATGTTTGCCTTTAGAGCATATTGTTTTGATTGTGTTCGTTTGGGGATTGCTAAAGCTCAATTCTCTTGTAGAAAGCCCAGGTCCAGTTGAAGCTGCCCATCGTCCCATCCCTGCAGAGGATGATGATTTATCGCTGGGCCCACCAGGCTCTGGCCACACCTTCTGATCATCCTCTTCTTCCACTCATTTGGCAGAAGTTCTTCCTCCTGTATCTTCATCGCCCTGGACCACAATATGGGTATGGTACCCAGTACTGTAGTAAGTTCCTATCAACTCACTTCTGAGGTGGTCTGCTGTGGAAGATGTGTTAGAGTCATAGCTAAGATTCTTTCTGTGCTCAATACTTAAGAGACTTGATCTTAATGGAGTTTGGGGTGTCTTGTGGCAACGTCTCTTTACCCTCATCTATTCCTAACATGGCAAAGACAGTACCTGGGGACTGGGCAAGGTTCAGCAGAGAACCTCTGGAGGTGTATAGGGAGAGAAGATGCTTCAAGCTGAGGCTACATATGTGACCTCCCTGAGGCCTGCAAGGGGACCTTATGAAGAGGAGTGATATATGAGCGTAACCCTTGGCTGTGCATGGGGATGCTGCTTGGTACTGCTGAGTAGCAAGGTAATCTGACCTGCCCAGCTGTCCACTGGTATCAAGCACTGCTCTCCAGCCCTAGTTAATTCCCTTCCACCCCCTTCCTTCATTCCTTTGAAACATAAAGAAATAGACGGACTTTTGGTTCCCTCTGTTTTCTGTTAGATTTCGAGTTCTTCACGAACAGAGACCTATGTCCTGATTTGTAGTGTTTCATTCTTTTCAAGGCCACTTTCCTGCAGTTTTCCCTTACCTTTAGGGACATATTCCAAGTTGCCCTGTAGAGTTTTGAAGCCTCAGTTGGTACCAAACTCTACATACTCTGCATGCATACCTATGATAAAGTTCAGTTTATAAATTGGGCATAGCAAGAGATAAACAGAATAACTATTAATGTGATAAAGAATTACAACAGTATACTAGTTTAGTATATGTGCTGCTAAAGAAAGCTCAGTATAACAGTATTCTGTAATAAAAGTTGCTAGGACTGGCAAGATAGCTCAGTGGGTAGCAGTGCCTGCCATGCAAACCTGATAACCTGAGTTGGATCCCAGAAACTCACAGTGAAAGGAGAAAGGCCAACTCCTAAAAGCTCTCCTGGCTTTTACACTAATGATATGGAATGTGTCCACCTGTACTCTCTCACACACATGCACATGCACGTACACACACACTAAATGGAATAAAAAGTAAAACCAAGCATATATTACCTATTTCTGGAATTTTCTGTTTGTACCATAGTTGACTATGGATAATTAGAACCATGGAAATGGACTCAGCTCAGGGGAACTCTGTATACCCTTTCTTTATATCCTCAAAATAGCTTTTGAGGTATAGCAAGATAACTCACTGATTGACTACTATGTTCAGCCACTTAGGCATTTTCTGCTCAAAGGCTCTAAGTTCTCCTTATTCTTTAAGGTTGCCCGTAGATGGTTGTATTGGAAGAAGGTTTTTTCAAAGTCCCTCGCATATCAGTTTGTTGAAAGACATGAAAAGACGCCTGACTGAAGTGGCTGACTTCCATTATGCTGCAAGCAAGGCCCTCCGTGTTCCAGCAGAGGGCAGTGAAGGGACAGCACCGCCGCAGGCTGGGACCCCTGCTTACCTGACTTCTCCAGAACTGCACAGGGAGCTAGTGAGGTAAGGTAGCTTAGCTATCTGCTGGTATTTGTGGTTCAGACGATGTTGGAGAGGTTATCTTTGATACAGACAGAGCTCAGATGTTTCTCTTAAATTGTTAGATTGTATTTGGGAGGTGGCTTTGACACTGATTCATACCTAGAGATGTTTCCATGAGAAGTTTGGATGTAGTTTTGTTGAGTGTTTGAGTCTGAATAGTAACCCAGAGGGCTGGTACTCTTCTCTTTCTTATGTGAAGCTAGAGGCAAGCCAAAACAAATTGATCATAGCAGGCATATAACTACCAGAACCTTTTAAATAGCTGTTAAAAGAAAGAAATGACTAATACAGGGTTTCTTAGCTCTGAGATCCTTGATAGGATCCAGGGGCTTATCATTCTGGGCACAGATTGGTCTGTCCCTAAGTGTTTGGAACTTCAGAGTGAGCCAGGGTTGGTTAGTGTAGTTTCTGCCTGTAAATTTAACTTAGTACAAATGGTTGTCTTAGAGCAAGACCTCATAAACATGGCTTTTCAGCATTGTCCTTAATTACAGAACACCTTGGTGAGTGAGGAAACCCAGGTCTTAGGCTTGCTTTGACCCTGGGGCCCTCAGGACTTGCTCTCAGCCCTTACTGTGAGTGGTTAAAGGACCCTCACCTTTTATTTTTAACCAATTTTACTAGGAGATTTTCTCTTGGAACATTTTAGGTCATTGATACTCCCTCTCTTCAGTTCCCTCCGTGGGTTTTTAGAAAGCATCCATTTTTCTGAGTCAAGAGCTAGAAAAGAAATATATGCATGCATCATCCTTGTCTGTAGCTCTCCCCTTGGTGTCCTATCCTGCTTATAAAGAAGGTAGTTTTCCGCTTTGTTGGCAAGAGCTACCCCAGGCTGCCTTTTGTTCATCTATGTCTGCCAACTACTTTTCCATGCTATTTTTCAAACAATGCCTTGGATACCAATGGTTTTAGCTGATAGATGATTCTGTTCTTTGAAAAAGCAAAACATAAACAAACTGTTAAAATATATTTAAAAATAAAGACATAACTTTTGTAAGCCTAGGTTTTTTTTTTTTAAATTCCTTTTTAATGAGAGCAAGGTACACAGATCCACAGGTTTATTTATGGTTTCCTTGAGACAGGAGTGGCCATTGCTCTTAAGCTGGCAAGTGCTTGCAGTCGGATAGAAACTAGCTTTTGGTATTTTCCAAGCAGTAAGACTGGCTTTGTCTGACTCAACCAGGACAGCAAAGCTGAGTTCAGGTCCTAGGATGTGGTATAAGCACTTCTCCAGGCATATCCTCCAGTTACTCCTTCATCCATAGCAGGGCTCTAAGAGCCCCTTTCAGACCTGTTACATAAGTTGGATCTTGTTTTTTTTTTAAAATATTTATTTATTTATTATGTATACAGTGCTCTGCCTCCATGTATGCCTGCAGGCCCGAAGAGGGCATCAGATCTCATTATAGATGGTTCTGAGCCACCATGTGGTTGCTGGGAATTGAACTCAGGACCTCTGGAAGGGCAATCAGTGCTCTTAACCTCTGAGCCATCTCTCCAGCCCCATTGGATCTTGTTTTGATGGTGTGTGAGGGTTCCAGTGTGAGCTTCTTTGGAGAATCAATGGCTGCTAGACTCATTTCTTCATGGAAGCCTTTCTTTCCTCTCAGACGGTGGCACCAGAGTTCTTGGTAAGAAACTTCATTTGACTTCACTTCGTTTTACATTTTATGTAATTGTGTTTTTATCTTTTAGGCTCTTCAATGTATATATATTGTGGCTAGAAGATGAAAATTTTCAAAAAGGAGATACTTATATTCCTTCTTTACCAAAGCATTATGATATTCACAGGTTGGCAAAAGTGATGCAGAATCAGCAGGTAAAACCATGACAATACCTTTTTTATGCATTTCTAAATGTAAATTGAACTAAATGTAAATATTTACCCAGTAGTAAAACTGCTTACTGATACAGAATGGTGATCACACACAGTCATTCTGGTGGGTTTAGTCAGTGTATATATGAACCCTTTGACCGCTCTGTCCTGGCCTCATCTGAAGGCCTGAAGCTTGTTCTAGGCTTTTTTGTAACCTGAAGAACACAGCCTTTGTCTGACTGTGTTCTTGCTTATTTGAGTTGTGACCTGTTGAATATGTCCTGCCATCTCTACCCTCGGAAGCACAGGAATGCATTTTAGGTGATCTACGACCTAGGTCATAGGTTAGCACAGGGAGGTGATGGAGATGCTTCCTTGTCAGTGTCTAGTTCTGATTTGTCCTACTGGAGCCACTTGACTTTACTTTCTGTGTGTCCTAATAGGTTTTCTTTCTGCCACACACCACTGTCTGTGATTCTTTTTCAGCCCTAACTTCTAGTCTCAGTTTTCTTCAAGTTTCTGGAGCTAGGCTGAAAGGAGGCAGGGAAGTAGAAAAGAAGGCCTCTCTTGGGAATATTTTTGTCTAGGGTCTGAATTCTGGGAGCTGCTGACCCTGCATTGGATGTGGTCTAGTAGCTTCTGAGATGTGTGGGACTTCCAGTTGGCTCCTTAAGCCTGTCTATTTCCACACTGTATGTAGAATTTCATCTACAGTAGATATATTTGTCTTTCTTTCCTCCCTTTATTCTTCTCTTCCTTACACTAGTATTTATTGAATGCCAGGTTATTAATGCCAAAGATACTAAGAGAAATTGAAGAAGTCCCTGTCTGCAGGGAGAGCTAATGTGCAGTGGTCACATCTGTGATCAAGACTGGGAGAGAAATGCCAGCGGTGCCCTGTGAGCCCATTGAGGCCCAGCCTGAAGTAGTGACTTGTGAGCTGAGTTCCGAAGGACGCGTAGGAGCTTGGTGATGTCTGAAGGGAAGACATGGTTGTTAAGGTGATGAAAGACTAGTCCAGGCCAAACCACAACCTGTTCACAGTGGTGTGGTGAGGATGTAGCAGCTGAGTAGCATAAGCAGAGCTACAGACGCCAGCTAGGATGGAATCACCTAGGGCCACGCACACCTTCCCAAAGACTTCGGGTTTTGTTCTGAAATCTTTAGATAACTATGGCAATGGTTGAGTAAATGGAGTAGGCTTTTAAACAGTTACTTATTATTTATGAGTGTGTCTGTGAGTGAGTTAAAGAGTGCTGTGTGTGCAGGTGCCCTCCGAGGTCACAGGGTATCGGATCCCCTGGAACTGGAGTTATAGGTAGTTGTGACCTACCTGATGTAGGTAGGTGCTGGAAACCATGAAGGCAGTTAGTGTTCTTACCCACTGAGCAATCGCACTGGAGCCCTGGAGGAGGGATTTGAATTGATTACATCTATAAGAAGGCTAGTCCTCCCAACCCCCACTTGGGCTATCTTGAGGAGCTATTTAACAAGAAAGGAATGAGAGAAGAGGAAATGCCTTCAGAAGAGAGCTCTGTTAGGGCTGCTGCCTGGAGGGAGATAAGAGATGGAGAATTCAGGAATGGGCCTGGTAGAGAAAGTGGGCTTAATGATAGTGGACCGGCTAGATTAGGAAACAGAGTAAAGGTGTCACAACCCTGAGAAAGAAGATGTAAGGCTCAAAATACAGTTGACAATACAAGGCTGGAGGAGCAGGAAAAATTCTTGAATGCTGTCCCTCACTCATTTCTTCCTCTGTGCTCTACATTCTTAATCTTTACCCAAGTCTTTACAGATAGTGGAAACATGGGTGCTTTAAAATTAGTAATCATGTGGGCTAGAGAAATAACTCAGTGGCTAGGAACCCAAACTGCTCTTGCAGAGAACCCAAATTTAGTTCCTAGCCCCATGTCAGGTGACTCTAGCTCTGGGGGCTCCTGAACTCATGGGCACATACCCACCCCAGGCAAATACACGGACTTTCCCAGTGAGCTGTCCCTCCCAGCAGCCTCGCCTCTCTCCCAAAATCAGCCTTTGCTTACCATCTGACACACGACTGTATAAGTAGATTTGTGTAAGTTCAGGCTCTGGGTTGTTCTGTGTCTTGCTTACCTGCCTCTGTCTCATCCTGTCTGTACCCATGCTGAGAATGCCTGACAGAGACATGGGTACAGATGGTGACAGAGCCACTCCGTTTACAGGAGGGGGTCTACACAGTAACAGCTTCTGCCACAGCTGCTGCAATAGGACAGGGCTGTGAGCGGGACCTCAGTGGGACTGTAATTCCCTGTCTTTCAGTCGGCTTGGAATTAGTGATTTGAGACTTGGTAGCAATGCCTGAGAAGCTTAGAGACCCTTGAATCCTTAGGACATTTGAAGTTCAGAAAGAGAAAGTAAGTCAGGAGCCACAGAACCACATTGTTAGTGTATTTTGTTCCTGACCTCTTGTTTCAGTGTGCTGTTCTAATCTGAGTGCCCCCTGGAGATCCATGGAGTGCAGAACTCGGAAGAACAGCTCACTCACTATTCCATCTTTTTATATTTATGTATTTTTTTAAATTTTTGACAAAAGATCTCCTTTGTGTGCCCAGGCTAGCCTCAAACTTGGGCAATTCTCTTATCTTTTATCCAGGTTGGTGAGATTACAGGTGTGTGCTACCATGCTCAGCTATTTTTCCTTTTTAATGACTATATTTCATTGTGTGGAAAAAAATTCTTTGATGAATATACTGTTCCATCTCCTCATATTCCTATACACACATATGTGTGCATGCACATACACACATACAATTAAGTATAAAATTAAATTAAAAGTAATTAAAAATAATAAAATTAAATCTTAAAAATAAAGATAGATGTAAATGTTGGGTTATGGTGTTCCTTATCTTTAAAAATCTTTATATATCAGACGTTTTCCATATTTAGTATACAGTTAACTTCTGGTAGAGAAGCAGATAAGCTATAGAGGAAACCAGACTTAGAGCCTATTCAATTCCAGTTGTCTCATAAATGCCATCAAGGTTTTTATTTATTTATTTTAGATTTATTTATTTTTATTTTTGGGGTATGAGTATTCTGTCTGCATGTTAAGTCTGTGTACCCATGGAGGCCAGAAGAGGGCGTTGGCTCCCTTGGAACTGGAGTACGGACAGTTGTGATCCACTGTCCGTGGGTGCTGGGAACCAGACCTAAGCCCTTTGCCAGAGCAAGTCCTCCACAAGTCTACTTAGTGGCTAAGCCTTCTCTAGCACTGAAGGTTTTGTTTTTATTTATTTTGGCACTTTGAATTGGGACCCACATTTTGAGAGTGGTTGATGGGCCTATTTAATCTATAGGTTTTCTTTTTCTTTGTTTCCTTTTACAGTTTATTTGTTGAAGAAACCAGCTAGTTCTGTCTGTTGTTTTTCACATTTTAATTTTTGTTGATTTTACCTTTGTGGTGTAGCTTAACATACTTTTCTGTGTCCTATATTTCTTGTAGATTTTTAAAAAAATTTATTTATTATGTATACAATATTCTGTCTGTGTGTATGTCTGCAGG
>LOEQ01001230.1:653894-678034 GCA_001685075.1 Bramus lutescens
GGTTGCTGGGAATTGAACTCAGGACCTTTGGATGAGCAGGCAATGCTCTTACCCTCTGAGCCATCTCTCCAGCCCTCTTGTAGATTTTTTAAAATTTAATTTAAATTGCTTAATCCAGGTTAATTTATCATGCATTGTATTGCTCTGTAGCTCAGGTGGGCTGTCACTCACTATGTAGACCAGAGGTCTTGAATTTGCAGCAAGCCTCTTGCTTTAGCCTGAGAGCTGAGATTACAGGCATGAGCTGTCATGCTTAGCTTTAGTGTCTTTATTTAAAAACAAAAACAAAAACATTTTAAAGATTTAATTTTATTATTTTAAATTTAAATTCATCTTTGATTGCATGTCTCTGTGTGTGTGTGTCTGTGGGAGGGTATGTGTACATGCATGCAGCTGCCTACTGAGGCCGGAGCTTTTGATTCCCTCAGAGCTGGATTTACAGGCGGTTGTGAGCTGTCTAACATGGGTTCTGGGAACTGAGCTCAGGTCCTCTGCTGAGCAGTATATGTTCTTAACTGCTGCAAGCTAGCTCCTGTATTTACTTTAAAATCTTACTTTAAAAATGTTCTGTTTTCATTATATGTTTTATAATGCACATAATTTAGTAGCCTAGTAGTGTGTCTGTGTTTACAGTTAATATGCATGTAGTGGGGCTGTTTAGCAGGGTTTTTTTTTCTAATCATGGTATATTAGCAAAAAGTTTCGTGACTGCTGTTAAGATTGTTAGTGGTCATTTGCAGCGCAGCTCATGCTAATGTTGGAAGCCTAGTGGGTCACCTCATTGAAACTGAGACACACACTGAGGTAAATTCATAGTTGTACGTGTGGACATATGATTCATCTCCCAAGGTTCAAGTGCTTTTGTTCTCCTCTAGGACCTGTGGATGGAGTACTTGAATATGGAGCGCATCCAGCACGA
Source organism: Bramus lutescens (assembly GCA_001685075.1). Classification (NCBI taxonomy): domain Eukaryota; kingdom Metazoa; phylum Chordata; class Mammalia; order Rodentia; family Cricetidae; genus Bramus; species Bramus lutescens. The sequence goes on from LOEQ01001230.1 coordinate 654,814, forward strand.
GTTTCAGGAGACAATTGGTCAGTGGACGCAGGGCAAGCTTGAGTCGCACTTGCTGGCCTGCAGCTCCTCGGCACAGGTGGACTTTACTGATCCTCTGCTGGGTGAGTCCTGTGGCGTCAACCCCTTTCAAAGACAGTAAGTCTGAGTCAGAACCTTGGAGGGTTAAGGTTTCCACATTTATCTCTCCAATGAGAATTGTTCATTAAGGGTCCTGGTTTGAGAACACTCAGTAAAAATAAAGAACAAATAAATATGTTTTAAGTTTCTGGGGAGAAACTTCCCATGTTTGCTTGTCTGCCCTTGAGGGACAGAACCCACGCCCTGGATGGCATACCCAAGAGTAGTGATTGGTTATCCCTCATGAAGGAAGGGTGGAGGCAGGCGGCTCAGCGCAGTAGGACAGCTGAAGGACTCAGCCTTTCCAGCACAGCCATTCCCTTCCCTGCTGCCTCACTGTTCTTCCGCAGCATTTGCCTCTAAATCAAGGTGGCCACCTACATCGTCCTTGCTTATGCACTGCAGGAAGTTGGAAGGGCAAGTCTCCATAAAAGAGTTGTTTTATGGAGGTGCCCACAGACTCTGCTTACTCCTCGTTGTCCCAGACTGAGCCACACATCTATCTGCAGCTGAAAACCAGAGCTCATGGTTCACTTCTTCTGCAATACTCTAAAAATGTACTTTAACTACAGAACTATTTTTAAAGTATAGTTTCAAATGTTGTTACTTTGGGCGTGCAATTTTAACATTCAGAAGTTGGTTCTTTTCTTTTGTAACTCTTTGTATCTGAAACCCCTTACTATGGAATTGAAATACATTCGATTCTTTTTTTCCTTCCTTTTTTTTTTTGAGACCTGCTCTAACTGTGTAGCTCACAAGGAATCCAGAGAGATCCCCTGCCTCTGCGCCCCTGAGTGCTAGGACTATAGGCGTGTTTCTTTAACGACTGCTTGTTTTTCATAGTTCATTTTTCTAGAAAGACAGTGCATTTAATGATCAGTTAGCACTTGGGGCCAGGCCACAAGGCCATTTAACCCACAGAATTGCTGGAATACGTCCGATTTTAAAACATGGAAAATTGATTCTGAGCTTACCTTTAAATTAATTATGGAATATATTTTTAGAATGTAAGACATAATAAAATTATAAATTGTTGCTAACATTACAATTACAACATATTAAATGGAGAGAAATGAATCCTCTTTTATTTCAACTTTGCCCCAATCAATTTGTTCATTGAGTAAAGAGAAAAGAGACCCTCTGGGCTTCTGCTGAACCGTTTCATTTAAGGCACCAACATTTTCTGAAATTCCACCTTTTCTTTCCTTGTTTTTCCACCAGAAACATTTTTGTAATTGTAAAACTTGCATGTGCATATACAAAGACCACTAAGGAAAGGTGCAGAGGAAGATAGCAGACTGCCCTCAGCTTGTCCATACAGATGTCTATTTCCTGGTATTAGACGTTTGCTAAGCAAGGAACACCAGGCTAGCTCTAGAAATGCTAGTGCTGCTGTTGCTGCCCGTCTGTAATGTCTCATGCAGCCTGCAAAACTTCATCTCTATACACCCAGTCCTCACTGCAGCCCAGTGCAGGCTGTCTCCGTCAAGCATGAGGGAAGCTGGGGTGGAAGGTCACAGAGCTGAGAAGTGGCAGTGTCTGGCTGTAGAGGTCATGCTCACACTCAGCACATAGTTCTTGGTTCTCAGCAGTCTTTAGCATTTGACACCCCCCCATGCTTGGATTTCTAGATAAATTGAAAGTTTTTCTCAATTAAGATTATGATTATATAATCAAATATGATTTATCAAATAATTAAATGTGTACTTGAAATTGTAGGAAAGATTGACACCAGGTTATTTTTCTCAATTTCTCAAATTTGTTTTGAGAAAAATAACTTCTACCAGTTTTGATCAGAGTGGTGATTATAGATAAATATACCTTGAATTTAATTTTTTGTCTTTTGTTTAAAAAATTCTCTTGACTAGGTGTGGAAGTTTTAGTCTTAGCCCCAGCATTTGGGAGGCAGAGACAGATGGATCTCTGTGAGTTTGAGGCTAGCCTGGTCTACATAGTGAGTTGCAGGCCAACCTGGACTACATAGTGAGATTCTGTCTCTAAAACAATAACAGATAATAATAATAATTAATAATAACTATAATAATATGAGTATATGTTATCCTTTATTTTTTGATAGTAAGTTATAGTGTATTTGAAAGAGCCCCTAGTTTTGCTCTTACTGTCATAACCTATAATGTCATAAATCTAATCAAATGGTAGCTCTCCAATTTTACAAACTCTGTGCAAGGAATGGTAGTTTTATTGGAAAAATACAAGCTCAGTGCTGCATTTGACCTTTCTGGAATGCTAATTCCATCTGTTTGGGGTCCACACAACACAAATGTCTTTATGTAATTCATGGCTATCAACTTTATTTTTCACCAAGAATGGAAAATGTACTCTTATAGCTGGAACAACATTGGAATTCACAGCAGTCCCTTAAGTTTTGTTGACACCTTACTGACTTGACGTTCCCTTGACCTTTCCTTTCTTTTCTGTCGCAGTGAAAGGACTTGGGGGGTGATAGCCCTGGTCTTCACGTTCTTGAGTTCCCACTTAACTGCTGGTGGTTTGTGTGTAGTGGAAGAGAGGGAAGTGGGAATTGGTGTGAGCTTTCTATTGGGAATAGAAACATTTTGATTTGATGAGTCAGGCTGAGACTGTGCGATCCCTGCCAAGCTGTGCAGTTCCAGCACCATCATTTCTCTTCCATAGTATTGCACTGCTGCTTATATGGATGCTGTGAGTCGTTGTATGAGTAACGCACACTCACTATCCGACTGTGTCGGTGTAGGTTAGACAGGGCTGTATGAGTAACACACACTCACTATCCGACTGTGTCAGTGTAGGTTAGAAAGGACTATATGAACCATTTTCATTCCTTAACACTTTCAGCTTTCCTGTTCAAAACTTGACCGGATTTCACATTTTTATTCTATTCTATTCTATTCCGTAATGCCCATTCCCTTCTCACCTATTTCTCAGGATAGTGGTATTAAACTACATACCTCTGAACAATCCCATCCATTACCCAGATGCTAGCTGCTTTAATTTGCTCAGTAGGTCACCACATGCTGTCATTAAGTTCAACCAGCGTGGCATGCAAGACTGCCTAGAGTAGTACTTTAAGATCATGAGATTTCTCTCTTTAACCATTAAATTATCAAGTCTGTATGTTTTGGGGGTGGGAAAGAGTGTATATTTGTATAGGTGCATGTGTGTGTTAGTGCTTGTGCACATGTGTAGAAGCGGAGGTCAATTTTGAGTGTAAGTCTTTATGCTCCTTGCTTTTTGAGACAAGTCTTCTGTTGGCCTGCAGCTCACTGAATAGGCTCCTGGCTGACCAGCAAATCCCAGGGATCCAACTGTTTCTGTCTTGTCATCTCTGGGATTGCAGATGTGAGCCACCGACCGGGCTTAGTCCTTTCTTTTCTATGTAGGTTCTTTGTGTTGGACTCAGGTCCTAATGTTTATATTACCAGCAGTCGATAGACTGATCCGTCTCTCCAGCCATGCTTCTAATCACCTAGTTCCTTGTAGCCTATTATTAGGCTCATAGGGACTTAGTTAAAGGTGTAGTTCTTTCCACCTTTAACTATCAATCTAGGCTCCCTTTGCTTAAGGAACTATTCTGAAAACATTATCACAGTAACAGACCAAGACTTTGTATCTATTGTGCATCACCACCGCTTGGTATCCATTACTGAGTAACTGGCTTTTCTTTCAGCTAAAGAAAGGGTTCTAAGTAACTTACGGAAGCATGAGGCTCCCCATCCTCCTCTTGTTCTGCACCCTGTGAGGCCTCCTGTGCCTCTCATTTCCTCAGCTGTGCTGCTGAGTCAGAAGGATACCACCCAGCTGATGTGCACAGACCTGAACCTGTTGCAGCAGCATGCCAGGTAAGACCAGGAGGCCTTGAGGATTATACTTGCTGCTTTGTCAGGTGATGATTTAGTATTAGGGTTGCCTCCCTTGTCAGCCTCCTTACACTGCACTAGTCCCCTAGTCCAGGTGGCTTACTCAGCTGAGTCGTGACAAGCCTTTTTTTTTTTTTAAATTTCATGTCTATGTGTGCTTCAGTGTGTGGGAATGAGCATATGAGCACAAGCACACACAAAGGCCAGAGGTGTTGGGTCCCCTGCAGCTGCAGTTAGAGGCAGTTGTGAGCCACCTGGGATGGGTGCTGGGAACTGAACTTGGGTGCTATGAAAATGCAATACATGCTCTTACTGAGCCAGCGCTCCAGTCCCTGTGACAGTTTTTAATTCCATATTATGTGGTACTCTTATACTGATAGTCACGTGTTTCCTGTGGGGTTGTTTCTGAGGTCAGTTGTTCTGGATGAGACATTTTATGATTTCAGAAAACTGTCTGATACTGGAAAGATGGTGTTAGAAGGGACAACATGAAGTTTATGTTCTTGTATCATTGCTTTGCTCTCCATCCTGTTTTTAGAAAATTGACATACGTCAGTGGTCAAGGGGTAGAGAAGTCATTTGTTTGGAGTTTACATGGTACATTCAGAATCATCACCTGTTTAAAGTTTGGTTCTCACTTGCTCTCTTGAGAAATATATATATGGGCAAGACTCTTTAATTAACAACAAACAAGCTTAGTTTTACAAATCCCCTGTGAATCATTTCTTTTATTGACAGTTTTTCTTTGGATACATTTGATTCAGGCATTAGATGCTTGTATGTTATATGCATACAAGAGTATTTGTCTACTAATATATTATTGACATGCTCTGTACCTCCCCTCCTGATAATGGGGTTTGAACCAGAAGTTGTAGAAGGTTGTGAGCCGCTATGTAGATACTGGGTATTGATGCTGAGTGTTGCACCCAGGTCCTCTGGAGTGCTGAGCCATCTCCCCACTCCCAACCCCTTGATCACTGTTTATATAACCTTTCTTAACTTTGCTTTCCCACACTGGGTTGCTTTTCAGGATGGCAGCTCTCCGGGAGTCTCAGCAGGTTGCCCTGGATGGTGAGCTGTTGGAGACGATGCCCAAACAGTATGTCAACCGAGAAGAGCAGACTACCCTGCATTTGGAGTGCAGAGGCAGTGGTGGTAAGAAGTGCCAAGGAGCCGCGGTTGTGACAGTTCAGGTGAGATTGTTAATTTCCTCATAATTTAGAGAATTTTAATTGAGTCCCTTACATTGGCATTTTGATGAGAAAGATCTAAAGAAGGAGAACATGTGTCCTGTGTCCCAAAAACAGTTTTAGAGTTTTAGGGAGAATGAAGATACACAGAGAGCAAAATAAGTTGTCCTCAATTTCCCACAGCTAACAGAAAACTTATATTTGTGCAAATGTAACTCCAGAGCACGTTCTGTGACAGGTGTGGCTTGCAAGAAGAGGAAAGTCATTTGGAAGGTTCCCAGATGCTTCAGCTTGTTCCTCCTAAGATTTTGATGCTAGTATTTTGGGTACCGTTAGAAGAAATAATGGAATGGATTTCTGTGTTGCTGTCTAGGCCCAGTGCTAGATCAGTCAGTTTCAGGTGTTCTGGGAACAGTGGTCATGGTTCACATGGGGAAGGTTGTGGAAGCGACCACAGGGCTGATGCCAGTGGTGTGGGCAGCAGGTAGCTACTGAGGACAAGTATGGGAAGTGGGGCTTGCCAATAGGTAAATGAGATATATTGTAATCTGTCTAAAAATTCAACTGCCTGTCATCTTGTTACACCAATTATAGACAGAAGTTTGTTCTGAGATATCGTTAGTTCAGAATGGAAACTGGGCCTAAGCTAGTCTGTGCAGCACTCACTTCACACCAGATTCTGTCTAAACATTTTCTATAGCTTACTTTATTATGTTCACTTTCCATATAGCAAGTTGTACCATTCCCATCTGCAGATGCACTCAACAGTAGTACCTGAGCTGGAGAAGGGACATTTAGAGATGGCATGCCTGCTGCCTGATTACATTTGCATAACAATACTTTTGTTAGCTTTGAAAATTGAGTAATTCATTTGTTCATTCTTGATTGCCCTTCCCCACACCTTCCTTTTCAAATCCACATTTCACTGGACTAGTTTCTTCTCTGTTGCTTTCATGTAAAATATCTTTTCTAAAATAATCTGTTAGACTTCTGTATTTTCCAATCCTTTGAAGTTTATTTCAGACTTTTTTGTTCTTATTGGATACACCTAATGTTAAAGGCTTGACCTGTAAGTCAAGATAACTTCAGCTTATGTTCTCATGTTGTATTGAAGCATGACAGATGCCCAAAAGTCTAACAAAAGTTAGTTTTCTTTCAGTGAATTTCCCCTTAGTTTCCAGTGCTGTAGAACTGGGTAGAGGTATTTACCTTTCCGTAAATTGGCTGAAGTTGTGAAGCTGGAGAAAAGTCATTAGCCTAGGGTGGAGTTAGACAGGATAGGAAGAAGATGGGCTGTAGCTGGTCATAATAAAGGGAGATATTTTATTATTAAGCTCAGGGTTTTGTTTTTATTTTTTGAGACGGGTATATAACTATGTAACTCTGGCTGTGCTGGAACTCACTTTATAGACCAGGCTGGCCTTAGACTCATAGAGATCCACCTGCTTCTCCTCCTGAGTGCTTGGGTGAAAGGAACAGGTTTCTTGCTCTGGCCTGTGAACTCCCGGGGTCTTGCAGTGGATAATAGCACCAGGAACAGCAGGATTAGCCTGAGCCAACAGTGACTTGCCTCTTTCTTTCCAGAAAATGAGATCATAGTTTTTTATATCTGAACCTCTGAATTGAAATTTCTTTTGTAACTTTGTGTTTAGTTAATTTTGAGATGAAAAAGAATCCCTTCTAAAAATACCTTCAAAGTAACTTTCCACTGCAGGGAAGTCAGCAAGATGATAGATGACATTCATAGATTCGCCAACGTTCTTGTGCCTTCTTTCTCAAAAGAATGGGTGTTGCTAATATTTTAATAAAAGAGAGCCAGAGAGTTCACTAGAATAAAGGAAGGTAGGGGATGAAGACAGTGGCGTTCAGAGGAGGCCAGGTGCAGTGGCACATGTCTATAATCCCAGTGTTGGAGAAGCTGAGGCAGGAGCATGGAGGGTTTGAGGCCAACCTGAGCTGTGTAACAAGAACTTGTTTCAAGAGAGAATTGAAGAGGGGAGGTTGTGGGGAAAACACATACAAGAAAGGGAAAAGGGCAAAGATGTTTTAAGAATTTGGGAAAGTTGTTGTCTGGTCGCCATACATACCTTCATTAGAAATACTCCCATTCTCTCAAAGCACATTCTAGTTTCCTGCTGCTCACACACCCGTGCCCTGCCTGTAGTTCACTTTGGGAAAACCCAGAAGCGGAGAATTTCCCTTCAGATCTCCTGTGTCACTGTTGCCTCCAGTCTCAAATTTGCTTGATAATGCGGATGTGCCAGGGGAATTAAAGCATGCACATAGCAAACAACTCTGTAATCTGAAACTTGAAAATAATTTCTTTTGATAGTTATACAACCATTCCTGATTGTCTCTGTATAGTACTTGCTGGCTCATATTTTTAGGAATTGAAGATAAAATTATTTTTCTTGTGTTCATTGGCAGCTAAGAGCAAAGCAGAATAAAATGGAAGCCCACAGTGGTGAATTTTGGGCGTATTGATGAGGCTAGCCAAGGAAGTCTACCTGCCCACCTCTAGATAACTTCGCAGGTCCCTCACTGATCTTGTTTTACCACCCAAACCTGCTCTTCCTACAGTCCCGCCTTCTTGGTCTCCAAGATGAAAGTCTAGTCTGGTTGTCATTTCTTCCCTGTACCACACACCATGCTTCCTATCTTGTTCCTTTCCAGATATATTGGTTTGGCCTGTGGAACCAATTTACAGTGACTTCTTTCTCTTTGTTTTTCTTACTGCTGCCTCCTAGTAGCCCACCACATGTCCCTCTGAGCTACCGCGAGCCTCCTGCCTACAGCCCTCTCTCTGTTGTTCATTCTTTCACTATTCAGCCCTCTAGTCTCAGTTCCGGCCTCATCTCCAGGCTTGAAGCCCACAGTGTCTAACAGCCCTCCATAGCCTGCCTCTGAAGTTTTTACAGGGAGGGATCCTGTCTGAAAATTCTCGACCACTTCTCAAGCAATCTGTTTTTTAGCCACTTAGACTTTATCCACTCTCTGATATACATGTGGTCACACTGTTCCCCACGGTACTTTTTAGCCTCCACACTCACTGTTGCAAGTTGTATTTTCTCGTCAGACTGACATCCCTTCCTTTCATGGCAGCTTGTCCTTAATGTCTTGTAGACACTTGTCCTTTTTCCCTGCCAGACAGAATTCTACAGGAACAGTTTCCTTTCCTCATGTATATGTCATCTGTCCAGATCGTCTAGGGCACCTTCCAGTGCATGGTAGATACCTGGAATACATCAGTGAAAGCCACTGGCTTACTCTTGTCAGGGTTGTGCTGATGATGCTGTGTGTTGTCATTCATTTCATGGCTGTTAGTAGGTTTTGGCTCACATGAGATCAGTGCAGTCTTATTTATGTTTGTATCATCAGTGCTTCATAGTCATGGGCGTGTCTGTAGGAAGCTGTGGGTTTATCGCCTTTGCAGTATATTCATTCTTTAACTGTTTGCAGGAACTTTGTGGATAATATTTGGCTGTGAATAATATGGACATAAAACCTTTTCCTAGTAAGTTGTAGCCATTCTTTCATCTTATTGCTGAGGGCACAAACCTCAGCTGGCCCTTGCACTTGAATACAGGTTTCTCCCTGGTGTTCATTCCTGACAAGCAGAGGGGATGTTGTATTGTGACAGCACTGCCTTTTCCAACCTGTTAGAATCCTTCCTTCCTGTCCCTTGTATACACTGGGATTCTCTGAGGTGCTTTGCTTACAGTATCTCACTTAACTTTTACAGAATAGAATCACATGTGCTAATAGACTTTCCAGGTATCATGGCCACATCGTCCAGTTAGCAATCAGCATCCATCCATCCATCCATCCATCCATCCATCCATCCATCCATCCATCCATCCATCCATCCGAAGTCAGTTTTCAGTGTTGTTTTATTTTATCTTAATGTTGTTGAGGATTGAACCCAGAGCCTTATACATGGGCAGTGCTTTATCACTGAGTTATGTCCCAGTCCTCATACCCCTCATTCAGGACCTGTGCTTTCACATTTACTGTTGCCAGGCCACCCAGTTCATATTAACCATTTCAGCTCCATTTTGAAGATGAGCAGTGTGTTCCGAGGGAGTGGACACTGCAGTAAGACCTCACTTTAAACAAACACAGACATTGCTTTCTCGCTGAGTCTGCGTCATTATGGAGCCCATGATCTTAATTGAACATTTCGTTCTAGATCAGCTTCTAAACATTAGTTTCATGGAAAATCATTTTATAGTCAGTTTTAAAAATAATAATTTTTAATGGTTCATCTATAAAGATTTCATATTACCCCATTTTCTTACTTAATAAAATTTTTCTGGTTATTTCCATCTGTCTGCAAGTCTTTGAAGTTGTATAACTTATTTGGAGTATTTAAAAGCTGAGTGTGTTTTATGAGAAGTGAGACGTGTTTCTCCTGTGGTCTCCAGTCCCAGTAGCAGCCTTTCATGGCTCAGTGCTGTTCCCTGAGGAAATGGAGTGATTTATGCATGGGCTCTTTTTGTTGTAGTTGGTATTGTAGGGCATATGTGCTAAACTCAGGATTGATTTATTCTCAAGTGAACAATTTTTCCATTCCTAGAAATAAAAGGTGGAAAAGACCCACTGAGGGCCTCCCATTCTGTAAACCTTGTGAGAGGACATGCTTTGTCCAGCCTTTTCTTTGTCTCCTTAAAATGACTCAAATGGAGGGGCTCCATACGCTGCTTTGATCTGTGTTCTCCAGCTGCTTGGTCAGGAGCTGGAGTCTTCCAGTCCTTCTCCTCTCTATTTTTAGTAAGAAAAGCAGTCTTTCAGTGGGGTGGGAAAGTGTGAAGACGTGCCGCTATAACCAAGTTACTGTGGTAGTAAAACACCATGTGTGCTCAGAGATGCCTGCGTGAGACAGGCAGGACTTTTGCCCCTCAAGACTTTATAAGCGTAGCATGTATGAGGGCCTCATCAAAATAAGTTGATCAATGATATTTTCATTATTTACAATCATTGCTGTGGTAGCTGAAGATGGCTTCTGGGTAGGGCATATAGATGAGTGGGGAAACAGAGAGAATGAAGGCTTTAAAACTCTGCCTTCCAAATGTTCTGCTCCTTTCCACATTCTCTGCTGCACTTACAGGACAAGGTCACCCTTCACAGTGGCCTGTCCATTAGGGCCCCTCCAGATCATCGCCCCCTGTTCCCTGGCTGGACTGTGCTCTTCTGTCGCAATTCCTGAGAGTTGTCTGGGACTTTTCCCTTCAGGTCACCTGTCCCTCCTTAGCCAACATTTGCCATAACACGTGTGTGTGTGTGTGTGTGTGTGTGTGTGTGTGTGTGTCTGTCTTTCTTTTTTAACCCCCCCCCATCTTTTTCAGTTCAAATTTAACAGAAAAAATTGGCTGCCCACTGTAGCATGGCACTCAAGTGGCCGAGTGCTGAATATCTGTTCCTCTTTTGGATGTTAGGTGATGGGATGCTCAGCTTTCAGCCAGCTAAGTGCATGTCCCCTATTTGTCAGTGACATGGTCGGGCTGAACCAGTGACAGATTCCCTTGCACATAGTCGCCAACAGAAATTCCATTCACACTGACCTTTGTTATTTCTGATAAAGAGATTTGAAAGAGACGAGCCTTTAAAACTCTGTGCTCAAGGGCTGATACCAAGGAGGTAATCATAAGTCTCAGTTTTTCTTGTGTCTAGGAGGTTTTCATTCGTGCCACGTGACAGATATGAACATCTGCAGAGGCACCATTCACTTCACAGTTGGGGTGCTTAAAATTCTCTTCACCACCACTGAGATAATGATCTGTGTGGGGCACAGAAATGTGAAATCAAGAATAAAAGAATACAGCTGGGGTAGGGAAGAAGGCTCAGAAGGTAAAGCATTTGCTTTGCACACAGGAGGACCAGAGTTCAGATCCCCAGCACTGTGTTAATGCAAGGCAGATGTGGCAGCCAGCCCCTATTCTCAGTGCTTGGGAGGCAGCCCCAGGGCAAGCTCGATAGCAAGATTATCCAATCGGAAAGTTTTGGGTTCAAGTGAGAGACCTTGTCTCAATGTATGGAATGTGATACAGGATGACACCTGACTCAAACACTGGTCTCCACATGCATGTGCACTGCATCTGTGTGACTCATACACCGTGTGAACATACATGCATACCCGCATACCATATACTTACACACATGCCAAGCAGTAATCACTAAAAAAGGACACAGCATATTGTTTGTGGTTAGATAGGCTGTGCCTCTGCAGTACCATCTGGTCTAACAGTTGTGGCCTTGAAGTTGGGCTAGGGTACCCAATTTAGAGCATTTCCTGGAGACATTTTGCTATCAGCACTTGTGACAAGGAATTCTTCTAGTTAGAAACCACTGACATCAAGCAGAAACGACCTCACATCTATGTGGTGCATCCTAGGCCTAGGATAGCCTGTGCATCTATCCACATCCTAAAAAGAATACCAAAAGTGCACAAGCAGAACCACTGTCAGTTAGAGAAAGGCAGTGTTAGCAACTGCCTCAGGCTTGGAAGACTTCTGATAGATAGTCCAAAAAGCTCCATTAATTATTATTTTTCACATCCTTACTAAGAGTCACACCAACTTACCAGGAACTAATCAGTTGGCCAGTTGTTTTTGTTTGACATGGATTCACCCCCCCACACACCATATTGTTTGGGGGAAGTTACAAAAATATATTAAAGAGATATCATCATCTCTCCAGTGTAGCCTCCTTTCCCAATGACCCTTGCTCACTGCCAAGAGATTAAAAGAAAAAGATGACAGGATAGAGAAATGGAAACTTCCTGACTGTAGCCCAGGGTTCTAGGGTTCTCCAGCCTGGGAGTGAACTAGGGTGTACACTGGGGTCCTCATCTTCCCAGACCTCCAGTGCATCTACTCCTTTAGAGAGGCTAACACTCCCGGTGCATGCTATTAGCTAATTGCAGTAGGATGCTTTGGTTAATTGAATCCTGGAGAACATGTTGAATCCTGAACTTTATGAGACTCTGAGCCCATCTCATCCCTCTACCCCATCTTCCTCCAAAAAAAGATGAAGAGAAAGGAAGAACCTCAGCAGTGGAAGATGCTGGTTTTGTTTTTGATGGAGATTTGAAATAGAAAAGAGAATATGTTGTCAAATATTTTAACCATTGATAAGTTAGTTCATCATGTTATCAGTTTACTAGGTTAATATATAGCTACAACTTTTGGTATTTTTATAAGAAAATACCTTTAAACCAGGCATGGTGACACATGTCTGAAGTCCAAGAACTTCAGAGTTGGAGGCGAGAGAATCAGGAACCTAAGTCCTCCACAGCTAACTAGAAGAGAATCAGGAACCTAAGTCCTCCATAGCTAACTAGAAGAGAATCAGGAACCTAAGTACCCCACAGCTAACTAGAAGAGAATCAGGAACCTAAGTCCTCCATAGCTAACTAGAAGAGAATCAGGAACCTAAGTACCTCACAGCTAACTAGAAGAAAATCAGGAACCTAAGTCCTCCATAGCTAACTAGAAGAGAATCAGGAATCTAAGTCTTCCCTGGCTAACTAGAAGAGAATCAGGAATCCAAGTCTTCCACGGCTAACTAGTGACTGCCATGGCTAACTAGTGAGTTTTAGGCCAGCCTGAGTTGTGTGACACCTTACCACTAAAAAACAAACACATGCACAAAAAGAAGAAAAATTCTATTTAAACTAAATGTGATGCTTCATTAAAACAAACAAACAAACAACCCCTGATCTCTTTAATAATTCTTCCTACTCTCAGGATGGGGATTGCATTTAGAGCCTGTGTATACTGGACAAGTATCTCATCACTTTCAGCTACATTGCCCCCATCACCCTCAATTTTTTTTTAGAGCCAGGGTCTTGTGTAGCACAGGCTGACCCTGAACTCATTATCCTTCTGCTTCTGTCTTGAGTGCTAGAATAATCCTTGAGTAGGTTTTAAAAACACATTTTTCCATTCATTTTACATTTAATCAAGTTTTGAGTTAAATTGTGTATTGACTATCATAACAATCTCTTCATCATATACCACTGTGCTTATAATAAAACACCTGTTCTAGAAATATTAGGGGACAAGAAGACTGTTGAGGGCTAGATATAGTGGATCTAACCCTAGTATTTGGGAGGCTGAGGCAGGAGATTTGCCATGAGTTTAAGGACAGCCTGGGCTAAAGAGTAAGATCATCTCAAAAACAAAACAAAACAACAGCAAAAAAACCCAGACAAACAAACAAATAATAATAAGTTGAAAGTCTTCTGACTCGTTGAACTTTTCTTAGTTTGAAGGCATGTACAAGAATGAAGCGGTAAGCCAGCAGATTCATGTTCTGCAAAAAGAAATAAGACAGTTCCAAGCAGAAGCTGCTCAGCCTCCGACACTTAACATTGTGGAAGCTGCTGTGCATGCGGAAAATCTGATCACGTAAGTCCTGTGATGTCCTCTTTCCAGTCAGCTTCGTTGTTGATAGTAATCATCCATTGTACTCCCCCATAGTCATTTAGTATGCAAATCAAAAAACCAGAGACTTGGGGTCCAATCTGAGTAGCTATATTTTTATGAATGGTTTTATCGGAACTTAGCCATCTCTGTTACTCATAATGGCTGTGACTCACACACTTCAACAACAGACTTGACTGCTGGTAGTGCTGCTTTACAGTCCACAAACATAGAGGGTCTCCTGTCTGGCAGACCCTGAACTGTAGGATGATACTGGACATGGATTCCCAAGTAGGGATTGGCTGCTTCAGTTTTACACTCACCTGGGAACTCAGGTTGTAAAATGAAGTTTCTCACAATTCCTTACAGGGTTGAGGACTTTCCAGTGTACTCAGTGGCTTGCATATGACCTTGTGGTTTTCTCTGAGAGCTCCTGGCATACACTCACCTTTCCTAAAGCCAGCTGAACAAATTAACTCTTCATCATGGCAAGCTGCTGAACCCTTCAGTGAATTGAGGTGGCATGTGGAGGGCATTGAGTCCCCTCTGGGCAGGCTTGGGAAGGATTAGATCAGGTTAGCTACAGGCTGGTGTTTTTGTCACTGGGAAAATACTAGAAAAGGTGAGCCTTAGAAGAAAATCTTAGGGAAAAAATTGTAGGTTTATTTGTTTTATGTGTGTTAGAGTTTTGCCTGCATGTATGTACTTGTGCCACTAGTGTGCCTGGTTCCATCTCACCCTCAGGCATATTCTGAATTTTAAAATGTACAGAGATCACGTTCTTGTGTTTAAAAATGTAAGGACTTCAAAAGTCAAGTAACTATGAATTATATACAATATATGAAAAACTTTAATAAGTGCCAGGATGTTAATTGGTCCTTATAATAGCAGTTGACTTTTATTTTCCAGAGGCACATATAAAATCATTACTATATATCAAAAGTAAATTTTTGGGTAATTGATAGATACATATTTACCACATGTAGTCTTTTTAAAGTGTTATTGCACAGGCCTCTGAAGTCACTTGTAAATATTGCCTGAGGAGTGAGAAAAACAGAGATATTTGGAATATGGATTATTTACCATGGACAAATATTGTGCTCATATTTTCCCACAGGGCCTTAGTGAATGCTTATAAGTTGCAGCCTACACCTGGGGTTCAGAAAATTGGCATCAGCCTCTTCTTTACTGTTGTGGATTATGTCAGTGATGAGACCCAGCGCCATCCTCCTACGAGGCAGTTCTTCACTTCGTGCATCGAGATCTTGGGGCAGGTAAAACCATTCCCGCTGTCAGCCATGCGCAGACACTGTGAGTTCCCAGGTCTTGACTAAATACAGTCAGAAGCCTTTGGAGAATTGCTGGCTTCCTATGATGTTGTTAGAATTTTTGGTCTAGAATGTTGCTTCTTCTACAAATGAGATTAAATGGCGCACATCTGGAAGGCTAGGTAGACATCAGATTTTGGCATAGATTTTGGTATCACTAACCATAACATGGCTGAAGTTCCTTTATCATTTGCAAGTTAGTTTCTAATTAATTTTAAAGTTTGTCTTTACACTGACTCTGTATAGTTGATATCATTCCTGTCTTGAAAATGATCAGCAGAGTGGATTCTAGTGGCATAGTCTTTAATCTCAGCTGCTTAGGATCCCAAGTTCAAGACCTGCCTAGACTACAGAATGAGTTGAAGTCCAACCTGGGCAACTTAGCAGGACCGTGTCTCAAAAAGTTAAACAAACAAAAAAACAAAAAAAGTAGGGGCCGTAGCATGCATGAGACCTTAAGTTCAATCCTCAATATTGCTATAAAAGGTTTTTAAAAGGAAGCAAGTGGCCTTTGAAAGACGAAGCAACTCTCTAAAGCATGCACCTGTGAATGATGGGGCTAAGAAATGAGCCCAGGGCTTCCAGCTGGGTTCAGTGCCGCTCTCCTGACTGTCGCTGCCTCCCAGGTACTGTTTCTGCCACCATTTATTTACCTGTTTTAACAGTGCAAAGGCAAGGTATTTATGCAGATCTATGGAAGTGTTATAAAGGAAATCTACTTGTTTGAAAAATGTCAGCCCTGGCCACACATTTGCATCCAAACTTAATTGATCACTTGGATACCCATAAATGGGGGTGCCAATCAGATTCAACCACTTGTTCTTTTTCTGGGATTTTAACTCAGGGCCTTGCCTATGCTAGGCAGGCGCCCCACCACTGAGCTGTGTCACCAGACGATAGTCTATTTTCTTCTAAGAACTTTGGCTTCTTATCAGAGTTAATATGCTAATAATACTGTATGAGCTATACAGTATAGAACCCAGAATCTAAGAAAATGTTCTCAAGACTCTAAATACCAGGGGATAGTAGTAAAATGGCTATAATTTGAGTTATAAACACACTCTGTCATTTTTATCCCTACATAGGTACTTTCATAGACACTTCAGACAGATATGTGCTGAGTTATTTCCTGTACACTTAAGTTGTATCTTTTAATTTCCCTTGCTAGTAAGTACAGGCCTGCCTGTTCATGTCAAATGTCTGTTCCATGATAAAGACATGCTGTAAGATATTGTGCTCACATTTTTGGGTGACTATTTTGCTAAAGTCTTTCTCTTTTTTTCTACAATAAGGCTGAGATAATTGTTCTTACAATATTTTCTTTAGTACTTACTGTTTTCTGAAAATGTGACTGCTGTATCAAAGGAATTTGGTGTAACTGTATATGTGTATTTTATAGCATTATGTGCCTTTGCTCACTGCCCTGCTGGGAGATTTGCACATGGTTACACTATCATAACTAACATTAGGAATTACCATTCTTATTAAAGCTTTGTCCCCGTACGGACCAGTGTTTGTAGAACTGGAGATTGAGCCTTAAAATTTGGCTGATCTGATAAGGGAAGTAGAATGCCAACCCTTTCAAAAGTTGTATTGCTATTATGCTGTGTGTGTGTGTTTAAGAATATGTATGAATGGAGACCTGAGCTTTATCACTTTCTGCCTTTCTTGAGACAAACTCTCACTCAATTTGAGCTAGGCTGGTTGCCTTGTTAATAAAAACCCAGAGACAGATATTGGGGTTCAACCCAAAGATCAGAAAAGCAAAGCAGCAAAGCTACTAGAGAGCTCTACCTCTAAGAAATCATCAGACTGAAAAAGAACAAGTTCTTGTCTCATCCTGCCTTATATTCCTCTCTAGCACTGGGATTAAAGGCGTGTGATTCCCTAGTGCTGGGATTAAAGGTGTAGGCAACCATTACTTGGATCTGTTTCTGGATTGATCTTGTGTAGCCCAGGGTGGCCTTGAACTCAAAGAGATCCATCTGCCACTTCTCTCAAATCCTGGGATGAAAGGTGTGTGCCACCACTGCCTGATCTCTAGTGGCTTAGTTTTACCCTCTAATCTTCAGGCAAGCTTTATTTATAAAACATAAATAAAATGCCACTATAGCTTGTGATCTTGATGTCTCTGCCCTCATCACCCATCAGTTCCAGGCACACAGCCATTGCTCCTGGCTCTTCTTGTTGGTGCTTGGGATTAAACTTGGGTCTTCCAGCTTGTGCAGCATACACTCTTCTGAACTCTTTCCCGAGCCTCTGTATTTAAAGTTCTCTCAAAGTATATGTCTTTTGGTATGTTTATTGGTGGAGTGTGTGCGTGTGTAAGAGAGTGTGCCTGTGTGAGTGTGCATATGTGTGAGAGTGTGCATGTGTGTGAGTGTGTGTATGTGTGTGTTACTGATTATTTTCCTTTGTACATTTTTTTGGTTTTGATGTGATTAGAAGAGTCCTTCCAATACTAAGTTAGGAACTTAGTATTTGGAGAGCAATGTAAGTATATTTTTCTGACTCTTTTTTAAAAACACTTTATGATTTTTTTTGTATCTCAGTGAAGTTAAAATTTTGGTAAGTCATACCTGTGAGCCCTCCCTATTATTTTTATTGTGATCATCCTTAGAAAAGCCTTCCTGACCCTGAGACTACTTAGAGAATCACTTTGATTCTAGTGCATCTTAGCCTTTGAGCCACATTAAGTTATTATTATTATTATCATTATTATTATTATTTGAGACAGGGTCTCACTTTGTAGCTCTGGCTATCCTGGAACTCACTGTGTTGACTAGGCTGGCCCCAAACTCACAGAATTCCTTCTGCCTCTGCCTCCCTAGTGCTAGGATTAAAAGTGCTTGATTTTAGATATCTTCTGATTTTATATTTTCATCCACAAGAACTTATTTTACCTTACTTAGTACCGTTGAAGACTGACTGCCTCAGAGGAGTGGCAGGGAACTTGAGAGGCAGCCCCCTTTATTTTGTGCAGGTGTTTATCAGCGGCACTAGGTCAGAGTGCAGGAAAGTACTGCAGACCGTCCTGAAGAACAGACGCCTCTGCTCTCTGCTCTCCCCGTTCTTCACCCCCAATGCTGCGCCGGCAGAGTTCATCCACCTGTACGAGAAAGTGGTGCAGTTCTTAAGCGAGGACAACAGTGACATGATTTTCATGCTGCTCACCAAGGTACTAATGATTCCACCTGGGAAAATGATGCCGAGAGGCCCTTTCCACACTGCGTGATCTCAGTTTAGTCCGACTTTACAGCCTCCCCATTGTGGGCAGGGCACTGGCTGTGCTGCACAGTCATACTCCAGAGTGTGACTCTCAGAGCACAGCATCGCAGGCTTTATTTTGTTTTGTTCTTTTGAGACAGGGTTTTTCTGTGTAGACCAGGCTGCCTCGAACTCACAGAGATCCGTCTGCCTCTGCCTCCCGAGTGCTCGGCCCAGGCTTTAAAAACTTAGTACAGTCATGAAATATTCCTCATGAAATACTCCTCATGAAAGAGGAATTTAATAACCCTTTTAAATGTATCTTGAATTTGCTTCTATGGTGTTTGATCTGTGAGTCATTACATGTCGGATTCATATTTGAATACACCTGGTCTAAATAAGCTTCCCTTGTCCTCATCCAAATAGAAGACTTTCCGAGCAAGGCAATGACTTAACCCCTCGGGAATATCAGCACCTTTAATTATGCTTCTGTGACATTTATGAAGCAATGGGTCCCTGGCGCTTTTAAGGGTGAAGAGACTGAGCCCAGTCTATAACAGAGGTGAATATATTTTATGGTGTGGGATGTTGGAGGATTCCACCAGTCTGAATATTATAAGCTGAGGTAGGTAACAAATGCCACTAAAAAGATGGCTGTTAAATAAGCTCCTAAAGTGGCTGCTTGGTTCTGACACTAGCACATGAAGGACCGACCACTCTGAAACTCTGATGAGGCCTCAGAGGGAACTTATAATAAGGCAGAAATGTATGGCATTTTTAGAAATAGAATGGAAGTGTAAACCTACAGTGAATGGTTAGTCAGTGAGTGGTTTTTTTGCTTTGGGTTTGTATTTTTGCCATGCTAGGTATCAAACCTAGGGCTGTGAACATTCAAGGTGAGTGTTCTGCTTCTGACCACATCCTTAACCAATCCCAAGTAAGATTTCATACTTCAAAAGAAGGTTGTTGAGCTGAGGACATGACATCAGCTCAGAGACTCGATGGAGATGGTGGCGTCATGGTATGCATCAGTTAATTCACTCGTGCACTCGTGTGTGCATTTTAGTTTCTGTGTTTGTAGACAGCTAACTGCAAGATTGCCTCTGAATCTAATTTTCTAATGTAAATAAAACTGCTTCTTGTTTCTGTTTCTTTTTTAGTTCGATGTTAAGCAATGGTTAAACGCCACTAAACCTCCTCTGTCTGATCGTACCAGGCTTCTGGAGTCCATTCACTTGGCACTTACTGCCTGGGGCCTTGAACCAGATGAAGATATTTTGATGCCATTTAATCTTTTCTGTAAGCATTGGACTCACCTTCTACTCTACCAGTTCCCTGACCAGTACAGTGACGTTCTCAGGCTGCTGGTGCAAAGTAAGTGTCTCCATCTGGGTGTGATTGGTAAGCGCTCATTGAGTGTCTGCTAGCCCATCCCTACTCTGTAGATGCCATCTAAAGGGTTAAGTGAGGCTAGAGATGGCTCAGCAGGTGACTTTACCACCCTCGCCTGATGACCACAGTTAGGTTCCTAGAAGCCATGGTGAAAGGAGGGAACCAACACCCCAAGATCGTCTTCTAATTCCATATAGAGTTCTATGTTATATTAAATCTGCTCTCTCACACATCACACACACACTCTCACATCACACACACACTCTCACATCACACACATTCATCTCACACTCTCACACATCACACATACACACTCACACATCACACACAAACATCACACACACTCATCACACACTCACACATCACATACTCACACATCACACGCACTCATCACACACTCACACATCACATACTCACACATCACACACACTCATCACACACACTCACACTCATCACACACTCACACTCATCACACACTCACATCACACACACTCTCACACATCACACACACTCATCACACACACTCTCACACTCATCACACTCACACATAACACACTCACACTCATCACACACTCACACATCACACACACTCTCACTCATCGCACACACTCTCACTCATCGCACACACGCATCACACACATTCACACATCACACACACTTATCTCACACATCACACACACACTCTCACACATCACACACACACACACTAATACAGTTTCTCATCACAGTTGGAGGGTGGGGTCCAATGGCGTCTGTGGAGCTCACTCCCAGTTAAGTCGCTTTTTTGTCTTTTCTTTTGTCTTTTTCTACCATGTATCCCTACAAATTTGATTGAATTATTATCATCTTCATCATCATTTATTTGTAAAGTATACATGTTCTTTGTTTCGGGTTGAAAGTGGTTTGGGAAAAACACAGACCTGTTGTCTCTGGCCCTTCTCTAGGCTCTGCAGAGCAGCTGCTGAGTCCTGAGTGCTGGAAAGCCACTTTGAGAGCCCTGAGGTGCGATGCCCCAAGCAGCCAACAGGGCGCAGCTTCTGCGGACAGCTCCGTGCTTCATAGTGCCTCAGAGGTTGTTCTCTTGTCAGACAAGCAGGTGTGAGCTTTTGGTCTTGGGCAGCTTTGTGTATTCTTTCCCATTTTCCTTGCTGTACATTTTCAAACAATTGGAGCACATTTAAAAGCTGCATTCTTTGGTTTTGCTTTGGGGTGTGTGTGTGTGTGTGTGTGTGTGTGTGTGTGTGTGTTTGTATAAGAGCTGTATGTTGCCTTTGACCTTTGCCTGGACTACTTTTCTCTTATGCTCCTGACTGGAGTTCCATTCCTGTCTGAAGAGAAGGAAAGCCAGCATTCCCCTGTACAAACCTTCCTCCCACCCAAGCACATCTGATTTATCCCTCCGTGATGTGGCCCACAGAGCCCTCAGTTTTATCTGTGGTGGCTTTGCATAAGAACCTGAAGCTCGGTGTGGTCCACTTGCAGCACTCAGGACATCAAGCTAAAGCACTCGGAGTTTGAGACCAGCTTGACCTATCACCAAAAACAAGCAAACAAAAAAAACCCTCAAAAATAAAGAAAAAGGGAGAATGTGTTTGAAATAAAGATTCCATTACTTTAGAATTTTAAACCTACTATTTTTTCTGTCTTTTTGTAGTTCTGTCAAAAAAAATCTCTATTCCCATCACAGTCTCTTGTAGTGCTATACTATAAAGGGCTTGAAGGCGTGGTTCAGTGGTGGGGCTTTCCTAGTTATCATGAGGTCCTAGGTTTCATCTACAGCCACAGAAAAGAAGAAAGGGGCTGGGGAAGATTCTGCACCAAAGTGGACACTTAGTGATTGTCTAAATGTTGTCTCTTCTAGGTAATGGAGACTATCCAATGGCTTTCTGACTTCTTTTATAAGCTTCGGCTATCCAAGCTGGACTTTAAAAGCTTTGGATTGTTCTCAAAATGGAGCCCTTATATGGCTGATGTGGAGACATTTTTGGGATACCTTGTGAAAAGGCTGATTGGGTTAGAAATCTCCTTCTTGGCCCAAAACCCGACTGCCAGCAGCAAAGACGGTATTGTGCTTCCAGTTGGCGGGAGCTAAGTGCTGTGCCTTCCATTAGGAGAAATTCAGATAGACACATTAAGAGATCCTTCTCAGATGTCAAGGAGAGGAAATAGAAAAAGGGTACAGGTGTGAACTCGTATACTCATCATATCTATATGATTTCACAGCGAGTATAGGATGCTTGCTGTAGCTTGTCTATGCTCCTCCTTGGTGGGGGTATGGTTCAAAGAGGTGTATTTCTCTCTCTAACTCCTTCTTCCTATCATTTACCTAGGCTAGGATAATGTTCAGAATGAAACATGTATCTTGGAAAAATGTACTTTATAAAATTACTTATGACATTGTGCTGTAATAAACAGTAAGCTCACTTCATCATAGCAATTGAAAGGGGGAAGCCTGCGTTGTTGCTCTAACCATACTGTTTCTGGGTCAGCAAAGGCTTTACAGGGAGGAACAGTAGACTTTGTGTGCCCTTAGTATGAGCTGGAGCCAGTGGGCAGAGTGAGGTCCTTGTTTCTAACAACTGTGCTGTTTCAGTGCTGAGGTCCCTGTACTCACAGATCGTCCAACTCTTCAAGCCCTGGATCCTGGTTTTAGAGGACAGTGAAAAGTAAGTAGTTTTTCATGTACTCCGATTTCTTTGGAATTTATTTACTTAAGTCTAATTATACTTATTACAGGTCATGATGATTTCACAGATTCAGTTTTTAATACAGTGGCATTTAAGTTGATAAAATACAAAAGTCAAAGCATTTTTTATATAATTATTCACCTGAGCAATTAGTGATGTTATCTTGATATTAATTTTGGAACAAAATGAACCACTAATTTCCAGTTTTCTACAGTAAGGAAGTTGAATTTGTTTGCATACTTAAGAATTTTTTTCATAAAGTAGGTCTATAAATATGGATCTCAGCATTTTCTATTAACTCAGCTATTTTTAGAATTAAGTTGTATATCAAATTATTGGGTCAGGAATGCCCCCTTAATCATGTAACTCTGACATTAAATGAAAACATTGTTTCATGAGCATCAGGATACATGGTGACATAGTCATACAAATGCTATGAATTGTTCTGTGGGTGGCTCTTCTCTAAAACTGTGCAAATAAACTAGATGAACCCAGTACGCCTGGCCTTAGGAGAGAGGGGAAGTCAGCGTTAATGGTTGATGTCACAGGCATCCTTCACTTTCAGGAGCTCCCAGCTCTGCTTCAGGCTGCAGAGGCAGAGTTCTCTGACTTGCCAGCCCTAGACTCTTAACTCCACGTGCGCTGTCATTCCTAAGCATGTTTCTTTCCTGTGAAGCAGCCAACAGCGACATTACCCCTGGCTAGAGAGTGATGCTGTGGTGGCCTCCAGCATGGTGCGGCTGTTCACTGACTGCGTTGACTCACTGCACGGCAGTCTTAAAGGTAGGGAGGTGCCATGTGCTGCCCTCTTGAGCCTTTCCTTCAGCCTCTCCATCAACTTTTTCTCCTGCATTCCTAAGAATGGCCGCTTCCACAGTTGCAGAATGTCTGTGTGACTGCTCTGAGTTGTGTAGTTACAGCCTGTTTAGCATTGCCTACTCTAGGCTTCTGAGAGTATTGCCTACTCTGGGCTTCTGAGAGTATTGCCTACTCTAGGCTTCTGAGAGTATTGCCTACTCT
>LOEQ01001230.1:685741-708613 GCA_001685075.1 Bramus lutescens
TTTCCTCTTCCCAGAATTCTCCTGTTCTCATCACCCCGCCTCTACTTCCTGCCTGGCTACTGACCAATCAGCATTTTATTAAAAATGATGCAAGTGACAGGATAAAAGACTTATTGTCCCACAGCTTTGGGGAAACTACACTGGAGGATATTGATTTTCTCCGTGCTGTCAGGTATCATTTGCAGATAGCTTTTTGATTAGGGATGGGACCATGTGTCCACTTCTCCCTCTCAGTGCTTGGACCTGATCTGGCTTGAACTTGTTCAGGTCCTATGTGTGCTGTTATTGTCTCTTTGAGGTCACATGTGTGTATCAGTCCTGTTGTATCTGCATGACACAGTTTGCTTGGGGTCATCCACTGGCTTTGTCTCTTATAGTCTTTCCACCTCCTCTTCTACATAGATCCCCAAGCCTTGAGGGGAGGATTTTGATAAAGATACTCCATGTAAGACTGAGTCCTCCAAAATCTCTCACTCTTTGCACATTGTCTAGTTGTGGGTCTCTTTGTTAATTACCATCTACTGCAAGAAGAAGTTTCTCTTATGAGGGTTGGGTGAGACATTAGTCTATCCATGTATCATTAGTAGTTATTTTATTGCTGTGTTCCATTATCAGAATAAATGGTAGCAGGCCTATGATCTATCTAGTTTCAGGTACTTGGCCACTTTAGCAATGTCAGGTATGGGTTCCATGAGTGAACCTGAAATTCAAAAAAGAAAAAAACTGTGTTTGGTTACTCCTGTAACATCTATGTCACTATTGCACCACCATGTCTTGCAGGGAAGTCACTGTTGTAGGTCACAGGATGTATAGCTATGTTGGTGTTGTGTTTCTCCTCTGGTGGCTCGCAGAGTACTTTCCAGCACCATGAACACTAGTCAGTAGGGGCGAAGTTCCTAGTTAGGCACCAACTTGACTTCTCTGTTCAATGATAGAAGTTAGGTGCTGTCCTGAGCAGCAGGGCCCTTACCATCAGGTAGTGGAGAGCAAGCAGTTGCCTTGGCAATGCCTGTGTTGTTTGGGCGTTACCAGTGAGACTCCTTTGGCCAACAACTGAAGATGTAACTCATTCCTGACACTGAAGGCTTTACTTGGTAGCATGTCTAGTTGGAGCATCGTCTTTCCTGTGATTCGGTAACTCCATTTAGATTACCTTCATATGTGTATGTATCTTAGGAAGCTTCTACAGTAGTAGATTTCCATATGGTTTTTCATAAGGCCTTTAGTGTTAGTTGTCTTTCTGCATATTTCCTCCTTTATTCTGCTCTCACATCCCTCTCCTTATTTAGTAGTCCTGGTCTAGTTCCCCTTTGTCTCTCCATAACATTATATTCTATTTCCCTTCTCTGGGAGATCCCATCCCCTCTTGGTTTCTTACTGAGTGCCTCGGATTATAGAACACTTACTGGAAGTTTAAAAGCTAACATCCACATATTAGAAAAAACAGGCAACATTTGTCTTTGGAGTCTAGGTTACTTCAGGATCATTATTTCTAGCTCAGTCCTCCAAATTTCACTATTTTATTGAATATATTACATTGTGTGAGTGTAACACATTTTAATTATCCATTCATCAGTTTATAAAAACCTAGGCTATTTCTAATTTCTGGCTATTGTGGATAGAGAGGCAATGAACATGAGTAAATAATTCTTTAATAAGCTGTAGAGTCCTTTGGGTATATACCCAAAAGTATTATAGCTGGATCTTGAGGTAAATAGTTCCCAGCTTCCTGAGGAACCTCCATTCTGATTTGCAGAGTGGCTGTACCACTTTGCACTCCCACCAGCGATGAGTAAGTGCTCCCTTTCTCCATGCCCCAGGCAGCATGTGCTGTCATTTGTTTTATTGATCTTGGTCAGCCTGACTGGGGATAGATGAAGTCTCAGTCATTTAATCTGCATTTCCCTGATTTCTAAGGATGTTGAACATTTAGGTGTTTCTCAGTCATTTGTGTTTCATCTTTTGAGAACTCTCTGTTTAGTTCTATACTGCATTTTTAATTTTTTTTTGTTTTTTTTTGTTTTTCGAGACAGGGTTTCTCTGTGGCTTTGGAGCCTGTCCTGGAACTAGCTCTTGTAGACCAGGCTGGCCTTGAACTCACAGAGATCTGCCTGCTTCTGCCTCTCGAGTGCTGGGATTAAAGGCATGCGCCACCACCGCCTGGCTTGCATTTTTAAATTTTATTGTTTTTTTGATCCATTTCTTTGACCTTGTTGTCTTCAAGCCCTGAAATTCCCTCTCCTATGTCTTTTAACTTGGTGAGGCTTACCTCCGAGCTTTTTGTTTGATAACCCTCCCGAGTTTTCATTTCCAGTTTTATTGTAGTTTGGGTTTTCTTTAGTTATTCAATTTCTTCGTTAAATTCTGCTTTCATGTCTTGAATTGTTTTCATTATTTCACTCAACTGTTTGTGTTTTCAGTGTTCATTAAGGCATTTATTCATATCCTCTTTATGGTCCTTGAACATAGAGAATGGCTATTTTGAAGTTCTCGTCTTAGGCTTCCACTAAATTGCTCATCTCAGGATCTGTTGCCATAGGGTTTGGCTTCTAGAGGATGGATATTGTCTTGTCTATTCATGTTTGTGTTTCTGGGATCTAGGCATCTGAAATTAAGATGCTAGGCGTGTTTATTGGTGTGTGGCTATCTGGTGTGCTTCTTGCTGGGTGGGTATTCCGTTGTTTGTTTACTATTGCCCACTCTGGATTCTAGCCACCTGAGTGACTGTGGGGTCCCTGTAGAGAGTGTTTCTGTGGGTTGGTAGACATTATGGATGTATGGAGATGGGCTGGAAGAGAAGGCTGAAAGGGGAAGCAGGAAAGAGCTGGAGGGACCAGGGTCTGCACCAGGTGTTAGAATCCCCAGGAAATGGAGATAGCTTACTTGAGTCCCAGCCCAGTGTAATCACTGGGCGTCCCTTGTGGTGAGAGTGATTCTGCAGGTTGGCAGGTGTCACGCAGGAATGGAGACGGGCTGGAAGGAAAGGCTGAGAGGGGCTGTGGGAATTAAAGTGTTACTCTCTCTCATACTGTATTCAGGGAACTTGTGGAAGTTCCGGATTTCCTGTTCATAAAATCCAATTGTCATCAGATTCTTTCTGCCTAGTCAGACACCAGGAGTGTGAAGACCCTGGAGAACAGATAAGAACTGTTCTTCTTATGACCTCTTTCCTGTCCCTGTCCTAGTGGTCTGAGTGTATACCTGTCTTTGCCTTTAGACATGGACAGCCGGGCCCGCCACATGGCCCTCAGCAGCCTCTTTACAGAAGTCCTAATGATGATGAACAATGCAACTATTCCAACAGCGGAGTTCCTCGGTGGCAGCATTCGGACCTGGATTGGCCAAAAGGTTCATGGGTTGGTAGTGCTGCCCCTTTTAACAGCAGCCTGCCAAAGCCTGGCATCGGTCCGCCACATGGCAGAAATTACAGAAGCCTGCATTGCTGCCTACTTCAAGGAAGGTAAGAGGATACCATCTTCTGTTCTCATTGGAGTGACCTTTTCCAGGAAGACGAAAGCCTGTCGTCAGGGAGTGTTCCACTCTTCCCAAAGTGGCATTATTCTAATTCCCTCTGTCAGGAATTCTCATATCACTCACACACACACACGCACGCACGCACGCACACACACACACACACACAATATATATATATATATATATATATGATAGAAATAATTTTTTTCCATAAAGAGCTAGTCAACATCAGAACATGTGGCCCATGTCTTTTGGGTTCAATTTTATGTTTCAAGAGAGAAAAAAATGCTAATTTGTTTTTTACATTGCTTTAGAATGTCAGCCCAACCATGTTATTGATAGCAAAGTCAGTTTTCAAAACAAATGCTGTAAACCAGAACTTATGTAATAATGTGGTAATTTCTTTTTTACCATGTTTGGTTAGAGGAGTTTTCATAGAGATCTTTTATTTCTTCTTGCCTTGCTTCTTAAGATTTATTTATTTTTATTTTCTGTGTATGGGTGTTTTGCCTGCATGTCTTTATGTATAGCTCATCTGTGCCAAATGCCACATAGGCCAGAAGAGGGTGTGGATCACTTGGATCTGGAATTACTGAAAGTTGTGAACAGCCATGTGTGTACTAGGTATTGTACTCCCGGTCAGTGCTCTTAACTGCTGAGCCACCTCCCCAGCCTTCTTGTCCTACTTTTAAAACTATTCTATAAGGATCACTTTTTCACTTTTTACTATTCCTCATCCTTTTATTGTTCTATTCTCTTCCACCAAACTCTGGAGATGGTAATTAAGAACTGCTCAGAATGGGTCTTCTCAACTATGATACTCAGATATGAAATATTACTATAAATAACAAGAAAGGAAGAAGATCAGAGTGAGGTTCCAGGGTATGCCCATACCTGGCTGCTGTGGAGGTACTTTGTATCTCACCATGCACCTGTCTTCACACCTCCCAAAGGGTTGAGAGCCTTCAAGACAACACTCAGGATTCAAATTTGTTTGTGTTACTAACATCAAAATGGTTAATGAGCTGTACTTTAGTGAGTAAAAATGCTTTTGAGAGATTTATTTTCTTAGAAAAGCCTGTGTTGATTAAAGTTAAAACTCTTTGGTACCTGAAGATGCTAATCATCATCGTATAACAAGAAAGGAAGTTTCGAGACACACAGTCCTGAATTCTAATTTCTGTGAACCTCTCCTAGTTAAGTAGCAGCTGGTAGAGGCTTTCCAGTCTAAGCATCGGGGCATCTCTCACTTTTCTGGATTCTAGGCCACTCTGAGAAATGATGTGTTACATGAAGCCAAAGTGAAAACAGTTGTTAGAATTCTTTCCTTTTTTCATAAAATTTTTATTGATTATTTGGGAATTTCACATCATGAACCCAGAGCACACTCACTTCCCAGTCCTCCCAGGTCTGCCCCCACCCCCAACCTTGAGACCTCCTCACCAAAAGAAGGAGAAAAAGAGCAAGTCTAATTTGTGTTGTCCATATACACACTGGAACGTGATCAAAATCCCAGTTGCCAGCCCCTTAAGGAGACCTGAGTCCTTTCCCACCCGCACCCCAGCCAGAAGCCATCAGGTCAGCATCCTCATCACAGCTGTTAAGAGTTCTCTTCAATGCTTTCTGTTTAGACTGTTTCGTTTTGGGGGTGGATGAACTGGGGGTAGGGGTTATCATAGATGCCTTCTGTGTCCCTCTTTCTCAACTGTGAGTCTGCAGTCATTGATACCACTTCAAAAGAAGCTTTCTTGCCCTTTACAGTCAGCAGGAGCATGGATCGTATGGATCATGGACTTCTACATAGTTTCTGGTGACAGCACGGACCATAGACATCCACATGGTCTCTGGTATCAACACATGCCTCAGACCTCAGTATGGTCCCTGCTGGCTACACAGACCATGGCATCAACACAGCCCATTCTTATGTACATGAGTATATACTGATATTTCCTCTTGGTGTTTTTTTCCTAGGCTCCCTCAATCAAAATTTAGGATGGGGCCCCATTCTGGTGTCCCTTCAAGTCCCCGAGCTCACCATACAAGAATTTCTGCAGGAATGTTTAGCCCTCGGCAGTTGCTTGACTCTCTACGTCTACCTGCTTCAGTGTTTAAACAGTGAGCAGACTCTGAGGAACGAGATGAAGGTGCTCCTCATCCTAAACAAGTGGCTGGAACAGGTGTACCCAAGGTATGCTTGCCCACTGCCTTACTTGGGATTCCCAGTTTACATAAGCGTTAATTCAAGAGCCCAGAACCCAAGGATGCATAAAAGTCAAGCAAGCTTTCAGGGGAGTACACATGCTTGGGGGACTGCAGCCCACTGCGCCCCCATCTGCGCTTTATGCGCTACAATACAGTTCGCGAGCTTCGGACAAGGGGCTGGAGATTGAAATACACAAACACACACAGAGACAGACAGACACACAGACATCTAATCACTGGTACAAAGCCCTTTATTTCATAGCACCATGGAGGCTTAAATATCCAGCAGTCAAGTGGGCCAACAAGGGAGAACCTGGTCCTCTTATCCTCAAGGCACAGCTTTTAGTAATCAGAAGGCTCTAGCGGGGAAGAGCCGCTGAAGGCCAGGACTCCAATTGGTTCCAACAGGGGACTCTTAGTTGCTGAGCTAATTTTCTGAGCAGATAAATTTCTTTCCTTTAAATCTCCTCACACAATATTTGAGGCACCAACTTTATTATAAATGAGGATCAAGTGACAGATGTAGCCCAGTGCCTGGCATGCAAATGTTCAGTCAGTGGTAGCTGTTCCAGCCCCGTTGCTAGTAACTAGGCAACTGAACTGGCCTGACCTTGGGGTTTACACCCTCAGTGTAGCCACTAAGAGCGCCCTGTGCACATTCACTGTGTTCCCTTTTCAAAGGGCCCTGCCCACCTCCCGTCCCTCTCTCTTTCTCTTTGTCTCCATCTGTCTCTCCCTCTCCTCTCCTCTCCTCTCCTCCTCCTCCTGTCCCCAAAGGCCTGTCTCCCCTCTTCCCTCTTTTCCCATTTACTTCCCCCATAAAAACCCCTCCACCTGAGCTCTGTTGCATGTCGTCTTTCTCTTGCGTGCTGCTTTTTCTGTAAATTACAACACCCATTACTTTATTAACATTTTGCTAACACTTTAACCTTGGTTTTATTTTCTTCAATTTTAATTTCTTCAGTTTTGTTTTTGTTTACTTGTGTGTGTATGTGTACTTATGGTTTCCTGAGGATCAAACTCAGGGTATAGGCAAGTACCTCTGCCCACTGAGCCATCTTGTTGGCCCTGGCATATGACTTTAGAGTAATGTATTTCTCCCTCCTGTAAAACTCAGATGTGAGTTTCTGTTAGACGTGAGTGGGAAAAGTACTTAGACCTCTTTTGCTCTGGCTCCTCCCCCAGCTCCGCACAGGAAGAAGCAAAGCTGTTCTTGTGGTGGCATCAGGTCCTGCAACTGTCGCTGGCTCAGATGGAGCAGAACGAGTCGGTCCTGACAGAGTCCGTCATCGGGATCCTGCTCATGCTGCAGGGCAGACAGAGCCTCCTGGCCGAGGAGAGGCTCAGCTCTGGGATTCTGGGGGCTATCGGCTTGGGCCGGAAATCACCCCTGTCCAACAGGTGAGGAAGCCTGCCCTGCCCACCTCGGTGGGCCTCAGCTGCTCCTGGTAGAGGTGTGATGCTGGAATAGGCTTTTGACTTAGGGCACGTAGGTTTCTGAGAGATGAAGACAAAAGGCCACAGACTGTTTACATCTTTATATTCTAAAAAGCATGTTTATTTGTTCTTGATTTACAACTTTGTTTTAGAGGTCAAATCCTACCTTTTGTTCATGCTGATTTAATTTTGGTTTTGAGCCAGTGACGATGAATTAAAATATCTCAGTCTTTTTTTTCATTCTTGTTACTTGGTGGGAATCAGGGCCTGTTAGAGACTCAGTGTAGAACTGTCATGACATCATGGTGGGCTTGGTTCAGTTAGTAACAGGTGATGAAAGACAAGTCTGGGTATTGTGGCTTAGACTCCCAAGACAGGGAAGAGTTTGCCGGTGGTCCTCAATTCTGAGCCAAGGTGCTGTCTTCCTTATGGTTTCTTCCCCTTTACCCTTCCCTTTCTTTCCCCTCTCCCTNCTCCCCCTCCCTCTCCCCCTCCCTCTCTCCCTCCTTCTCTCCCTCTCTCCCAGCATTCCCTTTCTAGTCTCCACCCCAGCTATAGTCTGGCTTTCTTTTCAAATCCTTGCCATTATTGAAAAGAGTCTACTATGCTGACATGCACTGTGTGGTAAACTTGGGGATCTCTCATTCCAGACCATATAATTCCATGTTTGTTTATGGTAGGATGTGACAGACACAATTTTAGTTTTACTTAAATTTGTTTGCATATCTTTTGCTTGAATCAAGTGCTCTTTTTTATGGTAAAATATGTGTAACGTAATTTCTTATAGTAACCATCTTACTATGTATAATTGAATGACATTCACAATGTGATAGCCATCACTAGCTCTAGAATATCCCTCAAGTAAGCTCTTTAGTCACCAGTCAGCCCTGTTTCCTTCTTCCCCTCATCACTGACAACTGTGAATTGACTTCTTCTTAGGACATTTCTAAACATGGAATTGTATAGTATGTGGCCTTCAGTATGTGGAAATGCTTTCCCGAGGTCATCCGTGTTGTGGCATGTGTCAGCAGTTCTTGCTTATTTTTATTTATGTTCTTGTGGTACTGAGGATTGAACTATGCATTCTTAGCAATTGTCCCACAACTGAGCCACATCCCTTTATTCCTTTGTATGGCTGAGTGACACACACATGAATGAGTGCGGATCTGCCACATTGTCCATTTAGAAGCTACTGGACATTTGGGTTGCTTCAGTCTTTGATGCTGTTGTAACTAATGCCGCTGTGAACGTTCATGCATACATTTTTGGCTATGTCTGTCTTTGGTTCTCTTGTGTGCATACCTAGGAGTGGGATTGCTGGGTGATGTGACAACTGTTTTACTTACTAAGATGGTACGCATGGCTCTCTGTAGCAGCCCCATGGTGTACCATGTCTGACTGTCCCAGCTATGCTGTCTTGACCAACACTTTCATTCTTGAATCTGAATGGGCACACACTACTTGGGTAACCAAGGAAGGAAACATCAAGTAGGGTTTCCATGAAGAGCTTAACTATAGAAAGGATCTGGAAATGGAGCTATCTTGTTTCCTTTTAAAATGGGAAATCGGGTTTGTATGTGAAACTGTTCACTTTAATGGTCACTCACTTCTGACCTGTTGTTAACACTCAAGGTTCCGTGTGGTTGCCCGAGGCATGGCTGCCTTCCTGTCAGTTCAGGTGCCTGCGGAAGACCAGATTCGTCTGAAGCCTAGCTCTGAATTACATCTGACTCCTAAAGCTCAGCAGGTCAGTGACAGCAACCTCAAGGCTGGAGTTTAAGAAGGGTGGCGGCAGTTCTGACTTGTGCCCTCCAGGCCTGAAGCTCCGCAGTAGCCCAGAGCCAGCTCCCTGGGTGGGCTTGTCTCAGATCCTGAACTGCTTTTTCTAAGTGCCAGACTAGAGCAATGAAGAGACAAGGCCAGGTCAAGCTGGTCTAGGGTTGAATTTGGTACTGGAGAGTGTGGTAAGTGTGCTTCCTGCTGCCAGGGCTGGCACTGCACAGAAAATGGCTCACTTGACTTGAGTGACAGTTGGCTGAGCTTTCCCTGGAACCAAAGCAGTGGTTCCTGTTCCATGAGGCCTAAGAGTGACCAGGTAGCTGGCAGGTGCTTGAATAACCAGCACAAGGGCAGCTATTAGAAGTTAAGTGTGCACTGAACATGTGGATGGCTACATGTCCTGGGTCTGGTTCCTGGGACTTGTTTTCACCTTATCATCTGGCTGACTGGGTATGGGGCCAGCTTGAAATAGTGAAATAGTGGTTGCCGTCCTTGAGTGCTTGCTCCTGCCAGGCTCTTTTTTAGTGAGTTAACACTCTGTTCATTTCATCCTCATAACACCCCTGTAGCAGAGAGTGGTGGCTATTCTGATCTCGTAGATGAGGAGACATGAGAGAGAGACAGAGACTCTCTCTCTCTCTCTCTCTCTCTCTCTCTCAGAGAGAGAGAGAGAAGCTAGGAAATTTGTTCCTGTGCACTCAGTAAGTAGTAGGTGTTGGGGCTGGAGTTCATGTGGCTGGTTTATCTCCAGACTGTTCTTCATTTTCCACTCTGCAGGATGTCTGTGTGTGGCAAGTGCTCAGGGCATGTGAGGATCAGAAGCCAGGTGTGGTGGTGCACACCTTTAATTCCAACACTGGGAGGCAGAGACAGGACGATCTCTGTAAATTCAAGGCCAGCCTGATCTCCACAGTGAGTTCCAAGACAGCCAGGGCTACACAGAGAGACCCTGTCTCAAACAACGAACAGAGTAAGGATCAGTTAGTGCAATTGGTAGATTTTTCATGGGCATCGGGATCTCAGGATATAAGACATCGGGTATTAGTCACTCACTGCTGGAGTCCCTAGTGTCTTCATAAAGCCTCACAGATGGGCAGATGAGTCCATGTGGGCAGATTGGGAGTCGGTGAGATTTATTTTCTGGTGTATTTGAGATTGTACATCAGGATTCTGCTGTTGTTGTGACCACAGGTCATGTGGGCACCTGTCTGTTAGACTTGACGTGCTGCTTCTGACATGGCCTTTCATACTTGCTAGCAGGGCTTTCAGACTTCAGATGACTCATCTGGGCCAGCTCTTCCAGTCGGTTATTCTGGGCCAAATTATAAGAACCAGTAATGTGGGGACTGTCCCACTGAAAAAAAAAATTCAGCCCTAAGTTCTGCTTAAGACTGGCTTAGTAATTTATTTCTAAGCTTCTTGCTTGTTTACCGTACTAAAGAATATATCCTTCTTTATATTCTGAACCAAGAAAATCCATCTTTTAATATATTTTTTTAATACCAGGGGTTCCAAAAAACTGGAGGGGAGAGGGGGTAGCACACTCCATGTGTGGTGGGTGTTCCAGGGTTGGTGTGCATATCTTCAGAATCCCAGAGGTGACTGAGTTTGGGCACTTGGAAAACACAGCTCCCCACCTCCCAAGATTGTGGTTTGGAATGTTTGTTTTCTCCACGTACCATCTCTCTTTCTTCTCCAGTGAAGGAAGAAAAAACAATGAAATTACAGATTTGGAGACTGTTTTAGCTTTTTTGTTGAAGAGGGTTGTAGGGACGTGTGTTTCCCCCAGGCATGCTGTCTGTCTGTCTTATGGAGGAACTCGAACCTTCGTCGGCCGAGGTGGCCCCCTTATCATGTGCTCCCAGCAACACTGAGCAGCTCAATCTGTTTCCTGTGATGGTCTGTAACCTCAGCACAAACCCCACAGCGGGCTACACTTTCACCCTGGGGAGATGCAGCTGGTGCCTGTGAAGAGAGGGGTTGGCGTCTGGTTGGGGAGAGTTGGCTGTGGGACCAGGGAGAACAGGGACAAGGTAGGCAGGGACATGGCCTTGGCAGGTGAGACAGGGCCATAACTCTAGCCTGGCTGCTGCAACCTCCTCAAGGAGACAACAACACTTGAGAAGAGAAGTAGATGCAGCCTCCTCTAACCTCCTCCACGTGTTCCCCAGAGCCTGCCTTCCAGACTGCTGCCTTCCCTCCAGGCTCCAGGGGAACTGGATCACGATGGCTGTCAGGTGGTGTGCAGTCACAGACTAATTCCATTTGTCTCTCATGTCTTCTAGGTACTGACTGCTCTTGAATCCATGACACTCAGTAAGCAGTATGTGGAGTACCAGGATCAGATACTGCAAGCTGTCCGCTTTATAAAGCATCCAGGCCATTGCCTTCAGAATGGGAAAGGCTTGCTGGCTCTTCTTGTCAACTGTCTCTACCCAGAAGTGCATTATCTGGACAACATACGATAGTGATGCTGACGCCTCAAAGCTCTGCTGCTCTTGTGTTTACACTGACTTGGCTGTTGTGTATGTACCTTTGTTCTGCTTCACTGCAGAGCTCAGTTCTGCCAGGAACTCGGCTAAGGTGCAAGTTGGGAGGCATTAGATAGTCTGGCTGTATGATTATCTCTTACTGTCTAAAGAGTCATTAGTTTTGTGTTCTTCCACAAGTGGAACTAAGCTCCGCTAATACAGAGCCACTCACATTTGGGGAATGTGCCGCAAACTCCCTAAGAACTACAGATAGAACTTTTGATGTCTGTACTTGTCTCCTGCTTTGTTAAATGTCAAGACTCCCGTGCCATGCTTGACCACTGTGGGAGTCATGAAGAGCCCTCTTTTGGACTCCATTTGTATTCTTCCAATGTTAAAAATACAGCTTGGAAAATTTCTGCATTTCTTAAATGTGGGGAATATACCAGCTTAAAGGAATTGTATGTCTCTTAGAGTGGAGGTGGCACACACCTGTAACCCGAGCACCCTGGGGCTCCTGCAGGAGGCTGCGGTGCGGTGCGTGTCGAGAGTCTCAGGTGACACAAAACAAAAAAGCTGAACTAAAATGACTCATACTGAAGACACGTCACTTAACCCTCACCACAGTGAACATCAGAGATGGTGGTGACACATCTGTTTGTGATTGCATGTCCTCGGGAAGTGCGCCTTTCTGAGTGACGTGGCACCCAGTGCACTGCTGGCTGCTGTGCACAGGTGTGTCCTCTCTGGCCCATGTGGTGGGGGCGCAGACGGCACTGACGCTGCAGCCAGAACTCCGTGCTCCCATGGGCTCCTCCTTCACATTGGGTTATGGGTCTGTCTGTAGGCTCCCAATTCTCTGCAGGCACTGCTGTCAAGGGACACTGGGGTCTTTGTTCTTCTTCCTTTGGTTAAGTTCAGGGAAAACTCATGGACATGCTGGACACAAGCCCAGGGAGAAGGGGGCCAGGCCAGGGAATTTCAGAAACCTGGTTTTTCATGAATAGCCCTGTGCCTTCTGTCACTGCTGACAGTCGCATTGCCAAAGCCGGTCTGGCACATTGCTGTGTTCTCTTGACATCTGCTTGTGCCACTTCCTGCAGGAGTTAGAAATTTGACTTCTATCAATAGATTTATAATTCTTAAAAATGGCCCTGAACCAATTTTGTTTGTTCTTATGGGTTGTGGCTCAGAAGTATCTGTGTAAAATCTCTGGATGGCCACCGAGCGCCTTGGGTAAATATGGGGTATACCGTTAGTGGGCCGCTTCCCCTTCATTGGAAGCTTGCAGGAACTCTTCGCTGGGAGAACAGTTCTACTTAGTAGACATGTCTTGGAACACTGATAAAAAACCTCCCTATTCTGTGGCACAAAGTGTCGTTGTATGGGGATGTGTCTCAGCCTTCCTTGTTTTTGCTTTTCTCTATTTCCCAAGCCAGTCATCTTCACTTCGAATAGAAGAAAACTTCCGAAGCTGTAGAGAGTTAAACAAGCAGCAGTGATTCTGCGGCCAGGATTCTGTGTGTGTGTGGTTTCTCTGCGGAGAAGGAAGTAACCAGTACCCTAGAATGTGAAATGTTTGAGTGTACATTTTAGAGAATCAATTCATTTTGGAAGTTTATAATATTTGTAAATTTTGTCTGTAAAATGTATAAACAATAAAATCAACTTTTGATTATAAGCTATGAATCTGAATTGAAGGCTAATGTAGATTTTTTTTATGCCCGATATTAAATTTATTTGGCTTTGTAACCGGTTGGTAAAAATGCTGCTTTTCATCTTTGCTTGATATCTGAGAGTTATTTGCCTCGGATTCTATGAGAAGCACTAGGCTAAGTTTAAAAATGCGAACTAATGCAGAACAAAGAAAGCTTCCTGCAGAGAGCCTGGCTTGCTGCTTGAAGGGTGAACCAGGTTTTCCTTGGATAATAGCTCTCAGAGTGCATAGTCATGGTATCAGAGACAGTGATGGGCACTTGATGTCCTTTTCAGCACACAAAGCCAAGGCCTGAGCAGTGCAGAAGGTGGACCATCACGGGCTCAGAGCCTCCTGCACCAGGGCAGCAAGTGCCGGCCAGGAACAGAAGGGGAGTTTCCATCTCAGTGGAAGTGTCTGCCTCTCCACTTATCGCTCACCACCTCAGAGTGCACACTTGGGGCAGAGACATCACCCTTCCATCTCCCTGCTCCACAACCTCACCAGAACAAGTGAAGGCACAAGGCTGCTTCGGCAGAGGTCCAGTGGCTGTCAGTACAGCGCGATAGTGGCTGGGACACATTTCTAAAGCTCTTGGCCTTGCCTCTAAACATGACTGGCGTCTTGCCGGTTAAGCATCCATCTCTCCTGTATTGTGTCCAAGTCTTTTGGTTCTTTGGTGTCAGGAGATGTGAAGACACTCCCCCTAAATTAGCCAGCAGTCTTGCTCTAACAAGGGTAACCAGTCTAAGCTCTGGTGTGCCTAAGCTTCTTGTCTGAATCAAGGTACTGGTAGTGTTTTTCAAAGGTGTTTACTTGAAAAATTACTTCTGAAGTGGATGGCAATGTCTAGAATCATGGATAAAGTCAGAGCACAGAAAATACCTCGATCTCCTTATTGGGGACCCTCAACTTCTGTACCTGGCCAGTGTCTTGGAGTTCACTGCTGGCCCAGCCTCAGCTATGCCAGGGTTCTCTGGTTCTGCTTATCTTGAGCCAGAACAGTTCCTCGTGTCCTTGCCTATTGGTTGTGGATCTGCCTGGAACAGCAGGCAGGGCCTGTTCTCTTTCTCAGTCACGTCTCTGACCTCTTGTGCCCCTGTCTCTTAGTCCTCTCCAGGTCACATGCTCAGAATTCTTAGTACTCTTCGAATATGATATCCAAAAAGACTGCTTTGGGGAGGGGGGCAAAGTGCTCAATGCCAAGGATTAGCAGCACCTGAACTGCGATTAGACAAATGGAGCACATGTCAGTTGGTACTCTCGGGTGCAGAGAGAACACATTTGCCTTCCCTGTCCTTGGTGCTTTTGCTGCCTTGTCCTAGCCCCTGGCCCAGAGTTGCCACACCCCTGCGGCCCAGGCAGTGAGGATACCTCTAGGACACACTTGGGCAGCATCAGCTTCCATTGTGTTCTGCAGTTGGCACCTTAGCCCAGCACTGAGTTAACTGCAGACCCCTTAACAACTGTCACCACCCAGGACCAGTCCCATGGAGTGTCTGCTTGGTGGGGCCAGTGCCCAGGCTCTTTGAGCTGCATCCTGTTCCGCATCCTGGACTTCATCCCTGCTCTTTAGTTTGAACTTCACAGCTTCCTCCAAGGTGATCATGGCAGGTGAGGCTCTTGACTTAGAGCCTAGCCCTAAACAGATTCTTCTGCTCCATCAGGACACTCCTGTTTTAGAGCATGCAAGGGGTCATGTGGCCAGGAGCAGGTCACCTGCTTATTCCGTTTCCTTCGTTCTGTCCAGGTTCCTCATGCCTCTTGAGAATAATCTGAAAAAAATTTATGCTACTCCTATTTTAGTAACAAAAATGCTAAGGTACATTGGCTATAACTTATTTTCAATGTGTCATGTAATACCACTGAGTACCGAGAGATCTTTTCTTCAGTGGTTTAACATGATCTGTATTGGAAATCAGTACTGACGGTCCTCATGGACTGTCTAGTATTATCTTTAAAACTACAGTTTTATTTTGGTCATTAACTGGGCAATTTTTACTTCTTAGTCATTGTGTAATGTTTTTCTATGCTTGTATGAAGGACACATTTTTGTCTAATGGTGAGAAACTGGAAGATGTGAGAATTAGCTAAATACAAGTCTGCAAATAAAGGACATTGTGATTTACCCATGTTGAGCCTGACCCATGGTTTTCAGCACATTGGTTGGCAGGCTTTTTCAGACATAAATCATGTTAAGAGAATTTTTAAGTTTATTTGTGATAACTAAGATTTTTAAAAAAATTTTTATCACAATGGTAAGACCTCTAGTTTCAATGAGAAATTTTCTAACTCTGTGTGTGTGTGTGTGTGTGTGTGCGCGCGTGCGAGAATGTTTGGGGATGGTGGGAATTGATATGTATGGGAGGCCATCAGAAGAGCCCTTGATAGCTGAAACAGCTGTAAGGTGGCCTTGACCTGTGCAGGAAGACCCTGACCCCTGCAGGAGGTGGGCCTTGAAAGCTGGCCAAGGGTCCACAAGGTGTGTGATGAACAGAAATGTTTGGGTGCTCAGAGGCAAGAGTATCTGGCAAAGTCTGAGTTTGCTCAAGGTCTGCCATGGAAATATGCCTTTGGTGTTGGTGTGCACCGTTCCTGCTTAACACTGAGGTTTGTGGACAACAAGGAAACATCTGGAATACATTAAACTGTGGATGGATGTTATGGAATATTGGTTTAAGATGTGTTACATTCATTTATGTTGCATTTGTTTAATTCTGTGAAGCCGTGTTACTTTGCCTGCCTAAACACCTGATGGGTCTAATAAAGAGCTGAAAGGCAAATAGGAGAGGGATAAGTGGGGTTGCTAGGCAGAGAGAATAAAAGGAAAAATCTGGGGAAGGGAGCAAGGAGGAGAGGAGGAGGCCAGGAGCCAGTCACCCAGCCACCCAGCCAGCCACAAAGAAGAAAAGAAAGACATATGGGATAAGTGAAGATTTAAAATCCCAGGGGTAAAACATAGTTAAAGAGAAACAGGATAATTTAAGTTAGAAAAGATAGCTAGAAACAAGCCAATCTAAGGCCAGGCATTTGTTGTTAAGTAAGAATAAATCTCCATGTGTTTATTTGGGAGCTGGGTGGATTAAAGCAAAACAAAACAAAACAAAACTCCAGATGGAGGATCTGTAGATCCCACGTTGGAGTAACAGTAATTCTCAAGGACGGCCTTCTAGGTGTGGGGCGTGTCTCCCTATGTTTGTGTGGGTTCAGATTCACTTTCTAGAGAGAACCACAGGGTTTAGGGTTTGAAGAACCAGAATGTACTAGCTTTACAGCCTGTATCACATTGGGAAGTGCAATCTTGAAGCACTGTGTCTTTAGGATCCTCTCCCTGACCTCTGGGCTGCCAGAAGGGAGTCCCAAATGCGATCACTTTTGACTATTGCTTGCGTCTCTGGTCCTTGCTTGCCAGTGACTACCCGAGCCTGCTCAGAGGTTAGATACTGGAGGACAGGCATCTCGTCCCATCTAGATTTTGGGTACAGAGGGGATGGTCCCAGGATGTTTCATCACTGTGTTCCCCACTGCCCCTTGGCCACTCTTTCTGGAAGCCAATCAGGAGGCTGCCCTGAGCAGCATGGCAGACCATTAAAGGAGATGGCAGTGCCCCTTGGGCTCCCTGTTGCCCATCACAGAAACCAGTATCGAGGGTTGTTCCCCTTAGGATGCTGCTGCTTTCCCTCTCAAGGCCACTGCACATAGTGTGGGTACTGTGGCAAGGACCACCAGGCCAGTAGCCAGCACTGTGATGGGAGTTGGGCATCCCAGAGAGTAAACCTCGATGTCAGCTGCCCCGGAATCAGCTCAGCGGCTTTCTGGTTACAAACCAACAGAGACAGTTTGAGGAAAATTGGAGAAATGTGAATATGGGTGTAAATGTAACAAATGTCACTAAATGTAACGAAATGTACGTGTTCCTTAAGGTGTTTAGATTCGTGGATAACTGGGAAATCTGCTGCTTATCCGCAAACGGTTCAGCCAGATCATCAGTAAGGAAACAGCAACCTGTGAGTGATGTTGATGGAGGGGGTAGGCACATGGGTGTTTTTCTGGCTGTGTGTGTGTGTAGGCTGAAAAAGATTAAACAACACCAAAACCTTGGGGGTAAAGTCTCCTGAAGATACTGTTTAAAGTTCTAGTCCTTCCCTTCCCTTCCCTTCCCTTCCCTTCCCTTCCCTTCCCTTCCCTTCCCNTCCCCTCCCCTCCCCTTCCCTTCCCTATGGGTCAGGAGGGCCAGGTGATGCCAGTATGGATATTTATTTAAACAGCTCCTAGGTATTCCCAACATGGAATCCTCAGATTTCATGGGAGATGACGGATGAAAACAGGAAGCCCTGTTTAGCAGAACCAGGAACCTAGCATCAAAATCAGTCCCTTGAGTGCCAACTCCTGTTACTCTCACCCCAGCTAGGGGTGGAACAGGTCCCCATAAGTCCCCAGACTTTAGCACAACTGACTCCATGATCAAAAAGTACCATTCAGACCATAAAAGTCAGCACAGACCACCTGCTAAAAAGAAAACAAAGAGCTAATCCATCAAAATCCGTAGTTCTGGGAAAGTCTGAATGTGCTAACCTTGCCTTTGGCTTCTGTAGTTCTGCTTCTGGCTAACTGTTCTTGTTAACTGAAGTATCTCAGCCCAGGATATGGTTTTTGTGCTTAAAAGCTCACCCTGAGAAACTTCATGCTACACTGGGGTCCCCAACACCCAGTGTGGTTGCTGGCTGGCTAATAAAGACATTTTATTGGCTTAAACTCATGTCTGAGCAGTCTTCTCTGGTGGGTACCCCACAACAGGGCAGCACCTTCCATTCAGCGGGGTGAATGTCCACACCATGTCCCTTCCTTCATGCTCCAGGAACAAATAACTGTGTCCATGCCACAACATCTTTGCTTGGATTGTTCCTATGCTTCAAATGCCCTCCCTTTCTTACCTTCCAATCTCTACTCTGCCATCAGCACAGCCAATGCATACATACCATCTTCACATACGCTCTTCCAGGAAGCCTTCCCAAGACAGGGTCAGTAAGCCCGCCCGTTCATGTGCGTGGTTTTGGACTCACTGTGTGGCTTCTAGGCGTTTCCAGAGGGATTCTGTGCTATCAACCAAGGCCATTCTCAGTGGTCTCACAAATTTCTCTAGTGTTCCTCATCTACTATTTAGGGTTGTACTGCCTTGTAGAGGATTCCTTTTGCCTCCAGTCTTGCAGTTCACAGCATCAGAGACGGATCCCTGCAATCTGGTTTCCTAATCAACAATGAACCTCCCCGCCAATCTGCAATGGGAATGGGATGAGTGTGGTGGCTGTTCTTGGTTGTTCACTTGACTATATGTGGAATTAACTGAAACCCAAGTGGCTGGGCACACCTGTGAGGGTGTTTCTTAATTAAATCATTTGACGTGTGAAGACTCACTTTTAATCCTGATCTTTTGAGATGGGAAGATCCACTTTAATCTGGGCCACACCTTCTGCTAGCAGCCTATATGAAGGACACAGAAGAAAGAAGCTTGCTCTCGTTGCCTGCTTGTGCTTTCTTCTGCTGACAAGTCCATTCCTGCACTGACATTAGAGCCTACTTCTTTGGGGGTCTGGAATATACTGCAGACCAGCTGAGACATCCAGCCTAGTGGATTGAACAACTCCTAGATTCCTGGACTTTCCTTTGGTAGACAGCCATTGTTGGGCTAACTGGACCACAGCCTGTCACCCGTCCATCCTAATAAATCCCTCCTCCTTTCTCCCTACACACACACACACACACACGTATATGTATATATATTCATTCCATAAATTTTGTTCCTCTAGAGAACCCTAATACAGTGCAAAACAAATACCATTTTTCAGCCACCGTGATTTAGGGCTTGTTACTGCAGTATGGCCCAGCTCACCGTGACTGATGATGTCATCATCTCCAGTCTCTCATAATCTCAAATACGAATTCATAAGACAACAAAGTATGTAAGCAGCAATTCATAGAATTCTCTTGGCCAATGATGTGCTAATCCGCACAGTAACCATGCCCCTATCTTTACCCTTAGTGATGCAAGTCTCTTTCTGGAGATGCCCCTATTCAAGGAGGTCCAGATGTCAACTCCTGTGATCTCTTAATAGCTATTGCTGGTGTCAAGGAAGGCCTGGAAGCCAACTGTCCTCAACCTGCAGAGATGGTCCCTGGAAAAACATGGTCTCTTCAGCCTCCTGTCTCAGGGCTGACTTGGTCCCAAGTACACCTCTTCTTCTACAGGATCAACAAACGCACACTGAAGTATAGATAAGGAAAGTGCTGCTCTTGAAGTTTACCTGGATGGGCTCAGACAGGTGGGGAGAGGGTGCCAGTGTTCTTGGACTTTGCACATCCTTGGAGGGAGTACACACTGAGAGAGAGGTCAGAGCCACGGCTGCCTTATTCGCTAGAACTCAGTGCCCCTGCAGGTCTTCCAGTTCTTGGCATATGTCTCAAAGCCTTCAGATGCTTGAGACAATGGATTTTCAGTTTCCTTCACCTGGTGGGTCCCAGCTGAAAGCAGTGTGGATCCGTTGACGTGATCACAGCTGGGCAGAGGACTGGGACGGTCCCTGTGGAGACCTCAGGAGGCTCCAGGCCTCTTCTTGCTACCAAGTTTCCAGGGTTTGCTGTTCCTCTGATCAGTGTGCACAGCTCCAGCCCCAGACTTGTTCTCCGGAGTGCTTTGCTCTCCCAAGGCTGCACGGTGCTGCATTTACCTCATTTCTGCATGTTCAAGGGCCCACCATTGCGAGAGGTGTGTGCTTTACATAGCTCCTTCGGATCTGCTGTTTCCTCAGTTCAGACAAAATGGCCAGTCATGGAGAAGCTGAGTCCCAGAGACGTGAAGAATGTGTCCTGGTCTACACTGCAAGTTGGTGCCAGAGCAGGCTGGAGCCTGGACTCCAGACCTTATGGCTAGTTTCCCATCTGCTTTACTATATAGTTCTAAGTAAGAAAAAACAAGGGCAATTTCATGCTAAGGCTCAGGTGGATTGTTGGCTCCACCGGCATAATACAGCAGGGCTCCGAACCTCTGTGAGCAGAGTCCTGCGTCCCCTTGGAAGTCGCCTGGCTCATAGCTGCCGAGAAACCTGGGGAATTAGGAGAAGCTCTACAGGTCTAGCCTGGTACTGTCCTTCATTTCTTATGGTGCACAACTGGACGATGATGGCCCAGAAGTTCTTCACAGTAAACACGTGGCAGCTGGTGGCCTGGGGGACTCATCTGGTTCAGATTTTCATA
Source organism: Bramus lutescens (assembly GCA_001685075.1). Classification (NCBI taxonomy): domain Eukaryota; kingdom Metazoa; phylum Chordata; class Mammalia; order Rodentia; family Cricetidae; genus Bramus; species Bramus lutescens. The sequence continues at coordinate 706,052 of LOEQ01001230.1, forward strand.
ATTGGACTCCTGAGCCTGAGACCTGAAGACAGGAGGAAATTGACTTACCACCCAGTGTTGGCGAGGTCCTTGACTTCCAAAGCTGTGTTCCAGTCAAGGAAGACACCACATGGGAGGCAATGGAGCCAGATCCAGCAAGGCCGATTAATGCAGGACAGGAAGATGCTGCAGGTGACAGCGTCCCCAACCATGCTCATCATCTCTACAAAGTGACTTTGTTAGGGGTTCCAAAAAACCAGGTCCATGCCCCCAGTGTCCCCAGGTCTGGCTGCTTTCCAGACACCCACACCTCCAACCTCCTGTCATGTTTAAGCACACACCCTTCCCTTCCTCTCTCTTCCGTCCTCATCTCTGTGACCAGGACTCCAACCTTAAGTGTCCTCTTTCCCTACCTGACCCTCAGAGAGGCCCTTCCCTTGGTTGCTGTCAGAACAGAAGAAAACAAAGCCTCCTGGGTTCCCCCCAGGAACCGTCTGTTCAACTGCAACCTCTCACATAGCACCCAAAAGCATTCTGACTTCCACGTCACTCAGACTCACCCCCAGCCTGGCCTGCCCACCCCACAGTTCCATGCCCCCCTCATGCCTCCCTCCCACAGCCCACCTGACCGTTGTACTTGAAATTTCCACTCCTGGGATGGATATATTATCCCTCCCACCTTGGCTTCCCTAGGCTCCAGGCTCCAGCCTCCAGCGTGCTCTCTTCAGGGCTGCGTCTTCAGAGAAAATATCCTGTTCTCAAGGAATCGTAGCCAACTGGCCACACACTGGGGCTCTGCGTTATTGCCAGGTCCTATTCCTGTTACAACTCAACAATCTCAGACGGTCTTGCTATGTGCTTGTGAAAAATTGTACACCTTGGAGTGCAAGTTTGGATTTTTTTTCTGTCTCTTTAGCATCCAAGTGATTTCCTGCCATATAATAGGTATTCAGTAAGTATTTGTTAGGTGTGTGAATGACATAGTGTGATTTTGGTCTTATTCTGTATCAATAAAGGAAACACATGGATGTCAGAATGTCAAAACCTGAGCAGGCAGTTGGGAAGAGTTGGGTCCCTCAGCCAGCATCAGGCAGAGTGTTCTAACATCGAGTTCTTTCTCCTTCAACATGGGTCTTTACTAGGGTAGACACCAGAGAGGACTATGCAGGCCCTGGTCCAGCCTTCTACCCTAACCTTGCCCCAGGCCTATTCTTTCTCCTTATACTACCAGTTCTGAGAAAGTAGCATCCCTGGGCCAATGAGACCAGGCAGGGGTGGGGCAGGAAGGGCAGTAATAGCACTTACCGTGGAGGGGTGTCCTGAGTGACCAGGTGATCTGTGTGAGGGATACAGAGAAAGAGCAGGTGTGATTTCACACTGTAGACTCTAACCTACATACATGTCAGCTGCACACTCTACTGCGTGACGTGGTCCCCACCCCACTGCGAGCAGGGGTCCCTAGGAGATGTGCAACAGGCTGCAGATGGACAGCTAGCCAAAGCGACTGTGAAGCCTGAATCCCACAGACCAATAGAAGTTAACTGGTGGGCTAAGGGAGATGTGGTCCAGCAGAGCAAAGCCGCCTTTCTGAGGGAGGACCCTGAAATGCAACATGTTCCTTAAGTCTGAGAGACCAGCAAGAATGGCAGGGTCCCAGTAGGGTTAGCAGCGGGGGCAATTTTATCCCTGGAGAGTTTGAGGCTAATGTTCCTGGTCTGGAGGAACTGAAGGGCTCTGAGAAAGTCCCTCCCTCTCTGGGATGCTCATCAAGCAGACACCCTATCAAGGGCTGGGATGCTGCATGGAGAGGCTTTCTAAAAGTGCCCGAGTTCCCCAGCCAGGTGTGCCATTCATGTGTTCCAAGCTCACGTTCCATACATTTTTCAGCTTAGTTCTCGCCTCACTTTTCAAGGCCTCAGAATAGCAAGATACCCTCTGTCTTCTACAGTTTATGGGGTCCGTGGGAACCCTTCTTAGGGGGCTACCGCAAAGCTCTGCTGACTCTGCCTCTTACAGGTTGGCAGGGAATCACATCCTGGCATCTTCGTGTGGCCAGCATCATGATGCATAACCTCAGGGCCTCAAGATGTTTGATAATGTAAGGGGAAGCCTGACCTTTATGGGACACTGAGTTGTAGTGTGATGGTTAGAAACAAAAAAATCAAAAATCAGCAGCAGCAACAACAACAAAACTGCTTTACACCTCATATGACTGGGTGGGTCACCATCTGTGTGACTCTGCAAAAAGCAAGCTACTTTGCAGAGTCTCGCCTTCCATGCTGCAAAGAGCCTCAAGCAGGTCCCGCCTCCCGGGCTCCAGGCAGAGAAGGAGCTGAGCTGATCCAGGTGGAGAAAGGATGCTTTGATGGGCCACGCAGAATGGTCCACCAGAAAGGGGAGAGAAAGCCTCTGTTCTCCCCTTCGTCCCCACCCAGATCTGGGGTGCACCTACCTAGTCGTCGGCGGGTGGCGCGCGCACCCAGAACACCAAGCAGCAACAGCGCCTTGAGACCCAGCGCGCCGAGCAGGAGCGCCAGAGTTGAGGCTCCGGGGGCGCCACGGAAGCGGAACAGGTAGACGCTG
>LOEQ01001230.1:708635-722010 GCA_001685075.1 Bramus lutescens
CCCCCTCGGCCGTGCAGAGTGCGCGGAAGGCGTGCGCCGGGCCTGGCAGCACCGAGATGTTGACGATCCGCGGTGCAGCTGCGGGGGAAGAAGGCGGGTGCGGGTCACCCGGTAGAGTGCAGCGCCCCGGGAGCGTGAGAGAGGCTACGGTTTGATAAGGCAAGGGGTAGCGACCTTCAAGCTGGAAGGGTGAGGTAGTGGGGGTGCCCAGAGAGAAGAGAGGGACACCTGGGCGCCAGGCTGTCTGGGTCCTACTGCAGTAGTGGCCTTAGCAAGCTATTTTTCTTCTTTGCCTCAGTTTCTCCATATATAAATTGGTGATCACAATTGCCTTTGTTTTACGGGGCCACTGAGATTTGGCAAACTAATACTTGTGTATTGCTTGCACTGCTGGGCTTTCAGCTGTGTGTGACCAAAGGGTCACAACCGCAGGGAGGGGCCAATTGTGCGTAGTGCTCTAGGGACAAAGGATGTGCAGGGGTTGGGGGCTGGGGTGAACAATTTTTTCAGTGCAGGGGCCGTACCTCCTCCTGCACCCCTTGCCAGGTTAGGATTATTGGTTGTTTTTCTCTCCTTCCTTGCCAGTTACCCGTGTTTAAGAGCATTGGGACACCACCTACCCGCCCCAGTCCAGCCTTTCCTGGGATCTGAATTCTGCATTTCTACCAAGTTCTCAGAGGCTTCCCTGGCACCCAGTAGGGTCTCGGGACAGGGATGCGGGGAAGTTGGGTACCACCTCCTCCNTCACCTCGGAGGGCACCTGCATGGACCAGCGCTGCTCCGGCACGCCTGCCGGCCAGAACACATCAGACCTAGCCTGGGGAGACCGAGTTCCTGGCTTCTGGCGGCATCTTCCCCGCCCCCACCCCACGCCCCGAGAGGGGCTGCAAACATTAGGACTCAGGCAGCAATCGGTTCCTCTGGGCTGGAACCCCACTTCCTGGCTTTAGAGCCATCTCCTTACTCTACCATAACTAATGAAAGGGGGGATGCCTTGGGTTTGCCTCTTTCGTGGTGTGTGACCTAATGACAGACACAACTCTTTCGCATTTCTCTCTGTCAGAAACCTGTTCATTTCCCGAAACACTATGGTATCCCGTGGTTACAGGATCCTTAAGATGATAAAATCACTTACTGTGCGCCTCTGTGTTGAGCAAATCCGCCAGAGCATCTCCAGTTTTTACAAGTGATCCTAGAGATGAGCATAGATGTTACATGTTAATAAACCTAGGCACAAAGAGGTTAAATAACTGGCCAAGTTGAGGCCAAATCAGTGTTTAAGTCAGACCTGCCTGCACCACAGCCTGCATTACAGTGCCCTAAAGGCATGAAGCTGTGGATGCATCTGAAGGCATTCACGGTCTCATTTGCAGGGGAGAAACGGAGGCCCTGGAGGGGACAGTGTTTTGAAGCACCCTGCTGAGTTGGTAGGAACTCAACCTTTAGTGTCAGGGTCAGCCCAAGAGGACTGTGTCCTGGGTTGGCTTCCTACATGCTAGTGTCCAGGCAGGGAAAGACAAGGTCAGAGTGGTAGGGGCTGTATTGCCTCCTTGCTCTGCAGCGGGTCGCCTCTAGACTCACTTGCCCTATCTTCTACCCAGTGACAATTCTTCAGAATGTGGAGCTAAGGGTTGGAAGCTGAGGCCTGCCTCCAGTTCACCCAGAGCTGACAAACCACCGGGCCCGTGTTGCTGTGGCTTTGAGGGTGCAGGTGCTCAGCCTCAGAGGCTTCTCCCAGGGGTGGTACCTCCCCAAGAGGAGGCAGGCAGCCGAACCTGCCTTGTCAGTGTCCTGGGGCACAGTTCACAAAAGGGACCTTTACAAGGAATAATTAGAATTGTATTATACACAGTTCCTTTATATACACCATGCCATCTGCCCTGAAAACATCCAAGAGACAGAGAAAGATTGTTAGAGATGAGTAAATGAAGGCCTACATCAGGCAAGTAAGAAAAAGCCAGTCCATCATTCATTGTTGTCGGGCCTCGTGTCCCACCATGCTAAGCCCACTGCTCTTTGTGGTCAGTTAGCCTCATTGACCTCTTGGGTAGGAACGCCCTCAGGCCACCACTGGTGGCTCATCTCCCATGGAGCCCATGCACCTGTGGATGAACAGGGCACCCCTGCACAGAAGCAGTCCAGATCAGCCATTGCTGCAGGAGCGTGGACGTGCCAAAGCTGGCGCTAGTGGGAGCTCATTGTGGCTACTCTTGGACTCATTTCCTTCTCCTGATGGGAAAGACTGGATCATCCCCTTGCCCCTCCCCCTTTTTCCTTTCTGCTCAAACCCTGCCCCAGGGGACCCTAGTGTGTGGCTCCTGCAGACAGCTCTTAGTTCTTGTGCACCTTGAGCTGGGGTGCTCCACCTCCACTTGAGTTCTGCTGTGGGCGCACAGCCAGAAGACCAGCAAGTTAGACCACAGGGTTTGTTTTTCAATGCCACTTTTTTGTTGCTGTTTCTGGCTTAATCTCTTGCTCTGGACAAGTTGAATTACATGTTTGAATTCAAGTGGCGGGCTTGACATTTATCCCTAGTAAGAACTTGTTTGTTCAGTTGGTAGTGATCAAAGGGCTGCTTTTCAAATCTGAGAAAACGGGATTGTGCCAATCCAGTCAGCACTTCTAGCGGAAGAGTCTCAAGAGTTTCCTCAGGTCTGTCTCTCTGACAATATAATTCAAGCTGGCCTGGAATTCACTGTATATTCCAATCTGACTCCAACTTAGTCAGTTCCTTGCTGCGGCCACTTGAGTGCTGAACTACAGGCATGTACTACTATTCCAGCATGTACTACTATTCCAGCATATACTACTATTCTANTCACCTCGGAGGGCACCTGCATGGACCAGCGCTGCTCCGGCACGCCTGCCGGCCAGAACACATCAGACCTAGCCTGGGGAGACCGAGTTCCTGGCTTCTGGCGGCATCTTCCCCGCCCCCACCCCACGCCCCGAGAGGGGCTGCAAACATTAGGACTCAGGCAGCAATCGGTTCCTCTGGGCTGGAACCCCACTTCCTGGCTTTAGAGCCATCTCCTTACTCTACCATAACTAATGAAAGGGGGGATGCCTTGGGTTTGCCTCTTTCGTGGTGTGTGACCTAATGACAGACACAACTCTTTCGCATTTCTCTCTGTCAGAAACCTGTTCATTTCCCGAAACACTATGGTATCCCGTGGTTACAGGATCCTTAAGATGATAAAATCACTTACTGTGCGCCTCTGTGTTGAGCAAATCCGCCAGAGCATCTCCAGTTTTTACAAGTGATCCTAGAGATGAGCATAGATGTTACATGTTAATAAACCTAGGCACAAAGAGGTTAAATAACTGGCCAAGTTGAGGCCAAATCAGTGTTTAAGTCAGACCTGCCTGCACCACAGCCTGCATTACAGTGCCCTAAAGGCATGAAGCTGTGGATGCATCTGAAGGCATTCACGGTCTCATTTGCAGGGGAGAAACGGAGGCCCTGGAGGGGACAGTGTTTTGAAGCACCCTGCTGAGTTGGTAGGAACTCAACCTTTAGTGTCAGGGTCAGCCCAAGAGGACTGTGTCCTGGGTTGGCTTCCTACATGCTAGTGTCCAGGCAGGGAAAGACAAGGTCAGAGTGGTAGGGGCTGTATTGCCTCCTTGCTCTGCAGCGGGTCGCCTCTAGACTCACTTGCCCTATCTTCTACCCAGTGACAATTCTTCAGAATGTGGAGCTAAGGGTTGGAAGCTGAGGCCTGCCTCCAGTTCACCCAGAGCTGACAAACCACCGGGCCCGTGTTGCTGTGGCTTTGAGGGTGCAGGTGCTCAGCCTCAGAGGCTTCTCCCAGGGGTGGTACCTCCCCAAGAGGAGGCAGGCAGCCGAACCTGCCTTGTCAGTGTCCTGGGGCACAGTTCACAAAAGGGACCTTTACAAGGAATAATTAGAATTGTATTATACACAGTTCCTTTATATACACCATGCCATCTGCCCTGAAAACATCCAAGAGACAGAGAAAGATTGTTAGAGATGAGTAAATGAAGGCCTACATCAGGCAAGTAAGAAAAAGCCAGTCCATCATTCATTGTTGTCGGGCCTCGTGTCCCACCATGCTAAGCCCACTGCTCTTTGTGGTCAGTTAGCCTCATTGACCTCTTGGGTAGGAACGCCCTCAGGCCACCACTGGTGGCTCATCTCCCATGGAGCCCATGCACCTGTGGATGAACAGGGCACCCCTGCACAGAAGCAGTCCAGATCAGCCATTGCTGCAGGAGCGTGGACGTGCCAAAGCTGGCGCTAGTGGGAGCTCATTGTGGCTACTCTTGGACTCATTTCCTTCTCCTGATGGGAAAGACTGGATCATCCCCTTGCCCCTCCCCCTTTTTCCTTTCTGCTCAAACCCTGCCCCAGGGGACCCTAGTGTGTGGCTCCTGCAGACAGCTCTTAGTTCTTGTGCACCTTGAGCTGGGGTGCTCCACCTCCACTTGAGTTCTGCTGTGGGCGCACAGCCAGAAGACCAGCAAGTTAGACCACAGGGTTTGTTTTTCAATGCCACTTTTTTGTTGCTGTTTCTGGCTTAATCTCTTGCTCTGGACAAGTTGAATTACATGTTTGAATTCAAGTGGCGGGCTTGACATTTATCCCTAGTAAGAACTTGTTTGTTCAGTTGGTAGTGATCAAAGGGCTGCTTTTCAAATCTGAGAAAACGGGATTGTGCCAATCCAGTCAGCACTTCTAGCGGAAGAGTCTCAAGAGTTTCCTCAGGTCTGTCTCTCTGACAATATAATTCAAGCTGGCCTGGAATTCACTGTATATTCCAATCTGACTCCAATTTAGTCAGTTCCTTGCTGCGGCCACTTGAGTGCTGAACTACAGGCGTGTACTACTATTCCAGCATGTACTACTATTCCAGCATGTACTACTATTCCAGCATATACTACTATTCTACTATTCCAGCATGTACTACTATTCCAGCGTGTACTACTATTCCAGCATGTACTACTATTCCAGCATATACTACTATTCTACTATTCCAGCATGTACTACTATTCCAGCGTGTACTACTATTCCAGCATGTACTACTATTCCAGCATGTACTACTATTCCAGCATGTACTACTATGCTCTTCTGGGTTTTGTTGTTGAGATGGGGGTCCCACTATGTAGTCCAAACAGGTCTTGGACTTGCAGTCCTCCTGCCTCATCTTCCTAGAAGCTGGGATTATGGGTGTTCACCCTCAGCTCCCACCTCAGCTTCCCTGTGCTGCCTACCCTCCGTGACCTTTTATCGATCTTTGCATCTTGCGGGCTCCTGGGGTCAGGCAGTGATTGCCTACACTTTGCCTGCTATTGTGCATTCATGGACCCAGCAAACGCCTATTGGATACTTCTGCACTCCGTGCCAGGTGCTGGGCTATAAGCCGCAGAGACAGAGATGAACAGGATACCCTGTCAGCCTGCTGGAGCTAGATGGAGGAAGATCAGTGAACATGTAATTCCAGGGCACTCTGCCAGGTGCTCTTTGACGGATACAAACAGTGTCGCCTTTGTCTGGACGTGGTTCTCAGCCCACTTTCACTCACCAGTGCCCTCCCATTCAACCCCTGTTCTCTGTGGAATTAGCTCTGTCAGAATATTCTTCTCTGAGCCCCCAAGCCTGGCTCTGGCATCTCTCCCCTGTACCCTGGGATGAAAGGGGGTCAGGTTGTCAGGAGGATGGGGCTGGTGTAGAGAGTATACAGGGATTATGTATAGCAGACATGGATGGTGGAGCCCATTAGAGAGGCGGTGCCTGTGCGCAGAGACCAGAGAATGTAGGTAATTTCACAAGACCTGGGACAACAGGGGAACCAAGCCATAAGGTGTGACACCTGGAAGACATGGCGGTGTGGGCCTATACCTCGAGCATGCAGGAAGAGGAGTACTGGGAATCCAGACCACTCTTAGCTATATGGGGAGATCAAGACACATGGAAACCTGTCTCAGAAAGCTGGAAAAAGAAAACATGAGTCATAGACATCACAGGGGCAGAGAATACATGATGGAACAGGGAAGCCAAAGTACTGAAGAGTGGTGTTTATTGGGAGCCATTCCTCATCTCATTTAAAACACACAAGAACCCATTGAGACGCCACCATTAATTAGCCCATTAGAGAGACGAGGAACTGGAGCTTGTAGAGCGCAAAATGACTTGGCTACCAGTGGTGACCAACTAGTAGCAGAGACTTGGCTTGCCCTGGATGGTTTTGCCTCCCTTATTTATATTCTTATCTTAACCTCCGTGCTCAGTTGCTTAAGAACAGTTGTAAAATAGTCTCTCTTGTTCCCTCATGGAAAAATCTTTGGTTTATTTGATCAAGCAAAAATAAAATAAGCTGCATAGGAACAATTTTAAAGTCCAGAGAGAACCAGGTTTTTAAAAGGCTGTAGAAGTATTTTAATGCAGTATTTTAAATGCAGTAAAATACAGCATCCCCTTGCTACTTCCCCAGGCTTCTATGCGGACTGCACGACGTATTCAGATGCCTTTTTAGCTCGCACAGGAAGTCTGCAATGCTTCTCCACTGGCTCTTCATCTGCTCATTGCCTGTCATGCCTGCGGCCGACGATAGCAACATTTAAGGTTTTTAAAGGTAAAAGTCCCCACAGGGGGAGAGGGCTTGTAAGAAAAACATTACACCTTTGCCTTGAAGTTTGGGGGAAATTCCCCTAGCTACCCACTACCACGATGAACTCTGAAATACCACAGCAATGCCAAAAGTGGGCAGAGGCAGCTAGAATCCCAGGTAGACTTGTAGTGAGGGCTGTTGCCTGGGCAGGCATGCTGGTGGTCTATTACTTCAGGCAGCTTTGCAGTGAGAAAGTGGTAACAAAGGCTTAGCTTGGTTGCTCTGAGGTCAGGCAACACGCCCCTGTGAATTCCACCCGGATCTGTATTCTGCTGTGGAGTATTCTAAAATGGGACCTGAACGGCAGAGCCAGCTGGTGTTTGCTCTAGCATAGAGACCCTTCGGTTAGAAGCTCCATCTTGGCTCCCATTAACAGATATGGGCTTCTTGCTGAGTGGGTTCAAAAGAGCGATTCTTGGACTCTCAGAGTCCTTTAGATGGGCCTGCCCAGAGGACTCAAGGTGAAGGTGAGCAGTCCTTAGCAGGTATTGTCCAGGGAACAAAGACATTTGCTTTGGCAGAGATCCTAGCTCCTGGCATCCTGTGACATTTGCCATTGCTGTTAGCATCTCTTGACTGCTGGCTAAGAAGTGGCCAGGATGACTCCTGACTGGGACCACGGAGCTTTCTGTGGAGTCTCTCTGTCTGCCTTGTGTCTAGCAACTTCCAAGGTCAATGGGAAGCCCACATTCTTCTTGTTGCTCAAAGTATCAGCCTCCAGTGGTGGCCACCAGGGATGGTGGGAGCCTGTCAGCTTTGGCATAGCTGAACCTAGGTGACCATCCCCACTCTGGTAAGGAAAATATACACTGAAAAGCTAGGAAGTGGCTTCTGTCTGTAAGGTCATTTAAGGTAGCAAGGAATGGCAGCTGATGTTCACCAAGCCTGGTAGGAGTCCATGGACACAGTGAAATCACAGAGCAGAAATGATGTTGTAAAAGCACTGTTTACAATAGGAAAGCTATAGTCATGACTCACCAGGACCTTGTATCAGGCTAGGTGACAAGTGCTCTGTTAAAAGGTGCCCTGGGACTGAAGTGGCCAACCTATAGTGCCATTTGGGGAGGAATAAACCCAGAGGGTTCTGACTCATCATGACCTCGCATCAGGCTGTGTAGCAGGTGTACCAGATGAAAGTTCATTCTCCTCAGTGTTGTCTTGTTTCAACGATGTATCCCTTGGATGGAGAGGCAGGGGCTCCAGCCCTGGCTTCGAAGTTGACAGTGGGATCTTAGGCAAGACTCTATGCTTGTTGACTTGCCAGATCCTCCATGAAATACTATTTCTGGATGTTTACTCAAGTGGCTAAGCCTAAAATTCTGGCTGACTGGGCATGCCAGTTCTCACTGCCATGATATCATCCCTTCCAGAGACACAGTCAGTTCATGGTAATGACTGCCCACCTGGCATTACCTTTCCCCAGCTCTTAAAAGTATGGTCCTACTTCTTAGGAGGCTGAACCAGGGAGATCTTAAATTGAAGGCCAGCCTGGGCTGTGTAGTAAGTCCCAGGCCAACTGGGTTTGTATGATAAGACTCTCAAACAACCAAGAAAGTAATTAAGAAAAAAAAATCTAAATCTTAAAGCCAAATTTGGGTAAAATTGACAGCACATAAAATATTTTAGAACTATATCTAGTTAGAAGCTTTTAGGTACTTATGAGTAAGCCACTAGCTAACCAGTAAACAGCTGCACAGCTGTGCACCACGAGGCCCACTGATGCTCCCTGTGTGGCCCTCAAAGTGGCCCCATCCTTATGATTGTGATGCAGCTGGGGGGTGTGATAGCAACTCACTATTCATCAAGTAGGAAGGGAAAGGAGCCCAGGTGCCCAAGGTGGGCAAGGAACATAGAAACTGGATCAGATTGGAAACCTTTGCTTTGGCTGCAGCTGGCCAATGATTTCCACCAGTCCCACAGTGAGAGAGGAGACAGGATTTGCTGGGAGTCTGTGTTGATCATCTGTGAGGTGCTGGACACAGTCACACTCATTGCTTAGCAGTTTGTGGTGGAATCCCTACAGGCACTACTCAAGCATCTTTTGATGTCTCCCTAATGGTTGCATTTAAAGGACTGAGCCTCCAGGAGGGGTGGCATCATGCCATTGAGAACTGGAAGCCATCAAAGACTGGAGCTCCTGTCCCCTCTCTCAAGTGCTAACATTTCTAGTAGACCTGGAGCCAGCCTGAAGAGCACAGTTATTTGTAAGGAACGCTTTCCCTCAGAACCACCTGGGCATGCTAGCAGGGGCATTCTCAAGAGCGGCCGGAGTGGTGGTCTCTCGGGCATTGTGGCATCCAAAGGGCAAGGTTTGGAGGCGAAAAGCTATGTCCGGCCTAGTCATCAAACTTCGCCAACAGGCAGCAGGTCTAGCTGGGGTCTGAGGCTCTTCACGGACCTCATCCTTCCTGGCTTTGTGCCCTTCAACTCTAGCTATTATCTCTTTGACATTGTATATGGCAGAACAGCTTGTTAGTGGAGAAAAGTTGAGAGGAGGAAGATGTGGGTAGCAGAATTCTGTTCCTTAACAGACCTAGAAGGTTCCAGAATGGGTGAGTCTAAGGGGTGTGAGCACAAGGCCTAGCTAGTCTCTGTCTCTTTTCAGGGATCCCCTTCAGCCCTGTTTCTCCAGCCATGTGGGTGTGATGTGGCTGTGGCTGTGTCTCAGTCACCTTTGATGATGGATGGGCGGAAACACAGACTGATCCTGGCTTGCAACCAGTGCCCACCACAGGGTATTGTCCCTACCCTGGTGCTTCTGGTTCTGCTCTGCTTTCGTCCTCCTGAGTAGGACTTCCTCAGTTGAGCAAACTTTCCCACAATGCTTGCTGGGAGCAGGAAAGACCTTCCTCCTGGCCTCCGTGATCTCAGTGACAGGGACCAGTTCTATAGGGTTTATGAGAGTTAGACAATTGGCCTGCTCATAGCTCACGAAAACCGGGGCCGGTATCTGAAGTTTGCACCAGATATCAATTTCTGAGTCCTTAGCAATTCACACATCTGCCAGTCCAGATCGGGTGTGATTAACCCCTTAGATCCCACCCTCACAGAAAGATTTCTGAGTTGGAGCCCTGAGGAAGAAACAGCCCTGACTGAACCCCGTCTCTGCCACTGTGGGATGGCAGGATGTGAGCCAGGGGGGAAGAGAGCTGAAGCCACACACACTGAGGTTCATCTTATCAGCTCTCCCAGAGCCCCGCACCAGGAAAGCTGAGTGACAACTTAGAATGACATGACGTCAGCATGGGGCACAAGGTGGTCATGCATGCGATGGCATAGACACTGTTTAGAAGGGGTTTTGAGAGAGATGTCCCAGACTAGGGCTGGGGAAAAGGACTGCTTGGGAGAGAAGGGCTTCTGAGTTTTGTCCTAGACACTCTCAATTCCCCTGGGCATTGGCATCTCTTGAGATGGTGACTGGCAATGTTGGGTCCTGGGTCTTGCTGCCTGATATTCTGATTCTGCAGGTCGTGGATGGAGGCAAAGAATTTGCATTTTAACTCATGTGCTCCCCTAATTCTGGAAGAGTTTCCACTCAGCCCACAGTGTTCCCATTAGGAGGTTAATGCAGCCTCGCTCTTTGGTCTGATTCTCCACATAGCGCCATCCTCATCCTTGTCCCAGCACACCACAAGCTTGTGGCTTCCTTGTCTCTCCTTGTTCCTGGGGCAGTTGGGTGACAGCAACACCCAAAGAGCCGGCGCCTCCTTCCTCATTCTAGAGATTTATTCCCCTCATAGCAAATAATAAGGACGTGGCCTTTGTATACTGGTGAACACTGAGGCGCACGGAATCAGGACACTGCCCAAGTCACTTAGAAACCCAAGAAAAGGCCAAGATTTAGTCCTCTGCCCTCTGTTACCATAACCCTCTAATGCATAGCTTGTCTCCTGCATAGACCTGGAGGCTATCAGCAAACTCAGCCGCTAGTTTCGAGGGGAGGAGACCACAGCTGAGGCTTTCTCTATTCCTGGTCAGAGTAAATAGGGGAACTCACCCATCTGGAGGACACATGCCAAGCAGGCCAGGAGCTGGGTGGACCCTTCCATGCTAACATCTGGAGACCCAGCAGCCCTCTACCCTGCCAGACTCACAGAGAACCCTCTTAGTGGGTGGAACAAAGGTAGGTGGCTGGAGCAACTGGGGAGGNNAGGGGCAGCCGAGTGGCCAGTGCTGTGAGTAGGCAGAACCCGTGCGCGTTAGTCATGGAAAACAAACGGGAAGCCCTGGCGTGAGTCTCCGGGGAAGGAACCAGAAGAAGCAGGGTCCTTGCTCTCCCCCCTCTTCATTTCCTCTCACCTCTCAATCTCCCATTCTAAAATTTTAGCATACTAGATGGTTTCGTCTCCCCCACCCTCTTCCTGTTTCTTTTCTTTTCTTTTTTTAAATATTATTTTCTGCGGAGGCTTTGTCAAAGTGTTGTGTCAAAGTAGGAACAGAGTAATGTTCCTGGGAAGTTGTCAGGATTTGGGAAGTTGTCAGGACTTGCTAGAAAAGAATTAGATGAGCATAGACTAGCAGACGGTTCTGTTTGTGACCAGAACCCTCTCCAGAGGGTCTGCATCTTAGAACAGCACTTCTGATGGTTAATGGTCATGAAGAAATCTGAAAACCACTGAAAGAAATCTCATTAAATGTAGATTCAGGTGGTCTAATTAGGCGAGTCATTTGTATTAGGAGAAGGTCAGGGCCCTTGGGAAGGGAAGGTAGGACTTCTGGAAGCTTATTTAATGTGTGTGTGTGTGTGTGTGTGTGTGTGTGCGTGCGTGCACACGCGCGTGCATGTGTGCTGATGCTGCCTGGAGGACCCACGGACCAGCAGGGACTGGAGTGTGATGGTCAGTTTCTGTTACGATGACAGACTAGACTTGGTTCCCTCTCATCCCACACAGTCACAACTGCAAGGCGGGAAGCTCATTTGAGTTCTTCCTAAGGTTGGGCAGCAGTGAGTTTGCAGCCTTGAGGGGTAAGAGACAAAATGCAATGTAGTTTGTGAAATTCCTGCGAGACAAAGGCTTGTGGAGATTATGTGAGCCACGGCTCTCATGACTTCAAACCATCAGTGTGGCAGGATGACCACAGTGTGCTCCTAAGAGACTGTCATAGTGGTGGTTTGGTTTCCCCAAGGGTGAGTGGGAGCTTCGCCTTCCTAAGTGAATTCCCAAGAGCTAGTATGAAACATGCCCATGGTCTTCTCTGGATTTCATTTGCCTTTTTCATCCTCAGTGCAATTCTATTCCAAATCTGAGCACTGGGGAGAGATGGTCTTTAGGAAATCTATATTGTTAACTGAAAGAGAGAGAGAGAGAGAGAGAGAGAGAGNTTAGGAAATCTATATTGTTAACTGAAAGAGAGAGAGAGAGAGAGAGAGAGAGAGCGAGCTGGGACATGAACGTGCTGGTGTCAGAAACATGCCCTCTGCCTGGGGCTTTACAGCTACATATAAAAACTAAACCCATCCTTTCCTCTTTCTCCATCTTCCTGTTCTTTTCCCTCTCTCCCTTCTCTTACCTTTCCTCAGCATCTCTGTCTCTGTCTTTATCAACTCTTGTTTGTTTGCTCATTCCTTGCCTCCCATCCCAGTGGTACCACAGTAAAGTCCATGCTGACCACTGCTTGAAGGCCAATGTTTGGGGAAGCAATTAGTGGGAAGGAATCAGGCTTATTCAAAGGTTGCTGGAAGGAGATGGACAGGCTCCTTGTCAAAGCTCCACCTGTGGGATTTAGGAGTGCAAAGGGATTCTGTAGGGAGGAAAGGGAAGGGCAGGACCCTGAGTGGGGTCTCCATCACTCAGGGCATGTCTCTTGTTTCTTCTTCTTCTCAACACATCATAATGGTCTTGCATCTCCTGGAACCAGCTCCTGTAATTCTTTTTAGCACGGCGTATCATGTTTCTGCAGGCTAAGACATGGTCAATTTCTATGCTTTCTCTTAGTGGATGCGCGGAATTAGAGATGGACGAGAGGTGTTACAAGGGTCGCCGGAAACTTTCGGTTCTGTAAAGTTGACGTGTCAGTTAACATCTTAACCATTTTGGTGATCTTATCTCTAGGATTTAGAATGCTGGGCAAAAGGGAGAGAGTGACGTAAAAGGCTTAGGAAAGGGCAAGAACCTTAGTGGGAGGGCAAAGCCGGTAAACTCTGCCCAGGACAACTCCCCAAAGGAGTGGTTTTGCAATACCAGGGCTTCTGTTATCACAGTAGGCCAGGTTTATAACAAGAGTTCTTAAGAAACAATAAATAGGGTAGAAGTTTACCTGGCTAGGTATCTTTCCAAATTTGGTCTGGGTGTCCAGTGCTCAGTCATGGGTGTGTGTGGAAAAGCATAGGCATACATGTAAGCACATGTATGAAGTATATACACATAGTAACTGCTTCGCCAAATGGTGTTTCTATTTGTATTACTGGACAATAAGCTGATGCCGCCTTCTCTTAGTCTCTTTGTGACTGGGCTAGGATCTGCAAGACTTGCTTCTTGAAGGGCAGTGTTCAGGAGACAAGAATTAGCAGGAGGAACCAAGTTTGTTCTGACCCTGAAGTGACGGAAGGTCATAACCCACCCTTACAGCTCTCTCCAGGGGAGCTTGGAGGTACCCAGGGCTTTTCTAGGGAGGGAAAAGAGTTGTACCCCAGGGTGGCTGTCTGGAGAGCAGGCCTTCGTCACCTAGCATGTGTCTCCTTTGTTCTTCTTTGGGACACTTCAGTGGCCTTCCACCCCTTGCTGTTAGCTCCTACAGCTCTTTTT
>LOEQ01001230.1:722015-741382 GCA_001685075.1 Bramus lutescens
TTTGGACAGGATGTAGCATTGATTGCTGAGCACAATGAAGGAGGGCTGAGCTGTGATAGCACCCACAAGGCCAGGGCTCCTAGCCATGTACCGATGACTTAGGCCCAAGGCAAGATCAAGTTCAAATTCCCTGGCAACAGATTGACACCTAAAGAAATGGGGTTTTACCAACACGAATATGGGATGATCGGAAGACGTGGAAGTTGAGGGGCCACTCATCTCCAGTGGCTTTGGGGTCAAATAAATCTCCAGTTGTGATGGCCATGATGGCTTGGCTAGTTGTGAATCCTGGCTACTGGGCTCTGGGGTTCCCCAAAGGTACCCCATGGACTTCTCTTTAGCCTAGAGTGGGGGACAGTGCAAATTTGAGACACAAACATTTGGTGGAAAACAAAGTCCTTTGGGTCCCTTTGGGCGACATAATCAGCCAGTTATGTGTACTGTCAAGGAGGCTGCCCAAGCGGCCATTGAATACTATAGCTCTTCGTGGATAGACATAGACTTCTCTGCAAGTCGAACCTCACATCGGTTTATATGCTGGATATCGTCAGGTTCATAGAACAGAACACCAAAGGCAGGCCTATACGAAGGTCACCAGATGTTCCAGTTACCTGGCACTTAACATCTTAGACACTTAGGCGGGGCTTCACGCTAGAATTTCGAACCTCTCAAAAAGGGATTAGGAAAGGGTGGAAGGGCAAAGGAAGGGAATGTAGCAGCATTGCCAGGGACAACTCCCCAAAGGAGTGGCCCTCAGCACCTGGGCAGGCACGTTCCTGCTTTACTGGTAGGCTGACGGTGTAACTCACTGTCTGGGGCAAATGTTGAATTGTAAGGATACCCTGCCATAGTCATGAACTGAGACTGTTCTGGAAAACTAGCCTGTTCTTGTCTTTTCCTAGAGTTTCGTGTATGGATGTACTTCCTGCAGAGTGTCTGAAAGGTTTTCTGGATCTGCACACAAATTCTTGGGGTAGGCACGGACAGCAGAAGGGCTAAGGTGACATAAATCCATGTCTTCTTTAGGAGGGCTCCACCTGCCATTTTATGACTTAGAGGTGACGCAAAAGACATAAGCATTCAATAGAATCTGTGCTTCAGATTTTTATTTTTTAATCTTCTCTTAGGCTAGCATTTTGTAGCGTGATCACCTTTCAAGACACTGGACAGAGGGAGGCAGGGAGACCATAGTTCCTTCACAAGTCAGTATCACAAGGAGTGCCACCTCGGTGTGTGACATCTCTCTCCACTGTAGCTCAGGAGATTGGAGTATTGAATGAAGCTTCGACTTACCATGGGCTTGTCAGGATGTAACCCCGACATAAAGGAGGGACATCATCGTTTCATATCAGAGTATCAGTTACCCAAAGCAGGCCTGTTCTCTCTCTTTCTACCTTCTGCTGCCTCAGTTTCTCCTGGAGTCACTTTGGGGTGGGAGGATGGAGATGTATGTGGTAGGGTCGGGGAGAGGAGGAAAACGGATGCTGGCATCTTGCGGCCCAGGGAACAGGTAAGAGAACATGTGCCCTGGAGGCCATGGTGATTTACATGCCCTGTAAAGCTGTGTGTGCCGCAACCGGCTGAAGGGTAGGCGGTACACCTGTGCCAGCGCCCAGGCGGAGGTAAGGAAAGGTTGGAACGTGAAAGAAAAGCTTGGTTCTGGGTGCTTAGGCTGCTCTCAGCCAGGAGCTCTGAAGCGGGTTGAACCTGGAGAAGGTGAAGCTCCAGACAACCTGGGCCAGAGAAACCGAAGCAAGTTCAGGAGCGGCGGGTGGGCTGTAGGGACAAAGTAGACAGCAAAGGAGCTGGTTGAGTCGTGAGGTACTGGTTCAGGGCTTCAGCTGGTGTGTTTAGTCTTACCCCAACTAGGCAGGGCAATGGCTCCATGCAGCTACTCAGCACTAGATCAGACTCAGGTGGCTAGAAAGTTAGGTTTCTGCTTGGGGAAAGGCCTCAGTGGGCAGGACTTTCTCTGATATAAACATTGGGACTTGAGTGCAGGCCCCTGGGTCAAGCTCTTGGGCACGCCTAGGCTGGGAGCAGGGGCAAAACTGAGGATTTCGAAGTTGGGATAAACAAGGCCTCAGCCTCTGGCTGGCTTCTGAGGGTGTTCCAGCCATGGCTTGTCAACATTTCCCCTTTTGTGGAAGTGCTATTTTCAGCTTTCCCTATCATTTTTTCCCTTCACCTTATTGGTCACAGAAGAAGGCTATGGTGAACACAGCCCCACACCAGACAGTGGAGGAACCAGCTGTCTGGGGCAAATGTTGAATCGTCAGGATACCCAGCCATAGTCGTGAGCTATGTTCTGGAAAACTAGCCCGTTCTTGTCTTTTTCTAAAAGTTTTGTATGTGAAATCTACTGTAGTAGTTACACAGATACTGTGGGAAACATCTTATTCTATGTAAAAAGACACAGTCTTTCATTCTGAGTTCCATCTGTGTGGAATATATACATTCTGCTCTTTTGACTGTGTGTATGTGTACGTTTGTGTGTGTGTGTAGGCCGGAGTTTGATATCAGGTATCTTTCTTGATCACCCTCCACTTTGAATACTGAGTCACGGTCTCTCACTGAGCACAGTGCTTTCTTATTTAGCTAGTCTGACTATCCACTTGCCCTGGGGATCTCCTGTCTTCTCCCACATACTGGGGTTACAGGTGAGCTTCCACATCTACCCAGCATTTATGTGGGTGCTGGAGATCCAAGATCTGGTCCTTATATTTGCACAGCAAATGCTTTATCCAGTTAACTGTCTCCCAACTATGAGATTCAAATTTCAATGAAGTAACAACATAGGTTCAAGAGTTTCGACAGAAAGACTGAGGATGTAGTTCAGATAGTGGAGTTTCTGAATAATGTACATGAAGCCCCAGGTTTGATCTAAATATCATATAAAATTGGTGTGGCTAGGAAAACATGGCCCATTGAATCAACTAAGCAGGGCCACATGGGCTCACAGAGACTTAACTGGCAAGCATGGGGTCTGCATTTATTCATTTTATTTTTTATTTGCCTGCATGTATGTCTGTGTACCACATGTATGCTTAGTGCCCACTACAATTGTGCTGAGTGGTGGTGGCGCATGCCTTTAATCCCAGCACTTAGGATGCAGAGGCAGGCAGATCTCTGTGAGTTCAAGGCTAACCTGGTCTACAGAGTGAGTTTCAGGACAGGCACCAAAGCTACACACAGAGAAATCCTGTCTTGGAAAAAAAAAGTAAAAAACAAAAAAAACCTCCAAAACAAAAAAAAAATCCCACACTTGCATAAAAATGCTATCATTGAGACTCTAGAAACTCTTCGATCTGATTAAATGCTTTTAGCAATGGGGTAAGATAAAAAAATCAGTTTATAAAATGTGGTAACTTTTCTATGCACCAATGATCAACTCACTGAGAAGGAAGTCACTAAAAGCATGCCTTTTACAATAGCATAAAAATAACTTAGACAAGAAATAAAAAGAAAGAAATAAAAGATATACAAATATAAAAGGGAGAAGTTTAATGTCCTTGTTTGCAGATGACATGATCTCGTACTTAAAAAAACCTTAAAGATGTGGGAAACCTCCCCTGGAGCTGTGTGTCACTGGGGAGGGTCCAAGAGACTCCCAAAGCAATATAGGCAATTGCCATTTCCCTTGGCTGCCTCTGAGAACTTGAAGGCAAAGCTTTATTGCTGCAGATATGCACACATTGAACACAGAATTTGGAGAAATAGACCTGGAGCTGACCTGAAAGCTCTTCACTGAGGACTGTC
This sequence comes from Bramus lutescens, assembly GCA_001685075.1. NCBI lineage: Eukaryota > Metazoa > Chordata > Mammalia > Rodentia > Cricetidae > Bramus > Bramus lutescens. The sequence goes on from LOEQ01001230.1 coordinate 725,775, forward strand.
TCTCATAGTGCCAGGAGGAGCTATGCCAACTGCCAAGGGAGAACGGCAATCAATATTCCCACCCAGCTCTAATGCCTAAAAGCCCCAACACTGACTCACCTGGCAGGGTACGGTGCAATAGTGGCACATTTATCTTGGGGTTAATCAACAGCTCTCTAATTGGACTTAAGGCCCCACTCAATAAGAGAGGATTCCTACCTTGGAATGGAAATTTAATCAGCTAGATCCTAGAGAAAGCATAGATCTTAGAGAGGAACCAGCTACTACTATGTTCCTAAAGCAATACAGTTCCTAACTGTATTCAAAATACAGTTGTTCTTTATCCCCACAGATAAGTATAGTTCTCACCTCATCAAAGAAGCTTCTTTTTACAGCAGATCAAGACCACGCCTGTAGTCTACAACTGGCCCAAATGCAGAGAAAGGTGACTCTAGGGTGCCCATCCCCAACTGATACATCTACAAGGCAGCTTCTATATCTACGGCTCAGGGAACATCCTGAGGGAGAGTGCAGAAAGATTGTAAGAGCAAGAGGATCAGGATGTTTGCTGCTAGGTAGTGTCTTCTGGAAACGATAGTGGAAATGCACCCACAAAATCTCAACAATATGGTTGCCTAAGCAAGACCACCATAATGAGAACACTAGTTAGCACGCCAATATGGGTGGGTATCTTCATAAGGCTCCTTTCTTAGGTTGAGAGCTACAGGCAATCCATGGCTTCTGAGAAAGCGAAACCCAACCTTCTCCAGGGATGAGCAGCCCTCTGTTAGGTTATTCAATCCCAAGTGATCAGACCTTAAACTATGTACATAAGAGCAATGCTAAGTGCATACAGGAGATGTGTGTGGATCCCAGAACCCATGTAAAACGCGAGACAGAACTAACTCCACAGTCATCTTCTGACCTCACAGAAGCACGGAGGCATGTGTGCCCTGTTCCCACAGCATGCAGACACACAGAGTAATAACACATAAAACCCAACAACAACAACAGAACCGGAAGTTCACCAAGGGAAGGAAGGGAGCCATTGGATCAGGGAGAGCCATGGGGAAAGGAAATGAATGGAAACAGAATATTAAGACAGGATAAAACCCAACACTCCACACGTTGACCTAAAATCTGTTAGTACAAATCTTTAGTTTCCAACTTAGATTGGGGCACACTCCTATAATTCAAGCACCAAGGGGGCTGAAGCTGGAGAATTGCAATTCTGAAGATAGTCTGGGCTATGTAGTAATTTTAAGGCCAGCTTGGGGTTAAAGCTTGATAGCAAGACCTTATTTTGAAAAAAGAAAAAAGGAAGGAAGGAAAAAAAAAGTGAGGCAGTGGTAGTGCACGCCTTTAACCCCAGCACTTGGGTGGCAGAGGCAGGCAGATCTTTGAGTTCTAGCCTAGTCTGGTCTACAGAGTAAGTTCTAGGACATCCAGGACTACACAAAGAAACCCTGCCTGTCTCAAAAAACAGAAACAAATGAAGACTAGTTTCTCTTGCTTTACACATTAATAAGAAACAAAGTCTCTGACAGAACAGAAAGAGAAGTGCTCCGGGTGGGGAAACCTGTCTGTAACCCAGAGCTTCTGAGACTAAGGCAGAAGGATCATGAGTTTGAGGCCAACCTGGGCTACATAATGAATTTTCATCTCAACCAACCAAAACCAAAATTGCGGATTAATATTTGATGGTAACTTAAGAATTAAAAATTCTTCAACAAAATACCACACTTCACCTAGTGGAGTAGCAAATGCTTGATGGAAACCTTGCAAGAAGACTTGAGGTGGGAAACAGAACGTGAGCAGCAGAGGCAATGTAACCACATCAGCTGTGAAGGAGGTATGGGCATCTTCAATCATGGGTACGATGTGTCTTTCTTGTCCCCTAGAAGCTCGACTTAATTTTCTAGATGTTCTTATGTAAGTGGCAAAATATCGGTATTAGAATCTTCTTCCTAGTATTGTTTTACTGAGGATTCAGAAATCTCAACGCTACAGTGGTCTTTGGGGCTGAACTATGTCTTTATTCCTTAGCTCCAATTCCTTTTAGCTCTCTTTCCAGAGTCCTCCACCATCTTGCGGCAATATAGTTGGTCCAGATCCTTGTTTTGTTCTTCAGGCCAGAAAACCTGGGGTCTCCAGTCAGGCTAAGCTGCTTGTTAGGGCATTGACTGTAGCTTTCTCTCTGGCAAAAAATCCTTTAAAAAAAAGTGGGAAACCCACCTCATACTATTTCCTTCCTCCAAGTGTCGACTTCCCTACAGCGTTTGCCTGCTTTTGAATACACCCCAGGGCCCATGCCACCCCACTCCTATCCCCGAGTGTGTAGCTACCCAGGGCCCAGGCCACCCCACTCCTATCCCAGAATGTGTAGCTACCATCTCCAGGAAACTGGTGCAGTCAGGGATTACTCAGCTACACTCAGACGGAACTCAGTTCATATACTGATTTCATTTTATTTTACTTTTTGAGACAGGTGAGGCCACGCAGATCAGGCTGACCCTGAACTCAACATCTTCCTCTCCAACTTCTTGAGCACTGGGGTTACAGGTGTGCATTGCATCCAGCTCAGATCCTGATTTTTTTTAAAAGAATTATTCAATTCCTTTGTGTGTGTGTGTGTGTGTGCTTGTGTGTGTATGTGTGTGTGTGTGTGTGTATGTGTGTAGGTCAGAAGACAGCCTGCTCTTTCTGCCACCACGTTTCCATCTCCCATCTCTCTAGGATTATGGAGGCAGGCCACCTAATCCTACCTATGGGTTTGGAGGACCAAACTCAGGCTGTCAGGTTTGGATGGCAAGCACTTTAACCCACCCAGGTTCTGATAACCCCCCCGATCACCCCTGAGATGGATCAATACAATACCACGCAGTGAAATGTTCTGGATCCATCAGATATTCCATGACAGGTCACTGCACTGAAAAATGCCCCCAGTGGTGGGTTTTCAGATACAATGTGTGGCTGGTGGGAGATTTCTGCCATTGCTTTTCAAATTCCAACACTCTTTCCCTCTCTAGATAAGAGAAAATAATGGCTGTGTATACAAACACAGTGACTCATGGTGAACAAAGCCAGCCCCCATGACGTGACTCACGGTGACTTAGGAGACTGGAGGAAGTGACCAAGCGATCAGGCTAATGTCTGGCTGTGAGCTGAATAGATTTATAACAAACGGACTCTGATTTGGGAAAGGTATGACCTTGATTTATTTACCTGTTCATTGGGCATCATCGCTGGCTCACTCTTATTTACCTTCACGAGGGCACAAGATCCTAGGATGCGATTAGAAATGAGCAAATGAGGACACCCCCGAGTCAAGCCACTCAGTCACGCAAGCGAGGCTGGGGCTAGACAATGGAAGGAGGTTCTAGGACCATGGGGGGAAAGGTTAGAAGTTCTGAGTACCATTGGGCCGTACTATGTTTACATCTCCTATCAGGGGTTAATGGAGTGGGGTTGGCTACTTGTGAGTGGCTAGAGGGACCTGGGTTTCAAAGCTCTGTGCCAGCATTTAAGAGCTTTGAGGCAGTTAAGAAGACCCCATTAAAATAACACCGTTCTCTTCTGAATAACACTCTGGCTATAGCTTATGCTCCTGAAGGACCATTCTTGTTCCATAAATCTTTAGGGATGAGCCAGTCTGCCTTATCAGCCCTCATCACAGGAGTGCCATGCAGGTCAGGAGTCAGGAATAGGGGAGAATAGGTTTTGGAGAGTGAGACCCTGCTCTGCTCATCATCAATCCTCTACCATTGAGCTAAAGGTTAGATAAGACCTAGAAAGAATTCCTGTTGAGCGTGCTCCTGGTGAGGAACCTGCCTTTAGCTGGCAGTCAGGTGCTTGGAGGTCAGGTGTGCTCACATCTTCCCCTGGGAACTGAAGTTGCTACCCAAAGTTCTGGAAGCTGGGTTTCCTTCCCTGGACTAAGCCTGCCTCAGCTATACTCATTGAGCTCAGAGGGAAGCACGTTGTCCGACACCCACTTGTCTTGAGGATTAGGGTCTTGTGGTTAAAACGGTTCAAGAACAGAAGAGCTTAGGGGATGAGAAAAGAGCCAGGCAGAATAGCACAGGCCTATAATCCTAACACACAGGAAGCCTGAGACAGAAGGACCGTGAATTCAAGACCAGCCTTGCGACTGTCTCAAACCAAACCAACCAACCAAAGTACTTCTCCACTTCACTCCCAAAGGGGCCAAAGGAGGGGAAATAAAGCAAATGCAGTGTAAGAGAGGGTGTGATCTAAAAATCATAAACATGGGATTCTAAACCAGCATGGTAGCATTCCTCTGTAATCCCAGCATCCAGGAGATATAAGCAAGAGGATCAAGAGTTCAAGGCCAGTCTGGGCTACAAGAAATCCATGAACTTTTAGAGAAAGAGTGATATAGATATCTCGTTCAGGGCTGAACTTTCCGCAGGCTCTTATTCTTTGCACATGGACCTATTGTGGTTCTCTGTGTTAATCATACCATTTGCTGGAAAATGAAACTTCTTCTATGAGACTTGAGAGAATCATTCATCTATGGGTATAGTAGTAAGTCATTAGGAGCTGGTTTAGCACTGTGCCCATTTAACAGAATAATAATAGTAGGGCTCTCCCCTAGGGCCTATGACCTGCTTAGTTACAGGTTCATTTGGGCCCTGATAATGGTGCCAGACACGGGTTTTATCTTGTGGAGTGGTAATTAAATCCAATCAGAAAGTGATTGGTCGGTGTAGTAAGGAGGCCGCTAGTTAGTTCCCAGCCACTTAGCCCCGAAATAATCACACAGAAACTGTATTAATTAAATCACTGCTTGGCCCATTAGCTCTAGCTTCTTATTGTCTAACACTTACATATTAATTTAACCCATTTCTATTAATCTGCGTAACGCCACATGACTGTGGCTTACCAGCTAAAGTTCCCAGCATCTGTCTCCAGTGGGCTACATGGCTTCTCTCTGATTCTGCCTTCTTCCTCCCAGCATTCTGTTTAGTTTTTCCCCACCTGAAGGCTCAAGACAGTTTCTTTATTAACCAATGGTAATCACAGCATGCAGAGGGAAATCCCACATCAGGTTGGGGCTGGAGGGATGGTTCAGTGGGTAAGGGCACTGACTGCTCTTTCAGAGGACCCAGGCCTAATTCCTGTCTGTAACTCCAGGACCTCTGACACCCTCACACATACATGCAGACAAAACACCAATGCAAATAAAGGTAAATAAAAATTAAAATAAAGAAAGAGATTGGATATTCCTATGATGTCAATGCTGCTACTGTGCTAGTGGGCATGCCTTTCCAGGCCAGTCATTGCTGTGGCTTGTGGGGTTCATAGCTAGATAAGGCTAATGGTTCCTTTTCTCCACTGATAGCGTGCATACATGTTCCAGTGTTATGAAAGCTAGCCAGCGGGGGTGAGGTTTCTCGGTGCTTGACTTCTCCATGTTCAATGACTTAAGTATGTGGTGTCTTCAGCAACGGGTTCTACTGTCAAGTTCTAAGTTCTAGAGAACAGACAAGAGCATTGGCAATATTCTGGAGTGCCTCAGTGTCTGACACCTCACTTGACCAAACTCCAAAACAGGTAACTCGTTCATGGCAGTGGGCTTTTTATACATTAGCCTGTATTATGCAGAAGGGGTGTTATTGCTCTATGATAAGGTAACTTCATTTTAACACATGTTCTCTCTTTATGTAGAATAATATTCAGGTTTCCATATGAAGTTTTTGAAAGATCCTTGGTATCCTGTATCTTTTCCTGAATTCCTTCCTCTATCCTGCCCTCCCATTCCCTCACCCCAGTTTAATCCTTCCTGTTCCATTATTCTCCTTTAAGCTGTTATACAGCTATGTTCTGTCTCTTGTGTTGAAAGCCCAGTCTCCACTAGTAATAATTTTAAGAGCTCTTAATAATTTCTTGACCTCAATAGACATTCCAAATGAAACACACATATATGAATATTCAAAGCTAACATCCGCAAATGAGAGAAACATACAATGCTTGTCTTTCTGGTCTGGGTTACTTCATCCAGCCTTATTGTTTCCAACTCAATTTAATTGCCTATAGGTTTCATGATTTCATTTTTCCTATTGACTGAATAAACTAATTTGCTTCCTTTTTTGATAAACAGCATGACCCAAAACAACTTGGGGAGAGGAAAGGATTTATTTGTCCTATACTTGAATGTCATAGCCATCACTCGAGCAGGAACCTAGAGGCAGGAACTGAAGCAGATGCCATGGAGGAACTTTCTGGTTTGCTTACCTGCATCTGTACCCAGAGATGATACTGCCCGCAGTGAGCTAGACCCTCCTGCATCACTCTGTAATCAAGAAAAAGCCTCACAAACCCACTCACAGGCCATTCTGACGTAGGCAGCTTCTCAGTCGAAGCTTCCCTCTTTGCGGGTGTCATTCAGGCAGAGCCATCACAGCACACACAGTGGAATTTTAGACCATAAACAAGGATGAAGAGATGTTCTTTTCAGGAAATGGAGCTCATATTAAAAGAAATGTGTCAGACTCAGAATGGCAAATTCCATGTTTTATTCTCATATTTGGGGAACCTAAATTTTATAGAGAGACATAAATCATGTATACATATGACGTGAAACTGGAAGCAAGGCTGGAAGAAGGAAAGGGAGTCCATAGGGTGAATAAGGTACACAATATGTTTGAATGAAAATGTGTTTATTAAACGTATATAACATATATAATAAGTGTACACCAGGACCTTAGATTTAACACTATACTGATAGGGTTTTCTCCAGGAGGAAAAATAAAACATGTAACTATCATTTTATTCCTTTATTTTAATAAAAAATAGCTGTAAGGCAGTGTCGTATGGCCCAGGTTGGCCTCAAATTTATTATGTAGCCAAGACTGGTCTCAAAGCACGAATACGTCTGCCTCTGCCTCTGCCTCCCTGGTGGTGGGGATACAGGTGAGTTATTATGCTCAGTTACCAGCATCTTTGTAAATGACATCCTGCCTAAGGTGTGTGCCTATTTATGTGCAGATTCTGTGTATCTAAGCCATTCTCACTTGGAAGTTACTTGGGGGTTCTCAACCTTCCTGGCGTCGTGACCCTTTACTACAGTTCCTCAAGGTGTGGTGACCCCCAACCATTAAATTATTTTTGTTGCTGCTTCACATCTGTGATTTTGCTACCGTTACAAATCATAATGTAAATATCTGTGTTTTCTGATGGTCTTTCGGGGATCACTACCCACAGCTTGAGAATAACTGCTTTATGTGAATCTGAAATATGCATGCAGAGCAAACAACCAGGAAGACTGACCAGAGTAAGTTCCTCATCCACAGACAAGCTGTCTGCCTCTAAAGCCATTCCTCCTGCCCATTACCACCCCAGGTCTCTACTTTTAAGTCATTTGTCTCCCCCATCATTATTTCCTTCTATTTGGTCCAGTTGGCATTTCCACCAACACTAGGTGGAACTTCGGGTTATCTGAGAAGTTATTTGTGGTCTGGAAAGTCCGTTTTGTTGCTGTGATCACAAGGAAAGTCATACATCCCCTTGACTCCCTGCCCCAAATCAGAACTAGTCTTGGATTTGTTTTCAAAATAATGGCACCGTTAACTGTCATAGGAGTATCCACAAACCCGTGGATCACAGCTTTTGATCTCAGTGCTTTGTGTGTGTCATGTGACTCAGGGGGGCAGAGACTATGGCTCAGAAGGAATAAGGAACTCGCTTAAAGGTAAACAAGGTGGTGGGAGGCAGACGCAAGCGAAAGCCATGCTGTGTGGAGCCCCAGTCTTTTATTCTTGCCACGCAGCACAGAACTTCAAAGGTGAGTGAGAAATTACAGCCAAATGGTGAGATTTTTGCCTTCTGGGTATTCAAGGGTTCCTCAAGGGGCGTGGTGGGCTGACCCTGATGGAGATTTTGGCTTTACCATCTGGGTGCCCTGCTACTGAGCTTGAGGGCAGCAGACAACTAGTTACGCAAGGTTTTATCTCTGAAGGACAAGTCTTCCACAATTCTGATGCAGGCAGAAATTCTGCAACAGTGCCACGTCGTTCTAGCCTGTAGGACCCCAGCAGGGTCACAGTCCCCTTAAACTGAGGCAGTGCAGCCAAGCAGAAAGTTTCCGTAGGTGTCACTTTGTCCCAGTTTCGCCATCTGGGCTACAGGATCCTGGGGACATGACTTCCCTAAGCTGAAACGGTGAAGTTCTACTGTTCTGAGAAAACAAGATACTTGACCATCTTGGCACTGGACTTCAACCTAGGACCTCATGAATTCTAGGCAAACATCCCACCGCTGAGCTACATTTCAAGCCCACAAAATTGAATATCATTGAACAGCTGAGCTAGCACGAACATAGACTGGGTAGCCGCAGAGGTAAGACGGTACAAGTGCTTATCTGTGTACCGTTTCTTCCTTCCTTTGTTCTTCTTTCTGTTTAATGATCTTACCTTCTTCATTGCGCGTCACTTTTTCGCCCTGCCCTCCTTTTTATGGTTCCTGTCCTCTGGCCATGTTTTTACATGATATATAATGCCACAGTTGTGTATATGTGTTTATTTAGTATGTGAATATGTATTCATCTACACAAACATTTACAGATCCAGTATTTGGGAATTAGCCACTTACTAAGACAGATTGAGTTATGAAAACTTGACAAGGGCTTGGTTTTGTACACCAACAAGCTTCCTGGAGATCCCTTTAAGGCTGGTGTTGCATGTTATTTTAGTCTGTTTACTGTTGCTATAGTGATACACCTGAGACCAGGTAGTTTTTAAGGACTAGAGACTTGTGGTGACTGGATACATGTGGTAAAGAAGAAACACACAGGGCTGCTTTTCCTTGAAGTAGTCTCCTCTGCTGGTACCTAGCTTGGTCCCCTGAATGACCTAAACGTCTCTTAAAAGCCTTAGTTCCTACACCACCACAATGGCAATCTAATTTCAACAGAAGTCTTGCTGCAAATCATATAATTATATATCTGCCTCTTTCTTTTGAATAATGGCAATTATCCCATGGCCTGGTTACACCAAATTTTATTCCATTATTTCTCTACTAATGGCAAATTTATTTGTTTCTATTTTTACCACTCTATGAACAAAGGCAATAATAAATGTTCCAAGACTCATGTCTAATGTGCAGGAAATCTTTTTTATACAGTACTTTTATTTATTCCTTGAAAATTTCATACACACATACATTTTATTTTGATACATCCCTCCGTCATCCTCTTCCAACTTACCCCAGGACCCACCAATTCATCTTCCTCTCAACTTCATATGTTCTCACTGTCCTTAGCTCTCAGAATCCACTTAGAGCTGACCAGTTTTCAGTTAGCAGCTCTATACCCATAAACATAATTATCAAGAAGGTAATTTGACAACATGATCATTTAGCACAGCACACCCTAGAGTGTCCCTCTAGGGCCTATGACCTTCCAGTCAAGGGCATTTGACCCATTTTATGGTATCAGACACGAAACTTCTCCTGTGGCCCACACCTCATGTCTAAGCGGAACGTGGTTGGTTACCTGACAACAGCCATGGCACTATTGCACCAGTGGTCACACCTCACCTGAAAGATCAGTACTGTAGCCTTCAGGGTCTAGCACTGGATACAGCCATAGGTGTCTTTCCTTACCCAGGCGCCCGCACAACACTTTCCAGCTCTTTCAGTACTAGCCAGCAAGTTTACTGGCCAGGTTAATTCTGAATTCTCAATGTCCTGCCACCAAAGTTTATAGTATCCTCAGCAATGAGATCTTACCATTTAGTTATGGTGAACAAATGAGAGACGGAAACAGCCTGTGGTTTTTGGGGGGTGCCTCTGAGACCTCCCTACCAGCAACTCAGAGAGAGTTATTCCATGCCTGGTGCGGAGATTCCCATCAAATAACCCAGATCTTTGCGAACATTGTTGTTATTCAGCCATGCAGGGCACCTCTGCTCAAGCTTCCCCTTTCAGATTTTAAAACCAGCTAATAAATTAGTAGATTTTCACAAAACGTCTCATGCAGCCCTAGTTTTGATTTTTTACCTCTAGCCCCTTGCTATCCTCTAGCCCCCTGCCCTCATCTCCATTTAAACCTTTAACCTGGAATTTTCCCCACCCTGTTCTTTCATGTTACCCGTGTCCTGCTATCCCTTTTAGTAGCATTTTTATCCCCCTGAGTTGCAAGATTGTAGGTTTTTTAATGCATCCTTCATTTTGGTTAAGTCTTCCTCCACCCACGGCGGAAATCTTATTTCTGTAGGAAGTATGGTCAGAAATGGGACTGTTAAGCACCAGGTGTCTTTCTAAAGTGGTTGGGACTTTGCATTTCCACTGTGTATAAATTATAGATACAATTTCTCTACATACATACACACACATACATACACACTGTGTAATAATAAACACAACTTTTAAAAAAAAACTAATACTAATGCTTTTCAAACTATTCCATAAAATAGAAAAGAAAGGAATGCTACCAAACTTGTACTGAATTTCCATGGCAAAATCAGATAAACACAAAACAAGACACAAAAAGGAAATTGCAGACCAATTTCCATGGTGAACATAGATGCAAAAATTCTGTCCTGCTTTCTGTTGTGTTTTCTGTGTCTGCTTGTCAGTTCCATCTTTCTTGGGGAGAAACCCTGAGTGTGTGGGTCCTAGTGGGAGGAGGCAAAAGCTCACATTCCTCTTCTCTCTACCTGGTTAGCTCAGGGTCAGGTGGAGGATTCCACCTGAACTGTGAGCCTGGGAGGGATGCACTGGGACTCCTCACTGAAGGTGGAAAGGAATTGGGTGCCCTCTGGGTCTGCGCTGTCACCTGGTCTCCCTTAGTCTGCTTGCCACACCTGGTCGCCCAGCCTTTCTGTTCTTTGTCATTTTTTTTTTGACTCAGTTAGTCAGAGTTGACTTTTATTATTGATAAGAGCTATGATTTGTTGACAGTGTTATTCCTGCGCTCCACTCTTCTACCCCCTGTCGGTCAGAGGCCTACTGAGGCTGCCCTGATTTTTATTATTGATAAGAACTATGATTTGTTGACGGTGTTATTCCTGCRCTCCRCTCTTCTACYCCCTGTCGGTCAGAGGCCTACTGAGGCTGCCCTGATTTTTATTATTGATAAGAACTATGATTTGTTGACGGTGTTATTCCTGCGCTCCACTCTTCTACCCCCTGTCGGTCAGAGGCCTACTGAGGCTGCCCTGCCCTCTGCCCTTTGAGGACATTGGCCAGCACACAGATGCCATCTATTCTTTCCTCTCAGGAGAGAGGGGCTGTCCAGAGTCTGACGAGAAGCTTCCATCTTGGGATGCATTCACAGCTGATTTCTTGTCACAGAGGCCTGATGTGACTTGCTGAAGAGCAGGAGACAGTGGCTGTCCTCAGCTCAAACTGGCTTCCCCAGAGAAGGGAGAGCATTGTGTGGAAGAGTCAGAGGACCTCAGAGAGTCAGGGGATCACTGGGGATTTCCCAGAGGGTCTTTCAAAGTGCTGCTTGTCTCTCTCGAGTTATGCCCCCTGTTGTGTGTCCTATTTCCCGTAATTTATCAAGTATTACTTAGAGTAAGCTTAAGGCCACTTAGATGTGTATTAGAAAATGACAAGTCAAGCTGGTCTTTGGTAAACGTGTGCCTGTAATCCCTATACTGGGGGACGAGGGGTGGTAGGTGTGTCTTGTCACTCGCATGCGGGAATCCTCGACTCTGATGCCACACTTGAATTCCTCAGGGAATCTGTGAAGCTGTGTGGTTCTGGGGAGCTCTGTTGCCTTTGTGCCAACTCCAATGATTAGAGCCTTCTCCCCAGCCATCAGCCTTCCCTTCTTTAATTTTTGATCATGTCTGAAAATACCTTTACTGGCCTATCTGGGCACTTGCTTCATAAGTCATGTTCATTATGGACTTTGGGATATTTTTTTACACTAGCCTTAGAATTTAAGTCTTAACTTTCAAAGTGCCTCCTTCTAATTTTGGATTGTCATTAATTTTGGAACATATATATGTAGTTATAAAATCAATATATATTTACTATAAAAGACAGAAATGCAGAAATGCCCAAAAGAGAAAAAAATGTAAAATAATGTAATTCCCCCACTCAAAGAGAAATATTTTAACATTTTTTATTAGTTTTGAGGTTATAAGATAATTATATTTCTCCCCCCCCTTTCCTTCCCCCAAACTCTTTCAGATACCACTCCCTTCTCTCCTTCACATTCATGACCTTTTTTCATTAATTGTTTATGTATGGGATGTTTTCTTTCTTTCCCCTGTATTTATCTGTTTGTCACCGTACTTTACGATCTACTTACCCAGGAGGGGAGAGATCACTGCCTTCCAAAGTTAACCTTCCCAGGCTTTAAGGAATTGTTTTTGCTCAGAACCGGGCACTGCAGAAGCCATGTTGCTCTCTCCTTCTGTTGTCTCCGTTCCGTAACTGCCTTGTCCATGACTATGATTTTAGCAGGACCTGACCCATGACGATCTTTGCTCTTCAGCATCTCTGCATACTGTATCTGGATATTTAGCTTTGACTTTGAGGTAGGGGTCTGGCTACATTGCTCAGGCCGTCTCCAGACTCCTTGGCTCAAGCAGTCTTCCCAGCTCAGCTTTCTAAGTAGCTGAGACAGCAGACACTCATCTCCACAGCATTAGGGGATGACTCTCCAGGCCTCCTATCCAGCGTTGCTTATTTGTATTCATCTGTGTCCAGCTGAATGACTTCTGTTTTCCCACCCACCCTTATTAAAATCTATGATGACAACATGAATAGGTCTCCACATGATTGATACTTTGGTATTCTTCGGTCCCACTTCCTATTTTTCTTGCTTAGGGATATGATAGCCTCAGTCTCTTGAATGGGACAGTACAGGGTTTAAGTACAATTTCTTATACTTCTGTGATCCTGAACAGCTGGGATGATGTCATTCTTCCAAGGAATGGGGAGAAGGTGACCTAAGACGGTGGGTGTTCAGCAGTCTTAGGAGTCCCAGAGGAGAACCCATCCACATGCCATCACAAGCACCATACAAAGCTAGACTTTCATCCGCACTCCAGAGCCCAGAATGAGTTCGTCCCCTTTTCTTCTTTAGTCTGAGATGAGGGGCAGTAGCCACCTGAGCTTTACTAGACTGGGATGTCAGGGACAGACAGGCAAGCTTCTGAAAAATGTTAAGAAGTCAGGGGACAGGGCAGCAGAGACGGAACGACAAGGTAGGTAGGGAAGGGCAGGGCTGGGTTTGGGGTGGGTTGGGGATCATAAGACAGGGTGGAGTTCAGTTGGTCCACTGTGGTCAGTGTCCTGGCTTTGGGTCCTCTGATCATTGTTTAATTCTCTACTGTTTCTTGGATACACTGTTTTTATTGAACTACACACCTCAAGGCTTATCCGAGTTCACGTTTGCTGTTCCACTGACTACTCTTTCCGTACAATAAAATGCAAAGTATTGAGGTTGGGGGAGTGAGTGGATCCATCATGCCCTCCATTGAGATGTGCACACAGAAGTGTGCAATGGACATGAGCCGACTCCTACTTACAATTTATTAAAGAAGAGGGTGGAACCCTTGGAGGAGGGCGTGAGGGTCTATCCTGGGGGGCCGTAAACAGCAGGAGAACCAGAAGCTGTACACATCCTCCCTTCTAGTCACATGTGGGGGGCTAGGAGTTTGGCCTGAACTAAGTGTCCCCAAGATATAAAATAGGATACAGTTTCCAAGTGCCCACCCACCATTTGCCTTCTCCTTGGGGGTTACATCTGACCCCTTGTGTAATTCTTTTTTTTTTGTCTTTTTTTTTTTAAGATAGCATTTTTCTGTGTAGCCCTGGAACTTGCTTCATAGACCAGGCTGGCCTAAAAATCACAGACTGGTACATTTTTCTTAATTAAACCATTTGAAGTGGGAAGACCCACTTCTTTTTTTTTAAGTAAGTATTTATTTATTATATATACAATATTCTGTTTGTGTGTATGTCTGCAGGCCAGANTACAGATGGTTGTGAGCCACCATGTGGTTGCTGAGAATTGAACTCAGGACCTTTTGAAGAGCAGGCAATGCTCTTAACCGCTGAGCCATCGCCAGCCCCAGTTCCCCTTGTGTAATTCTTAAAGAAGCAAGACACTGAGCACAGGTGTGTAGTGAGGACTGAGAACAGAATGGGTATGAGAATATCAGTGAGTTTGAGCTGGGTAAATTCTCCATAGCTCTGTTAATCTTCGGGTGAGGCGAAGGTCTAGCAGAGGCGATCAGAAAAAGAATATCGATGCCGCTGCCCTGACCTCTTTCCTCGCTCTGAGAAGGCGACTTTCTTGCCTCTGCTCAGAAGAAAGCGCCAGGGACATTTTGGTTGTGTCAAATTGTGTCTCTACATTAAGCTATGCGGGTCTTTAAGACTTGATGCTTTGAGGGCTTCTCTTCTTTTCTTTATTCCTGCCAGAGAGCTAGGGCCTCTCTTCAGGGGTGGCCAGTATTCACTCATTCACCAAATAGTTATCACCAATGAAGGCTCGTCCTGCAGAGGATAGGGTCCTGGGCTCTGCTCTCAAGTCTCAGCGTTCCTTTCAACCAGCATACATCTGCTCACACTGTTCCCTCTGTGTGGCCTTCTCATGGGCTCCAGGTTTTCTGAACTTAGGTACCACTGTCGTTACCGACTAAATAATTCTATGCCTTTGGGACTTCTTTGTGCACTGGAAGGCTTCTGGCAGCATCCTGGTTTCTGCCTACTAGCNGCCGCTACACCCCACTTAGGCTGTTACAGTTAAAGCAATGTTGCCAAATGTCTCCTGGGAGTGGAACCACTGATCTCTTAGAAATTTATTTCTCTTATGACTACATCTTCCGTTCAGTTTGCCTCAGTTGCTTCTGCTCACGCTTAGTCTCTTCCGCCTACCGTAGCTACTGCTATACAGCTTAACATAGAATTATTCACACCCTTCTTTTATCTGTTTGTGAAGAAACAGATCAGTGAGGATGGCCTTGAATGTGCGTTTCCTTTAAGAACTCAAACTTACTATATCTCCTGGAGCAAGTGGCTTCAATTCTGCCAAGGAGACCCCAGCATCTTCAAGTGTCAAGTCATTTTGCAGAGCTACACCAACCACACATTACTGAAGATGTGGTGGGGACATTTGGGGCGGTTTCTAGGTGACAGTTGTCCCTAAAATGAAGTTGATTTTTATGTGTTATATGTTAGTTTCTGTATGGGTTTACTTGGAATAATATAGTAAATAAAATCTGTCCATGTTCCTAAAGGCTTCTCTAACATTTGACATTGAGATTTCATTTGTGTTGAATTGTGTCTTCCCTCTAGGTTGAGAGTACTTACAGTGTTTACTTGGGGAACTTTAATCCCTTCCCCTCCTCTCTTCTCCCCTATTTCCCCCTCCCCCTCCTCTCTCATCTCCTCTCCTTCTTTCCCCTTCCCTCTCCTCTCCTTTCCTCCTTGCCTAAAACTTTCCCAGAACTGTCTTACCAATTTGCCAAATTGTGTCTCATTGTCCAGTACTGAATCATGGTCCCTGGAAGATGCAGGGACGTTGGATTAGCGAATGACAGCTTGTTTCAACTTCACAGTAGAGAACTTTTAAAAAAAAATGTTTATTTTATTATGTATACAATATTTTGTCTGTGTGTATGCCTGAAGGCCAGAAGAGG
>LOEQ01001230.1:750690-771394 GCA_001685075.1 Bramus lutescens
AACAGAGCCCTGAGAGACCATCTGAGAGCTATGGCACCTAACAGAGCCCTGAGAAGCCATTCAAGAGCTATGGCACCTAACCGAGCCCAGAGAGGCAGAGGTCTACCTTCCTTCTTTATTTCCACAGTCCCCGACCTTAGATCTCTAGCATGATAAGATGGAATTAAACATAGAAGAAGAAAAGAAGGAAGGGAGGGTGGAAGGAAGGAAAGAAGGGAGTTTGAGTTCCCTCTTTAAACAACCAGTTTCCCTTGTGTTCCAAATCATTTAGCCTCAATTTAGTTTTTACACCTGTAGACTGGGAATGCTTTCTTTATTGGTATTATGAGGCCCACATGTGATCACACATGAGCATGTAACCACACTTTCATTGCGTATTCATTAGTCGGTGGCTATCTACGCTGATTCTACTTCCTACATACTGTGAATGACCACAGCCATGGATATGCAAGCTCTCTACAGGAAGATGTGAGGACCTTTGGCTGTATGCCCTAGAATGGCATTAGGTGCATCATTTGGTAGTTTTGTGTTTAGCTTTCAGAGAAAACTTGACACTAACTTCTGCAGTGGCTGTGACTGCACCAGCTCACACTCCCATCACCGAGGGATAAGTGTTCCCTTTCCCTACCCTTACCTGTACCAGCTGCAATCTGTGTCCTTGATAACAGGCATTCTGCCTGGGGTGAGGGGGCAAGTGATGTCAAATGCTTTTAAAACTATTAGCCATTTGGATTTCTTCTTTTGAGACCTTTGTTTTGTTTTATGACCCATATTTTAATTGGGTTTTTGTTATCTTGATGCTTAGTTTGTTGAATCCTCTGCATCGTCTGGAGAACAACCCTCTGTTGGATGTGTAGCTGGCAGGGTTTCCTACCATTCTGCAGACTCCTCACTTGGTTGATGGTTTCCTTTGCATCGTCTCGCAGCGTGACCTTTAACCTTCATGAGTTTGTGTGTGTTCTACAGTCTGTCTTGCTGTTGGTTTGCAGTCTTATTCCATAGGGATCGGGTAGGATATAAGAAGTTATTTCTACTTTCTTGTATTTGTTGATTCATGTCTTTTTGTTTGTTTTGTTTTTGTTTTTCAAGACAGGGTTTCTCTGTGAAACTTTGGAGCCTGTCCTGGAATGAACACTGTAGACCAGGCTGGCCTCGAACTCACAGAGATCTGCCTGTCTCTGCCTCCCGAGTGTTGGGATTAAAGGTGCGTGCCACCACCACCTGGCTTTGATTCATGTCTTAATATATGATCTATTCCAGAGGAAGTTCATGGGCTGTTGAGAACCGTGTGTGTCCTATAGCATGTGGACAGATATCTGTTAAGTGCATTTGATCTAGGAAGGAAGGTAAAGCCGAAGGGCCTTCTGGCTCTAGCAGGCTCCAGCAGTGTTGTGAGGGCGGGCTGAGTGGGAGTCTAGATTCTATGTTCTGCGACTGTGGTGTGTGGGGGATTGGGAGGCTGTCAATTCTGGTGTTTCAGGCGGGCAGGTGAGCAGGCAGGTGGAGCGCAGGAGAGGGCCTCCAGCTGGACTGTGGCTCTCAGCTTTCCTGCCTGCTTCTCGGCAGAAATCTCCCCTGGCTTAATACATTCATTTAGAGGTCTTGTTTCTTGAATGAAAAGAGCCTACTCTGAATTATCTCTACTATTTTCTCCCCTTATTTTCAATTTAAAAATTAGCATACAGACTATTAAATATCGTGGCATTTTTGGAACAGAGTGAACTTTAGGGGTTATCCTTCCTCTTGATCTCCCACCTCCCTGCTAACTTGATACCTCCACCCCACCTGGTAACTTGACACCTCCACCCCACCTGGTAACTTGACACCTCCACCCCACCTGGTAACTTGACACCTCCACCCCACCTGCTAACCTACCCCTTCAGTTTCATTTTTCTTCCATACCTTATGTGTCTTTCTGCCTACTCCATCCTTCATCATCACATATTTTACCACCTCTTGATGATCTCTTTTCTAGTTATTTAGGCTATCTGCATTCATATCCTTTTGTATGCAAACATGTATATACTACATATATTAAATATTAGAGACTAGGGTCTGCATATGTGAGAGATCATGCATTTTTTTTGTCTTTCAGGAACTTGGATCACTTTGCTTGATACTACACTTTCCAGACAAATCCACTGCAACTTTCATGATTTCATTTTTCTTTGCAGCTGACTGTAGTCCCACTGTGTAATGGACCACGATTTCATTATTCACTTGTGTTTTGATGGACATCTAAACTGGCTTCATTTCCTAACTTTTGTGAATAAAACAGCACTAAGCACGAGTGTGCAAGTATCTCTGTGGCAGATTCGAATACCTTGGATGTCCAGGAATGGCATAGCTGGGCTCTTTGGTAGTTCTGTCCTTCAGACACCTGCATACTGATCTCCATGCTAGCTCTGCACTCCCAACTGCAGTGAATAAGGTTCCTTCTTTCCCACATCCTCTTCAGCATTTGCTGCCGACCTCTCTGCTGCTAGCTTGTCTGACTGAGGTGAACTGGGATCTCAAAGTTCTTTGAGTTTGCATCTCTCCAAATGACTAGGGATGTTGAAAATCAAAAACAAACAAGCAGATAAACAACAGCAACAACCCCCTACACCTATCAGCAAGTTGTGTTTCTTCCTTTGAGAACTATCTGCTCATTTTACTAATCCATCTTTGGGTTTTGTTGTTTGTCGTTTGCATTCCTTTTTAAGTTCTCTGTAAGTTCTGGCTATTATCCTGATGTCTGGAGTGCATATGGGAATACCTCCCATTCTGTGGCTGGCTGTATGGGACAAAAGTATGGATTTAGCTTTATTCTTTTGTGTGCATGCACACATGCTTATAACCTCAATAAAAACAAATAAGGCAAAACTAAATTTATTTGGTTGGTATATATGCAAGCAGAATGAGGGGGGCTGTAGAGATGACTCAGCATTTAAAAGTGTTGCTCTATTGTGAGGATCAAAGTTCAAATCCCAGCATCATCACCAGGTGGCTCACAGATGTTGTGAGTCCAGCTCCAAAGACCAGACATGCTGTTCTGGTCTCTCCAGGCTCCCACATGTGCATGCCCACATACACAGACACACACATATACACACACGCACACGCACACACACACACACTCTAACGGAAGCGGAGGTTTAGTTGATGGGTTTCAAGGCTCCTGTGCTGCACATTAGAAGTTTAATGTACATTAGCTTACAAGGAAAGGTGAGGCTGCTCAGACAGTCAAAGCAGATCTGCAGGAAGCAGTGACTCTCTGGGGACCCAATCCACATGATCGTTCTCCACACACCAGGTAACAGAGACACAGATAGCACTGGGCTCAGGGTCTGACAGCTGCTTCATCAAGAAAGAAACTCTTTCCCAGCAGCTCCGAATCAACAGCTGTTACATTCCCTTCTTTCTTTTCTTTTCTTTCTTTCTTTCTTTCTTTCTTTCTTTCTTTCTTTCTTTCTTTCTTTCTTTCTTCTCCTCTTCCTCCTCCTCCTCCTTCTTCTTCTCCTCAGAAACAGGGTTTCTCTATGTAGCTCTGGTTGTCCTGGAACTCACTCTGTAGACCAGGCTGGCCCCAAACTCAGAGATCCACCTACCTGCCTCTGCCTCCCGAGTACCTGGATTTAAGGTGTGCACCACCACTGCCTGGCTACTTTCCCATTCTGAATCTATCGTTGTGGCTGAGGCAAATAGGATGGATTACTCCATCCTGCCCTGTGGGCTCCTCTCTGTAGTAAAGGGTTCAAAGTTTATGATGAGAAGGGTCAAGGTTGACATGAACACAGAGTGGCCAAAGACAATAGCTTCTTCTGCCTCATTCCCACAAGCTCAGAGTGTTCCTGTTTATGATAATAATACATTGCTCACACCTCTTTCCCCATGGGAAACAACCCAAGTCTTCTGAATGTGACTTCCCTGTCTCTATCAGGGAAGATTCCCAGGCCCTGACAAAGGAATAGATGTGTCACTGCAATGCACCCAATGTGTAACCACAATGTGGAGGAACAACGGTTGAGACGCTCATCTCTAAAAGGTACAGGAGGTGGCAGAGGAGAATGTACCTGCCGAGAATGCAAAGAACTTGGACAAATGTGTTTGTCAGCTCATTGCCCATAGCAGGAGTGAGTGGTCAGGCAGTGTGGCTTCCCTGCTTTCGGGAACCTTCCATCCATACTTCAGCAGTTCGAGTTATTCACCTCCAAGGAACATGAGGGAAGATTTTACTCCTGATAGTGCCCTGCTTTGAGGCTTACTCTGCCCCAGCATGGGCTCTGGGACCCAGATGTCACTTCAGAATTGACAGCCACAAGTTCCTGTTTGCTCAGCCTAGGCTTTCCCAGGCCTCATACTCTCACTGACATCATAAGCGAGTTCAGTTGGTGGCTAAGCTGTAAAGCTCAGTGTGGCTCCATTCCTGCGTGTGTGCATTTTGACATCTCCCGAGAGTTTAGTTTAATACTTCCGTAGCCTTTTCTAGCCCAAGGCTGACTTATTTCCTGCCAGGTTCTTCTGTGACATGTGGGACAGGAGCATTAAGCAAAGTCCCTGGCCCATCCTGCTTTGGCTTTCTGCTAGATGCTTCCATGTTTGTTAGACTGACATGAATGTGTGTGGAAAGGTCAGCAGTTTCTTTTTCACCGTCACCTTCCAGCAGCTGTCACTTATCAGTACCTTGGGCTAAGAAAGCTGTAACGTGGAAGTTCATGGTTCACTCAAAAGAGCCACGCAGGGAAGGTGTCCTCTGGGACCCAAGAAGCAACCTCGGAGACATCTGGACAGGATGCTCTGTGATCTTTGGTGTTTAGGGCAAAGTCTAGATGGGGGTCCCAGATTCCAGCTAGCTCCCCTTCCCATTGGCCACAGGGCCCCTTGTCCACAGAAAAAGTCAAGAGAAGTGGCCAGAAGCAGGTTATATTAGGATATCTTTGCGGGTTGGGAAAGGGACTTCTGCCCAAGAGGTCAGTACTCTGTTGCCAGGCTGCTCCCAGGTGAGAGAGTGTCATTTGACAATGATCAAGGATTGCTAAGCCCTGCGAGCATGCACATGCATATACATACATATACACATGGACACATGCACATACACATGCACACATGTACACATTCACACACATGGATACATGCTCATGCACACACACACACACACTCACACACAAGCACACACACACACCACCAGGAGTGAATTTATGACAGAAGATGCTTGGAAGGGGCTCAGAGATCACACTTCCCTATTTTTCTTGGAACTTTAATTTTGGCACAGGGACAAAACTCATCTGGGGTCACTGAAGGGGATGTGATTACAGGTGATGGCAGAGTCAGACAAGAATGTGGGGACTGCCACTGACAGTGACAAGCCCCCTCCCCTTGCCACCTCCCTTGTACATGTAACTCTTCTTACAGCAGAGCTCCAACCAGAGAGCCACTGACTGTACACAAGAAAGACTCTGGAGCTGGGATACAGTCGCTTACCAACAACCTGCAGAGGCAGAGATGGCAGCCATCCAGGCCTTAGCACCTTGTAGCATGAGTAGAAAGAGCCTTCAGTAGGCCCATGATTCTGCTTCATTGAAAGCAGACAGACAGAGCTCTCCAACATCAGGACATTGAACTAGCAAGGATCTTCTAAAGCTTCAAGGCTCCTCCTTAGGTGCTGCCTTCAGAACAGCTGTAGACTGCGCAGAGAAGGTTTCTTCCCTTTATAGCTGTATTGCGATTATTTTAAAACATGCACTTCGGGACTGGAGGAATTGCTTAAGAGTGGGTACAGAGGACCTGAGTTTGGTTGCCAGGACCCACAACCATCTGTGACCTAGCAGCTCTCTTCTGGACGTCATGGGCACCTGAATGCATGTACACACAGCATACACACATGCACACACAGACACATGTACACACATACTTTCTCTTTCTCACACCTATACATGTGCATACACATATATACGCACAGCATACACACATGCACACACAGACAGATACACACACACACACTCTCTCACACACACACACTTAAAATTTTTAGGGGCTGGGAAGGTAGCTTAGTTGGTAAGGTGCTTGTTTTACAAGATTGAGGACCTAAGTTCAGATCCCCAGAACTCATGCTAGGAGAAATAAATAAATGAAAAGCCAGATGAGCAGACTGTTCCTGTGATTCCAGCACTGGAGAGGCGGAAGTGAGAGGATTCATAAGGCTTGCTGTTCAGCCAGTTTTGGTGAATTCAGCCGGATTCCAGGGTCATTGAGAGATTCATGCATATCTGCACACATATGTGCATGCAGGCACACACGAACAGTTTGACACACAAATATATTTACAATGGCCACATTGAGATGCTCAAGTGACAAGTAAAAGCATCCTGTGGTGACAGAGTGTGGAGAAGTGCCAGAGAGGGGACTAGCAGGATAGGGTGATATAAGGGAAGAAACAGAAAAATGGGGGAGGGACAGGGAATGTGGTGATTTGAAGAAGAACGGTCCCCAGAGGCTCACATAGTTGAGTGCTTAGCCATCAGGGAGTGACACAAGGAGAGAGGGATTTGGAGGTGTGTCCTTGTTGGAGTAAATGCGTCTCTGAGGGTGGGCTTTGGTGTTTTAAAAGCCCAAGCCAGGCCCATGTATCTCTCTCTTCCTGCAGCATACAGATCCAGGTGTAGAACTCTCAGTAACTTCTCCAGCACCGTGTGTGCCTTTATGCCGCCATGCTCCCTCCCATGATGAGAATGGACTAGATCTCTGACACTGTAAGCCATCCCCAAGGAAATGTTTTTCTTTTATAAAGAGTTGCCATGGTCATGGTGTCTCTTTGTAGCAATGGAACACTGAGTAAGACAGGGAAGGAGGTCCATAGAGAAGGAAAGAAAGAGGAGGGGAAATAACACGGATGTTGCTTGAAAAAGGCTGTAGGAATCATAGTATTTTCTACTTAGCCCAAATTACATATAAGTGTATGTGTGTATACATGTACATATATAGTTTATTTTTGTTTGTGAGTCTGTCCTTTAAAACAGAGCCATCTCTCCAACCTTATATATAGTTTAAATAAAGTTAAGCTACTTGGGCTGAAAATGCTTCCCCAGAGAGTCATAGAACATCTGAGAAAAACCAAAGTACCAGTTATGAGAAACTCTGTTTCAAGTTGTTGGTCAGGGGAAGTCAAGAGACCCCTAAAACAATTACTGTTGCCCTTAGTTACCTCCCAGCAGTTGAAGGTAAGTCCTTATTGCTGAAGACATCATGTACTTCAGAGGCAGGACCCAGGGGATCCAAGCCGGATGTGAAAGCTTCCTCCTCGAGGACAGTCTTTCCTAGAACCAGATTATGCTATGCACGCTACCAAGAGAGGGAGGCAACAAATTGCTCTACCCAGTTGTGAAGCCTCCGAATCACAACTAGCATGGCAAATAGCCCCGAGGGTGAAATAGTGGCATTCATATCTTGTCAGTAACCAGTGCTGTCTGACTGCACTTAACGACCTTCTCAGTAGAACGGAAATCATGCCCCATACTGAAAACCTAATTAATGACACAGGCCGAGTGATACCATGGATCTTAAGGGAGAACCCACTACCACTTGGCTAAAGCAGCACCTTTCCTGACTGCATTCCAAATATTTATCTTTATACCCACAGAGAAGTGTAGCTCCAAGCCCCACCAAAGAAGCTTCTCTTTGCAATAGTCAGCGACTGCTAGAGAAAACCACAACCGGTCAAAATGCAGAGAACAGCTCATCATGCGCTGCCCCGCCCAAGTGGATAGGACCACAACACAGCTCCTGCACCCAGAGCTCAGGGGACATTGAGGTAGAAGGGGCAGAAAGACGGCAAGGGCCCCGACGACCAGGAAGTCCGCTGTGATATCGTGTCTCCTAGAAAAGACAGGAAAGCTCCACCCAGGCTGATGAAACAATATGGCTGCCTGAAGAAGATGTGGACATGGGCAACACCCACAGACGTGCTAATATGGACGGGGGAAGACTCGTGGGACCTTACCCCTTGAGGAAGAGCTACAGGCAACTAAGGCGTGCTGAGAGTGGGAGAAGGGTCTTCCCTCATGGAAAGGCTCCCTCATTGATTAGCTAATGCCAAATGGTCGGCCCTGAAATCGCATACACACTGTGCTGAAGGACTGACTCAGTAGGCTGCAGCTATATATTTATATGCATACATTACATATATAAAACAAAGAATTTGGGAGGGAAAGGGGCATGGGAGGAGATGGAGCAAGGAAAATTGGAGGGAAATGATAGAATTCTATTTTAATAAAAACATTAATAAAAAATTTGCTACTAGTCTCCCAAAGAGGGGATGAAGTTAATTTAAATGATTTTATTTTATTTCAGCGAACCTAAAGCGTTATGTTAAAACTTTAACATTTAATCAGCTCAAAACTTGTTGACATTTTGAATTTTTCATTAAGTGTTTGAAATCCAATATGTTCTTTACATTTGAAGTAAATTTCAACTAGGACTAATTCCTCTTCCAGCTTATTCATATTGCTCATTGCTCCCTTGTTCTATTAGGTGGAACACACTGTCACTGAGAGGCCAACACGGGGAGGGGGTCTCAGAAGGAGAAAGGCTCCTTTGTTGGGCCAGCCAGTCCTGTGCGTTGCGCTCTTATTGCTTCAAGATGCACTTGGCCTTTGGGACACTGACTCATGGCCTAGCTGCCATTATTTCCTCGGAGACTTAATTTTAGCCAGGTTTCCTGGAATGGTTCCAACGTTCCTCTGTGCCTCATTTCTTCCCTTCCAAGCCCTCGCATGTCACCGCCGTGTAATTCAAAGCTTTGTCAGGCTGGAATCCAATGGACCCAGCCCAAACAGGAAATGGGATTTCTCATTGTTTACTTAAGACCATGAACCAGAAAATGTTGGACAATTGTTTTCAGTGCCTCATTGAGCCCGAAATGAAATGTAGCCATTCCCAAAGGTTTCCTGATGTGGAATGATTTAGATGCTTCAACCATTATATCAAGATAGAGGGCCTGCTGTGAGATGGCTCAGTGGAGAGACGCTCTTGCTGCCAGTCCTGAAGATCTGATTGGAGCCCACATGCTGGAAGGAGAAGACAGGCAACCCAACAGCTGTCCTCTGCCCCTCACATGCTCTGTGATGGTCTCTGTCTGTCCCCAATCCCCCAGTCTCTTACACACATAAATAAATGAATGCTATTTCTTAAAGACAATGGTTTAGAACATAGGTTGGCTCTATGCTTTCCTTGTCTGAGTATTATCAAACCTCATCCTTTGCTGACATTTTGTTAGAAAGAGGATATAGAACCTTTCTATGAGGCTGGAGCATCCCAATGTACTCTGGGAACATTCCAGCAAGTATTCCACAATTAATCTTTGTACAAACAGGTTTGTTGTAGGCCTCTGTCTCAAATTTCTCTAAAAGCCCTGAAATAGACTGTCTTGTCAATCACCACATTGCCATGCCCAGCATGGGCACATAGGTACCATATGATGTATGGTGGGTGGTACTCTATGCCCTCTGACAGACATGTCTGTTTGTTCAATGGTTTTTTTTTGTCTTGCTTCTTCTCAGTATGGTAGGGCTCACCCATTGTGTTGAAAGCTGACAGTACCATACCCAGGCTTTCCCAAACTCTTGTAGCCAGGAGCAGGCAAAAGATATTCTAAATACACAGACGTGAGAGCATTTGGGAGTGGGGAGGGCATGAACCTCATCCTTTTGTTGAGAATCCACTCATATGGAAACTCACCCACTCCAGGACATGGATTCATTTGTGAAGGCAGACTCTTCATGGCTAATCTCTTAAAGGCTCCACCTCTCCACCCTGTTGAGCTGGGGATTAACTTCCTAACACACACAGTTTGGATGAGACACTTAAGCCATAGAAGTGGGTAACATGCAAATTGTTACCCGTAGCTTGTAAAGTTTTATAGTGTCTGGGGCCTCAAAGTGTCTCATCTTTTCTCTCTCAGATGAAAGGGACATTATATGACAATATAGAAAAATGTGATACTAGGAGACAGAGGTTTTGTTGCGGCGGAGGGCATATTGATGGGGGGGGGTCATCCTTCAGTGGCTCCATTAGCTTTCTGTTTGGGATTCTTTCAAAGTCGTCCTTGAGTCTTGTTGAGGTGCCTTCCATTCTCAACATGTGTCTCGGATATGATAACCATGGCAATGGGAAGAGGGAGAGAAGTTCTTTTGGGAACAGAGGCAAGGCTGATGGGACCTTCTCCCTATTCTGAGGAGTGACTTTCTCAGAGCCCTGACTCTAGGCTTGGCACTGATGGGGGTACCCTGGATCTATGGCTTTCAGGATATTGCCCTCACAGGGTTAGTGAGGAGGATATCCCAAACACGCCTAACAGTCAATCATTCTCATACCCGAGGTGGGGGAACAAGGAGTAGTTGAGAAGATGGAACAGACCGGCCAATCTGGAATTGAGTAGAGTTTGATCAACTACCCATCTGATTTTGTTATTTGAGTTTTTGGGTCAAGACTCAGGCTCTGGCAGTCTCAGCAAGCTAAGCATGCCCGCCTACCCCCAATATGCCCACCAAAGAGACCAGTGAGATGGGAAGGCAATGCAAGGAGATCTGTTTAAAGTGGTCACACACAGGGAAGAGGAAGAAAGAGGTCCAACGGCCTCCAAGTCCACCTCAGGGCATTGGCATGAGGTTTAGGTTTAACCAGAAGGTAGAAAGTACATACAACTCAGCAATCTGGGGCAAGGTGTGGCTCTACCTATTGTTGCCTGGGCATCAGCCTGTCCCACAATGTGGTTCAATAAGTTACTAGAACTGGGAGATTTCTTCGTGGGGGGGGACAAATGCCTGGCACCATGCTTTGTCTTTTTCTCCAGCATCATACTGGGGAAGGGAAATTTTAACCCTTTGGAGCCCATAGTCTGCTAGCCAAAGGGAGGCCACACATGTCTCTCTTTAGAATATTTTCTTTCTCTTTTCTAGCCAGTTATAACTCTGGTTCAGAAATATAAGTGACACACAATTATGTATGTGAATGCTCATATCTATATAACAACATTGCTAACTATAAAGACACATGAGAGTGAACTGAGCCATGAATATAATTTATTCATATGCTTACACAGGAATCTGTTACACAGACATAGCAAAAAAGGTACAAAGGAGCCCTAAGAGTTTTCATTTAACTTTAGGATAATACTTAGTAACAAAAATACCTCAAAGACATTAATATTATATAAATAAAATAATATAGAAGGCTTTAAGCTTGTTCCCATTTGAAGGTTTGAGACGGAGCAGGCTTAGGTGAGTCAGAGCTCTGTTTCTGAGGTGGGCTCAGAGGCATAGGGGACGGCACTTCAGTCTGCTCTGCTAGGTTGCAGCTTCTTCACTTCTGGGGGTTTCTTTGCTTACCCTTCTCTTCTTGCTCTTCTCAACCCGTATTACACAAATTCCAAACAGGAAAATTTCAGTTCAAACTCTGGAAATTCAGATTTTCCATAGGACAACTCAGGAATCAGTGACAGTTGTAGATCCATGGCTTCAAAGGGCTTTGGTCACAAGATGTAAAAAATGGTCCCAGTTCTCAGGGTTTGTTATCCTGAGGAGAGGGAGAGTGACCGGCTCCCCAAGGCGTTTGCCCAGGCTTTCCTACTGCCTGACTTCAGTCCTTCAGCAATCTGTATTGTCTTCTCAGCACTTACTATGTTTTTGCTTTTGTTTTTCCAGGCAAGGTGTCTCCATGTAGCCCTGGTTGTCCTGGAACTCACTCTGTAGACCAGGCTGGCCTCAAACTCACAGATTCAGCTGCCTCTAATTAAAAGCACGCCCCACCGCTGCCTGTATAACACTGACTATTGAAAGGGGGGGAAGTGTTTCTTTTTTGTTGTTGTTGTTGTTTGAGACAGGGCCATTCAGTGTAGCCCACACTGCCCTTAAACTTGTGGTCCTTCTGCCTCAGTTGCCTGAGGGCTAGGATTTCAGGCATGAACAACATCTTCAACAGGAAAACAAATCTTTAGGATTTAAGTTTTCACTTTTCCAAGCTCCAAACAATAAATTCCATTGGGCAGAGCGTAAGAGAAACTTTCTGCTGTCCTCTTTGGCATGATTGGTCATAGAATTTTTACAGAAACTACAACTTTTAAATTAAAAAATTTAAAGAGAAAACCTGGAGAATCCCCCTCCCTGTATTTCTTTCAGGTGGTTTCAACACTAGTTTCCCAAACAGAGCATAGGGTGCAGAAAAGAATGTCTTTAAAAAAAAGAAATTAAACACCTCTTGAAGACTATGTGTGACTTAATGTTCTCAGATTCATTAAAAATGTGACTGTAAAAGGCTCTTGAGGTTAATGAAGTTCCCATGTATCTAAAACACTTTAAAAAACTAACACATAGTCCCAGTGCTCAGGGAATGGAAAGAGAAGGGTGCTGACTTCTAGGCTAGCCTGGGCTACATAGCAAGACCTTACATCAAGTACCCCTCAAAACTAAAAATTAATATAATAATTAAAGTAAAAGCAACTATGCTAAGTATTCCATAATACATATTTTATTTAATTTCTAGGAACTGGCTAGCCACAAACATATCAGTGAAAAAAGTATTTTTTTTTCATAAGAAGAATAAATAAACTCTCCCTGAAGTTTTGAAATGCCAAGAGCAAAATTCGAAACTATTTTGAACAACAAAGTCCTCCCCACAGCTCTGGCAGTTTGAAAAAAAAAAACAACCCTAATCCGTCTCATTAAGAATGTCACATTTACCATAGTGCAGAAGTCACTGCCCTGCTGGCAACCTACCCCACTGCAATGTTGGCCACACTTACAATGGTGCAGAAGCCACTGCCCTGCCGGCAATCTACCCGACTGAAATATTGGTCATGGCTGCTGTGAGTAACTTCGCCTGATTCTGAAAGCAAACTGTTTATCTGAAGACTTTTGGGGTTGGATTTGTTTCTGTGCCCTGTGAGTTCTGTAAGGCTTAGACGGCTACAGAACTTAACGCTTAATACTGACATCAAAGGTAGCTTTAAATAATAATTATTCTGCTTCCATTTCTTCTTTCTCTTGGAACATGTCAACTTTATAAATACATTACAATCTTCATGCTACCCCACCCCCAGCACACAGATGGGTTTAAATTCCATTCCAGAGAACATCACCTGGGCAAGGCTCTCTTGTGCTTGACAATATACAGTCAAAAAGAGAAACACAAAGCAAGCAAAAGAACAGGTCACTGATAGTCTGAAAGTCGTTCCCCGTGGTGAAAAGCAGTTACTGAGAATCTGGAAGCCTTCTGGAGCTGCACTTGAAAATGACTTGAGACCACAGCTATTGTGTCTGGTTCCTTTTACAGAGGGCTTTCAACCACCCTTTTCTTGTTTTGTAGGTAGAAGATGCGGTTCTCTTCAGAGTAGGTGACTTTGCTGAGAGGTATCCTGTAGATGTCAGGGTTTTTCGTGGTCAGCAAGAGAAATGGAAGCGTGGCCAAACAGAAGGCCCAAGTACCAGCAGGCAAATGGACCTGGGGAAAAAGAGACAGACCACACGTTCTTTTGAGATTCCATTTAAAGTGAGCTCACACAATGAACCCCCTGAACTTTCAACCCAGGATACAAATTATTGGGGGTCATTGCTCTGGAATCTGCTGTGCCCCCTTGTGAAATCTTAATCATGTCTAAGATGTCAGGGAATCTAAATCTAGCATTGATTGGAATGTTTCCACTTGTCTTTCTGCAGTGGTCAGTTTTGTCCCTTCTGTATGTCTGTCTGCTTTTCTCGTTTATCCATGTTTCTTCAGCATGGCGTGCCAGCATGACACTGAGCACACAGGATGCCAGCAAACAGAGAATCTCCTGACCACTCATCACATCCACAAGGGCTTCTCTGATTAGTCAACCATAGTGGCCTTTCTGACTTTGACTTCACCCCATCATTGAACTCTCCTTGTTCTTATTTCTTTTTATTTCTCTCCTAAACAGATTTTTAATTTTTTTTGGGGGGGGGAGGTGCCATGCTTCAACGCTGCTACATCAACTCACACATTTCTGAGTATTCTACATTGGTTAGCTGTCGTCCTTTGTATGGACCTCATAAATGTGATGGGGAGTAGGGTACCAAAACCTACATTTTATCCTCAAACCAAGGGATGGGGCCTCAGCATCTGAAGTTTCCCTGCTCTCCCTAGCTAACCCATCCATCCAGTTCTGATCCACAGACTGATGATGCCTACAAACACACACACACACACACACACACACACACACACANAGATTTTTAATTTTTTTTGGGGGGGGGAGGTGCCATGCTTCAACGCTGCTACATCAACTCACACATTTCTGAGTATTCTACATTGGTTAGCTGTCGTCCTTTGTATGGACCTCATAAATGTGATGGGGAGTAGGGTACCAAAACCTACATTTTATCCTCAAACCAAGGGATGGGGCCTCAGCATCTGAAGTTTCCCTGCTCTCCCTAGCTAACCCATCCATCCAGTTCTGATCCACAGACTGATGATGCCTACAAACACACACACACACACACACACACACACACACACACACACGCTGGATTTAAAATAACACCTGTTTCTCTAGTCACTTACCCATGTCTGATCTTTTCAGCCTTCTTAATAAGTAAACTATATTCTAAAGCCAACTTCTCAACACCAGAGTTAGACTATGAATGTGATAATGTGGTATTGAGTTGTTGATAAGGCTACTGTTAAAGTTATCCTTTAAACCAAGCAATTGGACATTTGTGATAAGCCTGGTGATTGTAGTTTGGGCTAGAGTTTGCTGTGATGTTGGAGGGCAGGCAGGAGTGGCTGAGAGCCAGCACCCACCAGAGCAATGGCAACCATGCTCATGGCCCCTGTCACCAGATACTGCTCAGGTGGGCGTCAGTGGACTTCCACATCATTGACAAGTCATGCAGAGGATAAAATGGGATCAAAGAACTCACCACAGCCATTAGGTGTGTCATGCAGGCTCCGGCGTAGGCGGTAAACAGGGCTACAGAAAGAGGAAAGAACACTATTTGGTAGATGTAGTTTTCACCAGCATCCTAGACTGTTTACATACACTTCTGGGTTCTACTAGCCAGCCTAGCACCCAGATCCCCAGTTATAAATGTGAATTTAGATTCAGAAGCTATGAGTTCAGATCCTGGCCCATCCCTGCAGAACTCATTGGTCTCCTTGGCTGTACCACAGAAGCAACGGGACCATCTTTTTCACAGGGCTGGGTGAGCATGAAGAAAACAGCACACATTCGGCACACACTAAGTGCTCAATGAAAGTAGTCTTGCAGTGTGGTTTGCTCTTTTCACTGTCGTGGCAATACCTTAGGGAAAGGTTTTCTGTGGCAAATAAGCTGCCATGTTGTTTTATACACATATGACCGAATTTAGATGAGACAGCCTGGGTTCTCTACAGTCTCACTGCATCTAAAATTCTCATATTGATGGTTTGAATTTTATAGCTACAAAAATTATGGAGTCTAAAAATAAGAAGGCAACAGCTTGGAGCATGACAGAAGCAGGACAGACTCCTGAGACTCTCTTCATGTAATGCCTTCTCATGCACTAATGGTGGGCATACAACTTAATTAATAAGCATCTTATATTTTTATTTACTTTGAGCAAGAAAAGAGAAACAAACCACTGCAAATGGCATGTTCTATCACATGTGTAGCTTTTACATGTAAAGCAACAGGCTATCCATTTCTCTGTCTTGGATGAGGAAGAGGCAAGGGGTCTAGAATGTCCTCAGCTTTCCCCAAACTGAAGAATGACTTTCCTATGTTGCCCACATAGTCATTTAGGCCACTGTTAGACAGCCACCAATCAATCAATGGATCAATGAATACCTATCAATCACAGGAGCTATCTTGGGAGCATGGCAGAGATGATGAGAGGTCTCTCTGATCGTCATTTCCTTGTCCTTTTACATATATTTTCTCCCCAGCACCATGTTGCTTAAATAGTGCAATGAATCCTCTCATGTCTTAGTTTCTCATGCTAATGAGGCCTAATTCAGACACAGTTCTACTTTTGGATTCCAGCTCTTCCTCATATTTTCTGTATAATGAATGAACTCAGAATTTTTTGTTTTATCAATCAGAGCTTAAAGGTCTGCTTTAATGAAATCTCAAATGAAATTTTATATCTACCCAGAGCAACTGTGAACTCTTCCCTCTTGGCAGGGTACTAGGCAGGGTAGCACTCTGAGGAGAAGGATGCTCATGACTTGGGTGGGAAGGATTCCCCTCTTTGCTTTCATCAATTTCATTAATTTTCAAGATCTAACTCGCTCATTCAGCATTTATTCCTGGGTACTCTTCTCAGTACAGCTGCATTCTGGCCTGCTCTCTTTAGCACCATCTCTTCCTCTGAGCACACCAGACATTATTGTCTCTTATCTCCTTCAAAGGCCCAACACTTCTAAGACACGCTTCTGACACTCTTGAGTCTTGTACTGTTATATGCTTTGGAATAATCTCTAAGTCCATGTTGCTCTTTTCTCTACAGAGAAAGTCAGACTAATGAATGGCAGGCTGCCTGTCCGTGAAGACTTGCATGTAGTGCAGAGCTGGGACTGGCTGACACCAGGGAAACTTCTACACACAGCACATCTGTGATCGCATTAGAAAAGACCCCTAAAGCTCAACGAGAGCCTGGATTTCACCGGCAATGCCCCCTCTCAATGCACTGTCACGGGTGAGTGCTCCTATAGTAACCTAACTATTGATAAATGGTACAAAATAGGCTTATAATTTCTATAAAGGGAATAAAAACAAGGCTATTCCTTGGCCACCCAGCCCTGATCTCCAGGTAAGGAAAGCAGCCCTATCAGGTACCATTGCAGGTTCCCAAGTTCTCCCTGGCAGAGACTTGTGGGATGCAGAAAAGAACAGTTCTGTAGTCAGTGTCTGCTGTTTATTGACTTTGGCAGATAAGGTGGGCCTTTTGTGTGGCAGTGACAGGATAATGTGGGCAAGCTGAAACTTGCTGTGGCATTTTACACAAAAGGCTTGCCTTGCAAGAGGGGTTAGAGGTCTGTCCCAAGAGTTTATGAGTGGGTGTTAGGAAGTCTGCTGGGGTGCAGCGGGGATGGGGTTGATACTCTCATACTGTCAGCCTCAGAAGGAACTGAGATGGCTCTCTGGGGATGAGCTCCACATTTGTGGATATTGCAATTGCCATTCCCTTTGAACTATCAATTTTGATTGCAGAAACATGTTGCAGAAATATTAATATAATGCACATTTGGTTATTTATACCAAAAGCTGAAATCACTTGAGCAATATCTTAAATGGCTCCAAACTAGAAGCCATGTAAAACCCCCCAGCATGACAGTCTTGTCATAGAAGCCATGTAACTAGCCCCTGCATGACAATCTCATCATATCTAAAGCATCTGTATGACCCCAACCAACAGAGGTCCAACATCTTGAGAGGTAGAGCCATGATCACCTGTACTGAGAGAAAGGCTCTGGCTTTCAATCCCCATTGAGAGCTGTCACTCAAACAGCTGGGATCTCTTGGGAAATAAATTCTTAGAACAAAGAAAGGGGACATACATCTAAAGACACCAAATGCTCGGACAGACAGACACAATGGAGCAAATACTTAGTCAGAGCCTGAAGCAAAGAAGGCACTAGACGACAGGATGAAACATAATGGATAGAGCCAAAAATGGTTCAGTGGGCTGACGAAACTGGAGCTTCTTGTGAAGAGATGATGAGGAGAAAATATTAAGAAAAAGTTCACAGCGATGGGAACGCTCACACGGAACTAACCCCCTAGGAAAGGAATATTTGGAGAGACTATTTGAGAAACTAAAAGCAGACAAAATCCTAGAATTAAAGAAAGACAGGAGAGCTCACATCACACCGAAAGAATCTGAGTGTCTAATCACAGAGGGGATGGGAAACTCTCTCATCTAGACAGCTCCATCCTTTTCGCTCGCCTGCCAGAACCAAATCTACTTTTCATGTGGTCAAGGAAAATATGCAAAGATAAGATTCCAAATGTCCAGATAACAAAATAAAATTACCTTTAACAAGAATTAGGGTTTTTTTTTTCAGAAGTCTATATGGCAGTTTGGGATGTAGAAAGGCAATAGGATCATCTTTGAGGACAACTTTCAAAAGGTTTGTTAAGAGAGAAAACAAAATCCTCAAATCTGGTGCTGTTTTCAGATGGCTGCCCTAAAATGTAAGCCAGGGAGAAAGGAAGCTGTTCTCCCCTCAACAAAACAAGCTCTGGAGAAGACATTGAGAGGGCAGTTTGAGGCTGCAGGGCAGGGGTGGATACACACCCAAAGGCCATAGTTACTAAACAAGGAAGTATGAAAATGCTTGTTTATATGGATCTAAAGTAAAAATTCTATATAATATCAGCATGGTTTCAGTGGCTGTTAGGGGTGGGCCTCCCAGTGGGGGCTGATGCAGGCCAAGGTATTGTTCATATCTGGAGATAAGATAAAAGTATGGATAAAGTTAAGACATTGATAAAGACTAGCAAACAAGGTTAATTTTTAATAAGTTAATAACTTATGCAAAGCCACCAGAAAAAAGTTTTCCATACCTTTAAATAGAACAAACAAGTGCAGGATACTTATGTTTCATATCATTTATGCACACACTATTTAATCCTAGACAAATTCAATGGGGCACCACAACCCCTCTTTTTAAATGGGGAAATCTAGGCCCAACAGTGTTGTGAACCCTGCTGTAATTAAGTTCCAGGTAGTCCGGTAACAAGGCCAGGGTTGGTCTTTGTTTTGGCTTTTTCTTTTTAAAATGTTTATTATTATTATTATTATTATTATTATTATTGTCATCAGGGTCTTACTGTGTAGCTCTTACCTCACCTCACCTTCCAAAACTATATCAAAGGCAAAGTAAATACGGTAGACAGAAAATCGCTCCCTAATGGGGTCCACATCCTAATGCCAAGAATCTGTGATTATGAAAAGGAATTTGCAACCTTGGTTAAGTTAAAGATTGTGAGTGGGAAGATTATCCAGGACGGGGTTAGTAGACCACGGTCATCATAAGGAGCTGCACAGAAGGAGCTTACAAAGATGCCCAGGGGAGAAGGATGGAGCAGCTTTCCTTATTACTTTACACCTCTTTGGTACTTTGTACTGACTGAACAATGAAACTGTACTATTACAATAAAATAATAATAATGAAAAGATTTCCCTTTGGGGGAAACATCTACAAAAGTCATAGGCTCCATTCTTTTTGCTAGCCTGTCAGAACCAAATCCACTTTTCACGTGGTCAGACTGCTTTCTGCTTGACTCAGGCTGTCGCCATGCCAACCAGAACCATCTTCCTGACCAAATGGCCTCCACTCCTGGGCTAGGGCTCACAGAAAAGTCACTGTCTCCAGGCAGTACTCCCTGAAAACTCTGACAGTAATTGTCCCACCCCAGATCCTGTACTACAGATTTCTTCTT
Organism: Bramus lutescens; assembly: GCA_001685075.1. Lineage (NCBI taxonomy): Eukaryota > Metazoa > Chordata > Mammalia > Rodentia > Cricetidae > Bramus > Bramus lutescens. Next base: position 770,108 of record LOEQ01001230.1, read on the forward strand.
GTTCTGGTCCAAAGCTTGAGAGCCTTCCTCAGAACCCTCTCCCCCCCCAAATCACCAGGTTTTCCTCCTAGTTCAGTGCTCTCTGCTCAGGAATTACAGGAGACCCAAAGTTTCTAATCCAAGGTCTTTCCAGTATCCACCCAGGCTGCATTATGAATATCTAAACACATTAATGCACTTGTTGCTACTGTACACACAGAAACTCCCGATAAAGGTGTGAAAGCAATCTCAGAGCAAAGCTGGGGCCGGAGGATGAGAGACTCTATCCCAGTTAAGCTGAGAATCTGTCCCCTAGCACTTGCCCTGCTTTGCTTTGAACTTGAGAACAGATAAAGAGCAGAGTAGCAAATATTGACAGAGCTCAACTGAGTCACTACAAAGCAACAAAATGACATCTAAATCTGAGATCTGTTAGCTATGCCACAGCATAAACCCAAACTGAGCAGTGTCTACAAACCCTCCGTCTCCGCTCCCCTCCTCCACTCCAGATCCTGCCTAACACGGGGTTGACCATGACAACCAGTTACATGGCTGAGGTGGAGCATTCTGGAGATAAAACGACTTTAGACCTCTGCTGTATCAGGTTAGAAAGAATTCCTCTACAACCCACGACCCCTTTACCTTTTTGTCTCCTAGGGTGTCACTCTTTCCACTCTAGAAATATCTTTCATGTTTTCACTTGTGTGGGACTAGAGATGACACAGGCTGGGTGAATGTCTGTCCCTCATTATCAGCTTGGGGAGCCCACCAGCTTCCCAAGTCCAGAGTTCTTGAGGCCCACCTTACTTTAAGGAGCTGACACACAGTCTGAAAGCTACAGCTAGGAAGCAGCCCAGGGTAGCAGAGCAGCTGTGGGGAAGACCGGTGGACACAGCGTCTAGGTTTGGATTTATTCCGCCTGGACTCAATGTCCTCCAGCACTTCCCTGACCCAAGGTCAATGAGAAGGATGGATCTGAAGGAGCTGGGGCCTAGCCTAGCTCTACAGGCAGGGTCTGCTGGGGGTCATGAAGGCCTGACAAAGCAGTTCTTCACCTCCCTGTCAGAAGTACAGGTTTCTCCCTCTGCCCCTAATTCTGTGTCGGAGGCCGATCTAGCAGTCTGTGTGTGTATTCACCAATATTCCAGGTGATTCCGGCACAGGCTCAGGTCTGAAAACAGTTGATTAAACAAGCCCTCAAAGGACCGCACGAAACCCTACCTGGTTCATCAAACAACATAGCTTTAGTAGAACAAAGTATTTCTTTTTAGGCTTTGGGGGCATAACAACAAGCACACACAAGCTTCT